>BLKR01000182.1:235000-734669 GCA_011170035.1 Teleogryllus occipitalis | reverse complement strand
TGGTATTTCAGTCCATAGTGTTGGTAACACTGTCCAAACGTCCTCCGGCGGGAAGCCCTTCCCGCGATTAAACACGGGAGTTCCTGCATCGAGAATCCGTTCGGCTGTGTGTTGTGTTGTATTGTGTTATAGAGACGTGCGCGTTAGTGTTTAAGCAGTAAAGAATGGACTCTTTAAGTACAGAGAAGTACTAACAAACATGAAGCTTCCTCATTTAAATGAAAAGTTTGCTGGTAAGTGTAAATACTATTGCTGTGTAGTGTTTAATACGGAGAGTATACTTTGTTTAAATGTTCCGATTTCAAAACTGGTATATTTTAGAAAGATCACGCTAAGTTGTTATTGAAATAAGAACGTGCACGTTTTTCTATTCATTCCTTTGTTCCCCATACTGTATAATAGGGACATTCCTATGGTGTTTTATATTAGGCCTTCTGTCTTTGAGGTTAATGTTATTTGTCTCATTTGCATGTTTCAAATACCTGTTTTCCCATTGTAAAATAAATGATAGCGACTGTGTTTTATAAAATGTACATTTTATTTTGAACCAAACTTCTAATTTCATAATCAGTGTGTTTAATAGATTGTTTAAATAGGTAATTCATGTGTTCGATAGTTTATTTCATTTAGGAAGCTGGGATGGATGGGTCGAAGGGGTTGGAAGTGAACAAGAAGTGATCTGACCTAAATTACAAAACCAAACAAACAATACTTAGTTCAATTATTTTTCCAACAGTTTAAAATCACCAGAGTATAACGAGTGCTCAAATCAAAAAGTAGAAATATTTCTTTTGACTTATGTCTATTAGTAGTATTTGAAACAAGGTATTTGGGAAGCAATGATGCAAAGTTATAATTTACATACTTGTCTTATTTGAAAATCAATGTATGAAAAATTATCATTTTAATAAATAAAATCATAAAAATGTAGACTACAGTAGAAATCACAAAGGAAATAAAAGCATTATTTTATGATAATTGCATTGTCCCAAAAGTATAAACAAATTAGTTTTTACATCAGAATTTTTATTGTTGGTAATTTTTTTTAGAAAAAGCTCCATTCTTTTCCCATCCTGATCATGTAATTGTGAACTTCATTGAGATAACAGGGATTAATATGTATTATAATGCTCTTCTGTTGTTAAAAAAAATATCCTGACTCAATTTCCAAGAACCATTGAAGGAAGAGAGAAGCTATGTTTAGGGTAGGACTGGAATCATTGAATGAGGTAATTGCTAGTGAGCAGAGAGAGTGTCAGAAATAAATCTGGAAGAGTCCTGAGAGATTGACTCCAGAACAAAAAGATCAGAGTAAATGGAGAAATATGAAGAAAAACAATCAACACCAATAGCAGAAAAAATGTAAGTAATGAATTTTAGAGAACAGTAGTACAAAAAAACAAAAATATTATTTTGCGTTTTTTTTTTTTCTGTTTTTAGTTTATACAAGGAAGTTTTTGGTGTGTGACTGCATCTAGGGAAGTATGTTCTCGCTCTTCATAGAAAGTTGTGTCTGATAACAGTTCTCGCTGTATTCTTATGAGCTTGTTGTTTATACTGAATATAGAGCCAATATAAAAATATTGTTAGAGTATTGGAAATATACATTTTTTATGTCTTTCAGCTTTTATTAAATTTTTTTAGTAATTATTATGTACAGTGTTGAAGTAGTAAGAATGGAAGGAAGCATTTTAAAAATATATGTATTAGCAATTTCATAGAAATAGGAATATTTTTTTCCTTGCCGAATCTCCAAATCAAGGTTTTTAGATGATGCAAATTTGGTAGTTCAGCGAGTGGCCATAAGCATGCTTAAAAATTTCTAAGGTATTTAAATGAACATTTAAATTGCTTGTTGTGTACTTTTTGTGTAATTATTTACAATAAATGTGTTATTGTATAGATATTATAGTATATTCTTGTGAAAAGAACTAATGTGGGTTATTGTTCATCAGATTCTCTCAGATTATTTCTAAAAGAAAAAATGAATAATAATTTTAGGGACTGCAGTTGTATGAAATAATGGCAATATTAAGTAGAAATATGATCTATTTTAGAATAATTGCATTTCTATCCCTCACGTATTAAAAGAAATTGTTTATACAAAAGAAATTTTTTTAGTCATTTACAAAAAATTAAGATTCTTTTCCAGAATTGATTGTAAAATTGTAAATTTTATTCAGTTTGCAAGAATCATAGGGATTTCAAAGCTCTTTTAATTCTAAAATAATACAATACACAATATCCACTGATAGGGATAGTTTAATGTTAAGGAAAGGACTGGAATCTTTGGATGAGGTGTGATAAAGAATGACTTGACTCCGTAATTGGATTTCCATTAAAATGAAAGAGGTCCTTTCTAGATGAGTGTATGTAAAATGAAAGAGATACCTTCTAGATGAATATTCTATGTATGTTTGCATTTTACCACATGCTTACTGATTTTTTAAACTAATTTGTCATTTTATTTGATACAGGGAACTAATACATTCACCAGCTGTCTCTCTGAAGGCGAGTATTTGGCACCAAATGCATAATAGCAGCCACAGATATCATTTGAGGTAGAAATTTCTAATGCTACTGTCAGGAGATATTCATGAGATTTGTTGGAATAAAATGATTAGAGTAAATAGTGAATTTGAAGAGAGATTTGAAGACAATAATCAACCCTCAGGAAATAATGTAGGTATTTCATTTTTGAGAATCAGTAATCTGAAATCCAGAAATATTAATTTGTTTTTTGTTTTCAGTGTACAAGGAAGTTTTGAAGAGCACTGCTATAGGGAAGACTTCAGCTGATAAGGGCGAGCCTACCTTATCCATTTGCAGGTGGTTAGCAAAAGTATGCACCTGCGTTTAGGAATGTAGTTCCAAAATTAATATGCTAAACATAAACTGTTTTTGTGTTATTAGTGACGCAGAAGTCTTTGGAAGCACAATTCAGAGTGCATGTATGGCTAATGAAATTATATGTATTATTATTTTTATTATTAAAAATATTTGTGTAAAGATTTGAATATACCTATTTTTTGGGTTGACTATTGTACCTGCAATCATGCCTGCTTGCCCTGAATGCAGGCCTACCTTTAACCCTTTTATGCCCGAGTTTATTTTTTTTTATTAATTATAATTTTAGCAAATAAATATGATATAGGTGATATTTAGTTATGTTCTAAATGAAAATTATAATTTTTTCTGTTATCTTTTTCAAAATATGGACTGTTCCAATATTGGAACACCAGGCACAGACGGAGCAAGAGTTTTTCAACAAGTCAGGTCACATCTATAATATTTTTTCATTATTTAAAATTTAAAAAATACTACAATTTGGTTATTTTCTATATCAAAATTACAGCTAAATAATTAGTATGGAGTATGAAATAGTTTTCGTGCAATTTTGTGTTTACATTTCTGAAATTGATTATTTGTGTTTTATTTACACGCACATCTTCCTTGCTTTGTGGTTATTGAAATCCAGTGTCTTGTACTATCGAATCCCTCAGAAGTTAATATGCGAAATATCATTAATTTGCTAGTATTGTGTCTTCCACCTGATGAAGTTAAACTTTTATACTTTTGAAGATAATTTTGAACAATAAATTTGAAAGATAGATGATCCACTTTTTGACCTTGCTTTTTCTAAATAGCTGCTAGCCATTGTGAGTAGCAATATCAATGCAAAACATAAATACAGGGCGCCATCACAACTTTTTCAATCTGATTTCAATTCTATAGCTCTTAGCAAATTTTCATCCATTCTATCAACATCTCCCATGAATATGTTATATTTACCTACTGTGTTACTTTGTACAATAAGAACTGTTTTTGTATTTTGCATAACATTTATTCAGTAAGGAAATGTGAAGTATTAGTTTTGCAAATATGTCATTTTGTTTTAGGTCATAGCCTGCGCGATGAGTATATTTTTTCTATCAATTCAAACCTGTTTCTTCTGATTGCGAATTACCAGCTTCATTATAAGTCTCTTGAGTGTGTTTCCCAAAACATTTATCTGATACGATATTGTATGCTGATAAATCAGAATACCAATGAATCATTTTACTTCTGAAGAAAGTGTAAATGTGTAATCACCTTTCTGATACTGTATAGTATAAACATTTTTTGTAAGAAAGTCCCAAACGTTGTCATCAAAAAATTGTTCAAAACAACACTGGGTCATTTGGTACTATACTTATGTCGCTCATAAAATTGTTGAAATTTGTAAATTCAGGATTTATGTCAATTTCCCCCCACTTTCTTTGTTATGTCTTACATTGAAAAGAGACAGACGTAGAGAGAATATTCTCATGAATGCACTCATCATAGTGTCCAGAGCCAATATTACTCTCTAGTTGTCTCAGATGTGAGTCTTTCAGTTTCACTGAATCGCATAATTAGTGCCTCACTTTCTGATCTAAGTTCGGTGCCAGGTTTTTCAGTGTGCTGCCTATCTTCATCCCCGCCGTCCTCCTCACCGATACATTGTCTGGAGGCATTATAAAGATAAATGCACTGAAGTAAACATTATCTTCCACCAAAATTGCAATTATTTGTTCTGTTGTTAATAATTAAGAAGAAAAATATATTAGATGATTTTTGAAATAATAATTAATGGTACCATTCATGCCTGGTGTTCCAATATTGGAACATTTTAGAAAAATTGTTTCCAGCTCAGCTAAATTGTAATATTTTAAAGATATTTGACTTTACTGATAAAAATGTAATGTCATTTAACTATTCTCATAGGAACAAAAAGTTTAAAGAAAAAAAGTAATATGATTTTTTTCACCTTGTATCACTCATAGTGCGAGCAGTGAAACAACTCAATAAACACTCTCCGTTCTGAGTGCAATCTAGAACTAAAATCAACTCTTGGCACCATCAGGAAATTCGATCCCTATGTTTAAGTTCTAGTATTATAATGAAGCCTCCAAGTGCGTTCTGCAATAAGGAGTCAAAGACAAATCCACTGTTGGTTGTTCCAATAATGGAACACCAGGCAAATATGGGTTAATGGTATACACAGTTTGTACATGCATCTGACAATTGGCCACAATATTGATTAAAACAATAGTTTTAAATGCCATGAAGACGCATGTTTTTGTGTTTTTTGGTTTGGTTTTATGGTTTTGACAGTGACTATGTGATATTCATTTGATTAGCAGATTGTCATGTGTCCTGATCCACTAGTGGTGCCAATAACATTTCAGAAAAAATAAATAGAGATTGCTGAATTTGAAACTTAACATTCTCATGTGAAAATGTAATTGCATTGTTTTAACTCCAACATTTTTACGTTTTTAATAAATTTTATGATTTTAAAACTTTAATTATTGTTTGGGATTGACGTTAAAAAATGTTACGACTTATAAGAGCTATTTTCTTTTGTAATTAATATTTCTTCATTAAAAATTCTTACATTTTTTCCTATCTCATTTTTGGACCACAAAACTTGTTGATTGAACTATTTTGAATTTAAACACTGAGAGACCTGCAAGTAATAATTACAAGTTCAATAAAATTACTTTTTTTCTATTGAATTGAATTGTCCGGTCTCCCGGTATGGGTGGTAGGGTAAGTGTGTGAGTCAGGGAAGAGGATAGGACAAGGAAGAGAAAGGAATGATCATTCGTGGTCTGTGGCTCGTTTGTTAGGGTACTGCTCCGGCATTCGCCTGGTGTTGATCAAAGAAACCACGGAAAACTACAGATCAGAGCAGCCAGCCACTAGAATTTTTCTTCAGAGAGTGACTGAATTCGACCTAGCTGACAAGCTAGCATTGAAAATCCTGCTGCTGCCAGGACTCAAACCTGGAACCTCCCGGTCAGAGGCACTGCAGTAATATCAGTTGATGCACTGAGCAACCCCTCCTGGTACAAATTTGAAGATAAAGATTTTTGTCTTAATGAAAATAAGTTGTCAAAAATTGGAACTTTAGATAAGGTCATGGTACAATTTCTTTCTTTTTTCTAAAAATGAGTAGTTTTCGTGCAATGTCTGCTCGAAGTTAATGCAAATTATAATAAAACATTTTCTCAAAAACATCTCCAAATTTTTTTCCCACTTTTTTCTAATTAATACAAAGGGATGTTTAAATAAATGTTCTAGGTCTCGTTTTTGTTAAACACCCTACATTTTCGAAAATTGCATAAGTCAGAAATAACGCGAGAAAATATGTGCTGTTTAGGACCATTCTTTTTCATAGAAATCCTCAACTTACAGTCATGATCCAACAGAGGTCCTATTGAAAAGAATAATTTACAGTATGCATGAGCAAGTAAAGAACAAACCAGCCTTCTCACCTTCTGACCGGTGTTGAACTGCCAATGACAAAATAAGTCAGGAGTTAATATAAGCAGTGCTACTTAAATAGACAGAGAGAGACTTAATATAAGCACACAGTGCTCTTTAACATGAAATGTGAGACACAAAAAATATTAAAGAAATTGCGGAGAGAGAAATCACTTCATGGACAATACCTAAACAGAATGGACAAGGTGCAGATCAATAAAGATTAATAATTTATGAGGCTTAAAAGGGAATGAATGAGGTCAGAATCTGACACAGTTGTAATACCTGCCAAAGATCAGGCATTGAGAAAACATTAATAAAGCAGCTATCAAAACTTTCCAAGATGATACATGCTGCTTTTGCCATTTGCCAATTGTAGCAAAGACCAAATACTTGAAAAGACATGATAGGGTATGTAGTTACCTCCATTGGCAGATCTATAATAACCTCAAAATTTCATCACATACTCCAAGTGGTAAGAACACTCACCAAAACCAGTGATGTGTTGGACTGTGTACAATATTATTCAACCAAAAATTTCAAACTGATAGCATGAGAATGGCAAACAAACTGAATTTTTTTATCCTGGACTTGCGAGGAAGAATATGTGTCTACTTGTTGATGTTGCTGAGCTCAGTGATCAAAACAATGTAACCAAGAAGGCAGAGAAATATCCTAAATACAAGAGTTCAGAAATCGAAATCAGCTGAATGTGGGGCGTAAAAGAACAGGTCATCCTAGTAGTTACTGGTGCTATAGGATTTGTTCAGCAAAATTTATGTAAGAACTTGGCTCAATTCCCAGGTCATTCAAAAGATTGAGAAGTGCAAGACACGGTTTTACTGGAAACAGCCCACATTAGCGCAATGTTTTGCAAAGGCACAAGTAGTTAATAGATCAACTCATTAGGAAGATAATTGCAAACCAGAGTAGAATTTATTTATATTCAACTGACTCATATCTTTAGTTGTGAATTAGAAGAAGTAGTACATGAAGGAGGAGGAGAAGCAGAAGAAGAAGAACAACAACAACAACAATGCCAACAACAATTAAGAGGCCTGCAGCAGCAAGAAAGTTGCTGAATATGAAAACACAACACACTTTTCCAAAATGTAGCATGCACATGTTTCAAGAACACAAAATAAAATACTCTCAAAACATTGCATTGTATAAAATATTTTAACGAAGGCAGTCTTCAGGTGTAATATAGAGATCAACAGTTTGTTGTTGTTTTTTTCATACCATGAATGTATAAAAATGATATTTCACAATGTATCATATGAATAGACAATATTTAATATCAGGCGGCATCTTTCTTGGAGGCTTGCTGTCACATGAGTACATGCAACATGACACTTTGAGTATGAGAATTCAATCAGACAATGCAGTATGAAAACCGGGGAATAGCACAATCAAATCTTTGCATTTTACAGTCAAAACCTAAATGGTTTAATTGTTTTTCAATTTTTCCTGACTTCCTGGACAACTAGGAAACAGTAAACACCTCTCACATGAGATGAGACTGAATATTTTTCTTTCAATTTCTGCACACATTGGTAATTAGTAATATAGTTAATAATAATAATAATAATAATAATAATAATAATAATAATAATAAAAACAATTTCATTTTGTACCCCCTCCAACTTTTTAGAAGTCCTGTCAAAGATATTTCAAACATTAATTTTTTGCCGCCACACTTGCACATGCAAGACACTTCCCCATGCTGTCTCTAGAGCTTCATGGAACCAAGCTTCTAGAAATTGTATTGCAGGTAAAGTAATTAAAAGCATTTTAAAAAGTTAGTAACACAAAAGTCAGTTTCTTGAAACTCACCATCAGAAGGTGTGCTATCTCCACAAATATTTTCATTGCATGTTGCCAGAGGGTCCTGCAGCAAAATAAAAACTACAGTCAACTTTAAGAACAATTTGCATTAACAAAACTTCTATAGCTTCAATATTAAAGGTGTAAAAAACTGGACTTTTGAAATGTACAAAAATCCATAGGTATTAATGAAAATAAGACCTAGGCTTTACTGTATTTGAGCAAAAAATTCTAGCAATTTTTGAGAAAATCTTTTTTAATTGCACTTATTGTGAAAACTACTCACATTCTCATAACATTGTACACAATCTTATTTAAAGATCTGATTTTGAAAAAGATTTCAATAAGAAAAGAGAAAAAAAGTATTTTCAAAAATTATGATTTAATAAAAACAGATTCCGTGCCATTGTTATGAGTATACAATTTTCTGTTTGAGAAAAAACAATTGGAACCTTTTGTAGAAAATTCCTTGGGGCTTCATGTAAAATATCCCCAAAATGAAGATACATGTCTCAAATTCAAGGGACTAAAATATTATTCACATTTACTGAGGAATGTCAATTTTGGTGAAAATCTTGTATGATAAAAAATTATGAAATATATAATTATCTAAAATATAGAGGTAGGGATACCCTCCAAAAAAGATTTCAAGGCTTAGGATCCACAATTCTGAAGTTATGCAACAAGATAATGTGTGTTGACGGTTGCACGCACACTTGCTGCTTTCCTTAATCCCTATCTGTGAAGTTCTTTTTCATTTGAATTATCTTTTACGCACCTCAAGGCATACATTCCCTATCCACCAGTGCAAGGAGTATTTTAAAGCCTAGCTTACCCAACGTGAACATTCTGGCAGCATTAGTATTGCCACAGCTCTAATTGTGGTAGCACTTCCTCAAGGAAAAATCACAACTAAAAGCTATTTCAGTTGTTATATATTCTCAATTGAAACTATGATAAGAGCTATTATTACCTCAAGTTCCTCTTCACCCTCCTCATTGGACAGTTCTTCGGGGTTGAAATACACACTGGCCGGAGCCTTCAGTTCCTCCTGCAAATATATGGAAACTATCACTATTGCAATAATACTACTATTCTTTAGAAAGCAAATGATCTGTGACAAAGATAACAAGTACAAAGAGGAATAATCCATACAAAGTGAAAGCTAGTTCTAGCAACGAACTCAACCCACCTCTCTAAAGTACTATGGCCTGAGTGTTTATGAGAGTATAAAGTGTTCATTGAAGTGTTTCGTGATACTATTAACAACAAAACCTGTATATTATTATATCCCATCAAAACATCAGCTAATTTCTTTGCAGAAATGGATTCTACTGAGTACAGGGGAAACCTAACCTCACCTAACATCAACCCACATCAGATATATGCCCCAAAATCATACACTGGTGCAACAAGATCTGCTGAAGTATTTTTATTATAATAAAAGAGCAAGGCTTGACTTTAAAGAGCTACACAACTAAAGTTGCAACTACCGTTGATTCAATGAAATAGTGTTTTTCAAATAACAGAATATGCATATTTATTTTAGTCAAAAAAATGCTGATGAGTTCATTGACAATGACAAATAAGTATGTCATTTCTGTACTGGAATGTCAATAGATTTTACACCAAACAGGAGAGATTACAAATATTATACCAACCATGCCTGAAGTTCTATTCATACAAGAAACAAATTTCAAGTGCAAGGAAGGCAAAATTAATGGTTTCAAATGTTACAACAAAAACAGAAAGAACTTCAATATTGCGAGTGGAAGAGAAGTCAAACGCGAGGGAATTCTTTCCCACTATTCAACTTGATATTGAAGTAGTGGATGTTCAAATTGAATCCTCAAATTCAATCTGCATATGAAACATTTATTTAACTTCTAATCTCATGCAGTTATAGTAGAACAGGAAGATGAAGTTTCATAAGTTTAAAAGTTGCTAGCTCACCTCATCATCATCTTCATCTTCATCTTCTTCCTCCTCCTCCTCCTCCTCCACTTCTAACAAGCAGCAGGGCTCACCGATTTCCTGCAAAAGATAACTACATACTAATTCCTGATGGCTCCAAAAGAAAATTACATTTAAATTATTGTACACAAATAAATTATTATTATAAAAAGTATGGGTAATGTGACAAAATTCTGAGAATTCGCATGGAAATTATTGACTTTTACGACCATGTAAATTAAAATACAAAAAATTTACTAATCTTCCCATTTTTTATCGTCTGCACGAGCATTAAAATGAATTGAATGCAATAAATATACAAGTTTGTCAAGACTATTTTGTTCGTGCTGCAAATAAATGGAGACCGCACAGGACGCCTCTACAAGCCAGTAGCACCCAATGCCGCCCCAGCCAGTGGATTCACAACCTCCCAGAAAGTGAAGGCAGTGTTGCCTATTTGTCGCCACATGGCGACTTTTTATAGGTCTTGGCAACTTGGTAATTTTTTTGGTTACTCAATTTTGAATAAAGGTTTCAAAATATCACTTTTATTACACCATTATTATGTGATATTCTTGAAATTTAATTATTTTAGTAGTTTGTATTAACTTGCCAACTGGAAAAGTTAAAAATATTGCAAAGAAGTATTTGCACCACACAAACTTACCTCATGTTCCCTTTCAACCTCCTCAGGGGGCTCTTCCTTGATAATCACTCTCACTGGTGGCTCCAAGTCCTCCTGCAAATACACCGAAATTATAAAAAAAATTTTACTTTGAAGAAAATATTTTTAAACATAAGTAAAAATGCTTAAATGAAAACATTTCAAACATAAAGGCACTGGTCAATTAATCTGTAAAAACTTGTTTCACTGAACAGTGGTAGTTTCAATTCAATGTAACAAATTTAATTTTATTTTTGAATATGTGTTATGTATTAATTTATTTTGCTTGAAAGCGCTTTTGAAACTTTACCAATAGATCTTTCTTACTCTTTGGCAATCAGTGATTCTCGAAAAAGGCTTGAGAACATAAACACAGAGACCCTTTACAATTTGATATCATATTCTAACATCTCTTTATGCATTCATTCAATATGAAAATCATGTGAGCACTTGTTTTTCATCCTGTTTCCTGACACACTTAACTACTTTCATGACTACCATTCAGCCAGTCCAGAGAATTTCATTTACTTTTTCATCCATCCACTATATACAGTCGTCTCTGGATAAAGTGAACTAAATTCACTGGCTCTGATACATGTACAATATCAATAAGAACCACATGATTCAGGTATTTATTCATTTATTTATGGGATATTTCCTTTGATACATAATATACATATTGCTCATAAGATAGCATAGAGTAAAATAATACAAAAGAAAATATGTAATAGAAAAACAATTAGAATTAATACAAAAGAAAAGTTCAATATACCAGTTAAAATGATGTTGAAAATCGTAACAATTCAGTGATTTCATACAAGATTCTTAATGGTTTTAGAAAATCATGTAGAGGATACATCAAACTAATCTCAGAGTACTTTTTTGCTGTAGAAGCTAATATACTGAAGGTGTGATTTACAAAATAGTCGGTTGTGCCACTTTTAACAATAATACTTTATGTATCAAGGCTGTTAAGTGGTTCTTTTTCAAGCGGGGTGGATAGGAAGTCGAGGTTCCCTATCCACCGAGGTTTGAAAAATTCATTTCATGGCGGAAATACATACAATATTTGTTCACACCCTCAACTCTGCCTTAAAACTAATTTACTTAATTTCTATTTGTACTTTTCATTGTTTCAAATGTTGTCAACGCTACATCCAATACCTAATATTTTAAACAAGTGAAAGTATATAGTGCGAGAACGGGCAATTTACATATACATATTCCAAAATAAATTCAACAAAATGCTGAAATGCCAATTTCAAATCTTTCGCCAGAAAAGTCAAGACATATGAAAAAGAATATAAGGTGTTCTTGAAGAGGAGAAATGAAATTAATGTTGTAGGGGTAAATGAAGATTATTTTGACGTATCTGTTTTACAAGGTATCACTCGATTTGTTACAAATGGTTTTGTACTGTAAAAACACTACGATGGGTTTGAAACAAACAAAGAAATCTTCGAGAAAATTTTCAAGGCTGAAAATCACCCTTAATATACAATAATACTTTGAGATCAGTAATTATGCTAAAGTAACAGCATATTTGAAACTGAAGCAGGTAGGAAGAGCTCAACAGTCACCAAAAAATATTTAGATGATTCTCTAGGGAATAAACATACAATTTCCCGATCAAAATCAGAATGCAAGAACAATAGTGTCATAGCAAAATGAAACAGAAGAAACTGAAGTCAAAACATTTGCTAGACATCCAGTCGCAGTAAAGGCTAGTCCACACGATGCGTCTTTTCGTTCAATTTTGCGCATGCGTCTAGCGCACGTAGCGCAAGCGTTTCGGGCATGCGTCTTTCGTCAAAACGATAGACGCTTGCAATAGCGCAAGCTCTCTCAGAGCTGACGGGAATCTCGGTCGTCTTTCTCGTGCGCTTCCTTCAAAGAATGTATTTCATAGCCAAGTCATCCGGAATACCGAGCCGTACGTGTTCTTTGAGTAGTCTTTCGTAGTCTTCCGAGTTATTGTGTGGTGTCCGTCTGTTTAATTGCAAATTTCGTACAGATTATTCTGTTTTTGTATATTTACAGGGTTGGGCAGTGCTTAAATACTTGTATTTGAAATACGTATTTAAAATATATTTTGTATTTGAGAATTTCTGAATTTTTGGACTTGTATTTTAGAGATGAATTTAAATACATAAAATGAGCATTTAAAAAAAGAAATACTGTAAATACAGATGTAGATGATACCGGGGAGAATTTCTTTTTGTTTGATTCTGCTGGTGAATGGACCTCACTGAAACAAAAATAAAAGCTCCTTTCAGCACCTGAACTTGAATTCTCTTTTTTAAATGATAAATCTAAATCATTAAAAATGCTGGACAATTTTCTGTCAATAAAAAAAAGTCTATTCCTTATAACACTAGTTTATGTTTATCAGTGTCAGTACAACAACTGTTTCTCTTTGCGGGTTTTATGCAGTCGCTACTAGAGGTTTATTGTTTGATTTGTTTGAAAACCCGGTCATTTAAGAAGGAAATTCTGTTTATCTGAGTAAGCCATATTTTTGATATTATTTTATACTTGAGTGTTTTGTGAATATGTAAGCGAAAGTGTTTTGTATTTGAAAGTTTTTAGTAACTGTTCAAAAATTCATGACAGTCAATTAGTAATTTATTGTAATTGGCAATTACAATATAATGTTCCAATAAAAAAGTTATAATGCAACATATTTACTGTATTTGTGTATATATATTGTGACGTCATGGGATTAGACAACCCCATAACGCCACCATCAGCTACGAAAAGAAGCCTACGAAGACAGGAATAGGGTACGCGGCGGAGCGATGGCTTGTAAACGCGCCATCTACCCACAGCTTTTCGAACTCTGACGCCCGAACTAGTGAATAATGTTTTTCCGGGAGGTCACGAAAAGAGGAGAATATTCACCCCTCCAAAAATTTCTCCAGGCGCGAGTACTATAAGTATCGCGGCGCGCCTCGGAGGAGCCCTCTATGATTGCAGCAGCGACGGCGACTAGACTGAGTTCTCTATGATTGCAGCAGCGACGGTGACTAGACTGAGTTCTGAAGGCCATTGTAACTTGATATCATAGGAGTTTATTTTAACTTGGTAGTTAAAAGTTAGCTTGAGAAGCTTATCTTCGAAAGTGATGTAATTAAGAAGTGGAGTGCACGAACATTCTTCACATTAACATTCACAATATTTGAGAGAGTAAGTGAAGTGACTGACTTCGAAATAATTTCAAATTTGTAAAATTCGCGCAGAAGGACATTAACTATATCCAGTTTCTCATATTGCACGCTGAGACCACACACGCCCAAAGTGTCGTAGGTAGGCCGAGCATTTAAAGCATAACTTCAGCAACATTAATTATTCGAGGCTGGAAGCGCGAATAAACTTGTACGAGGCGCGGCAGAAGAGGAAGGACAACCCCAGGAAGAGAGAAGCGTAAGTGAGAAAGATTTGGACTGGAACAAGAATCGTACGAGTCCGGAGAACGGGAGAAGGGTGTGGAAATTGGAGGCGTGGCGGAGTCCAGAGTTCAAGAGAAGGAAACTGGTAACGTCGTGGGACAGCAAGCGAAGACGCGTGACAACGCGGGGCTGCGAGCGGCAGAAAATCCCCAAGGTTACCCACAGGCGAGCGATGCGGAGCTGTTGAGGTAAAAGAACTGGCAACTTTTATGCGGCGATCAGTTGGGGAAAGAGAATAGCAGTAAATACACGACAATTCGTGTTAAAAGTGGGTGAAAAGTTCAGAATAGGTGGGAGAAGTATTCCGAACGATGTGAGTGGCAGTTTCACGTTCGTTTACTGTGCGTGTTATTTCATTCATTCAAAGAGGCCATACCTTGTACAATTTTACTTAATTCATGATTTTCACATGTACAGTTGACGTTATCTGGAAACGCCATGTATTGTGTTAAAAGTAATTGTTTTCTATGATATGTAAAGGGGTCAGATTTAGGTAACGTGTATGTTACATTTTATTGTTTTTTGTTTTTTTTTCTCTTTAGAGTTCGCAGTGTTATAGTGAGTGCAAAGCCCGAGGCTAGCACCTGTGAACAGGATACCTTAAAACAAGTGTAAAATTTATTTTAAAAGCCGTGCTCGGAAAAACTAGAGTAGAAAGAGTAAAATAATTTGGTAGATGAAAATTCAGAAAGAAGAATGAACAAATTGTGAATTGTAGTTGGTGAAAGTGTGTTCAGGCAGTCGAGGTGACGCCAATTTTTTTTTGTTTTGCCTTTTTTTTCGGTGACCAAGTATTTAAAGTGCATAATCCTCTTATATAATTGTGTCACTGTATTTTTTATTGAATATATGCTCATTTTATTCGTATTTTATGATTCATTATGTCAAGGGTTTAGACCTTTCTCATACCCAAAAGATCATGCTTTCTGAGAATTTTAAGCTCGCTTCACGAGCATTCATACTATCACGCTCTCCCCACGTGCTGGAAGGTGGTAGGTGGGTGTGTTAGAACACGGGCGCGCACGCACGCACGCGCACACGCCCACACACACACACGCCCACGCCCACACACACGCGCGCGCGCGCACACACACACACACACACAAACACACACACACAAACAAACAAAAACAAACACACACAAACAAAAACAAACACACACAAACACAAACAAAAACACACACACACAAACACACACACACAAACACACACAAACAAACACACACACACAAACAAACAAAAACAAACACACACAAACAAAAACAAACACACACAAACAAAACACAAACACACACAACACAAAAAACACAAACACAAACACAAACAAACAAACACAAAAACACACAAACACAAAAACACACAAACAAACACAAAAACACACAAACAAACACAAAAACACACAAACAAACACAAAAACACACAAACACAAAAACACACAAACACAAAAACACACAAACAAACACAAAAACACACACAAAAACACACACACACACACAAACAAACACAAAAACATACACACACAAACACGCACACAAACACACACACACACACAAACACACTCTTTAGTGAAGTTGTTTACGGGTTATGTCGAATTCCGAATCGTCGTCCACGCGCCCAAAAAGACACAAACGTACATTAACTGGACGCAAGGAAAGAGAAAGCGTAGGTGTCGTGATAGTGAGGTCATTTCGTTTTCTACTGGGTCATTGTCTATGAAATGTCAGTTTTGTTCTGCTTTTTACTTTCCATGTGAGATAAATTCTGCAAACGAATTTACTCTGTGTGGCGTAAATGGGAAAATAAGAATACCTTCGAGCAATACACCAGAAGAAATCAAACAGTTGTTTACACGAGATGATGACACATCAAAAAACTTTAGAAATAATATCATTCAGTATAATAGTGCTCTATCTTTTGTGCCGATATTGCATTGCCAACTGGTCATGGGCCATACGTGTTCAAAATTTTGGGAATTCCACATCACAGAATACCTTCGTTATACCCTGAAGATCCAAACAATGCAACATACATTGTCTGGGTGAACATTAGTCTGGGTACAGTATTTTACATTTATCGCAGATCTCAATTGGCCAAAAACCTTTTTTTATAGAGTTCAGAAAAACCTCAATAGCTAATATGTGCAATGTAGGACTAGGTGCTGCAGTAGGACTAGGTGTAGAAATAGAAAAAACCTGGCCAAAACCTGTCTCCTTCTCCTCACTATTTCAAGATTTAAACATGAAATATACTAATATTGTTAAATTATAAGTAGTTGTTACCTTAATTGATATCATGTACTGTTATTATTATTGTTATTAGTATTATTGTTATTATTAATAATATAAGTAGTAGCAGTAAAGTCACTAGACCAAGTAAATGTTATTTTAAAAATGAAAGTACAAATCCTGAAATGTTAAACTATTATAAATCAAATTATGTTAAACCATTTTGCTACTAAATGGTATCTTACTATATAATATTTTAATCTATCTGTAATAAGTATTGTAATATAATCCCTAGGCTAATGACCATCCCCCTTTTTTTTGCCGTTTCCCTAGTCTTTCGAGCAAATGCAGAGATGGCCCCTTGCTTTGCTTCTGGACAATAAATGTAACTTCTCTGCACTCAAGAAGATGTGTGCAATTGTACTCCCTTCATATACATCACATTTGACTCATCATACATGATTGTAATTGTATATGTGAATCAATGAAGTATTATTATTATTAATCTAGATATTTAAAAAAAATAAGGTATTCTGCCATGGCTTCGTTTAGAGCTTCTACTGAACCGATTGTAGTACTTTTTCCTTTAAATGAAAGAATGTGATTGCTAGATGTGTTATCAGATATTGTTTGTGTTGATTCACCAACATTTACGGTTTACATTAACCGTACATTAACGGTACATTTACATTAATTAATTAAATCTTTCTTTAATAGTATGCTTATCAATAGTCAATTGTTTTCTTCCAAAGGTGGCTGTTTCAAATTCCATTTATGCGAGTCCACGCTGCTTGATGTTTTGTTTTGATTGTTGAGATTTGTTTACAATTCGTCAAGGTTTTGTTTCAGTGTAATAATTGCATTGTGGCGTTGACAGTTTGCATGTATTTGCTTTTCTGAAGTATTTTGTAGAGAATATTCGGACAGTGGGTTTTGCTTGGTTGTACTACAGTAGTGAAGTTGTTCACAGGTGTTCACAGGTTATGTCAAATTCCGAATCGTTGCCCACGTGCCCCAAAAGACGCAAACATACATTAAGTGGACGCAGGGAAAGAGAAAGTCAACGTATTTGTCGTGTTTGTGAGGTCATTTCGTTTTCTGTTGGGTCGTTGTCTATGAAATGTCAGTTTTGTTCTGCTTTGTACTTCCTATGTGAGAGAAATTCTGCAAACGAGTTTACTCTGTATTGCTTAAATGGGAAAATAAATTTACCTTCGAGCAATATGCCAGAAGAAATCAACGTTGTTTATAGGAGATGATGACACATCAAAAAAACTTTACAAATAATATCCGTCAGTATAGTAGTGCTCTTTCTTTTGTGTCTTTTGGTGCCGTTATTGCATTGCCACCTGGTCATGGGCCACACGTGTTCAAAATTTTGGGAACTCCACAACGCAATATTTTCGTTATACCCTGAAGACCCAAATAATGCAACATATTGTGAACATTAGTCTGGGCACAGTATTTTACATTTATCTCAGATCTCACCGTCAAATTTTGACGGGCTCTCACTAGTAGCAAATTAAAACCTAATGTATTTTTAGTATGTATTTAAATACTTATTTGCAAAGTATTTTCGCTAATTTTATTATTAATACATACTAAATTTAAAGTTTTTTGCCCAGTCCTGTATATTTAAGGTAATATCAATTTTCAATACATATGTATTTCGCTACATAGTTGAAACTAGTAAAAATAAACACATGATAATTTCCATTTCTAGTGCAGTGTGTTGCAATGACAGGAGAAGAATATTTAGTTCTCCCTAATTTGTTTTTTTATTTTTATGATAATGCTAATTTTCGAAATTTATTTAATAAGTTATATAGCTGAAACAATTAAATGCAATAGTTTCCATCAAAGTATAATAGCCTTAAAGGCAATCACGTTTAATAGTATGCTTAAAGTGTTCTCTTATCCATATGCGCCTCTCTCTTTTTCTCTTCTTTCGACCAATTATAAAATAAGCTGTCGAAATTGCTGCGCAAATAGCTGGATCCGTTGTACAGAACGTATCTGAAACAAAGTACAGTGTTGCACCGTGTGGACATGGTAGTGCACGTGCGCTCTGTTGAACGTTCGTCTTTCAACTTTGCGCATGCAATTTTATTCCCGGAACGCATAGAAAAGACACATCGTGTCTTATGGGAAACCCTGAATTTCAATTCCACCAGTTTCTTTTAATAATGTTACAAATTGTGTTTCCAATGTCAATGTTCAAAAGTAAATCTCTAGTTGTTGGTAATTTAGTTCATTTTGAATAGTATGTACTCTGTTCAATAAGTACTAGGTTTTATATAGTGTTTCTGTATTATGTTGGCTTTACATGCTTCATTTCTCAGCCTAGTCTTTAAAACAAAAAAATTAGGGTCTGTGCTGCAAAAGTAAAGGTTCAAGTACTAAAAATGATCCATGAAATTCAACATTAGACATGAGGGTGTGAAAAAGAACGTTCGTTGGCTCTTAGTAGACCTTCAAGGAACCAACAGACCAAGGTTAAATAAAAAGTCGGTACAGTTAATATCGCCCAATACACTTTTGTCTAAAAAGATTTCACATTACTCTTCTCTCACCAACATTTGGAATTGAAAACATTCTATAATAAACAGAGTAATCATGACAGCATCTTGGAATAGGAAATCTAAACTACACAACAACCTATGCTGAACATTTTCCAGACTATTATGGACTTTAAGAGTACAAGGAGATCAAACTTTAATGGGATATTCAATTGTAGATCTAACTAAGGAATTACATAGTAATTTAAAGGTGTTGACAGAGAGAAATTGTAGTGTTATACAGTATAAAGCCCAAGGTTGTCAGGGCCTCCTCGACAACACAGTTAATGGAACGGAGACCATTTAATGATATGGAACAGAGACCATTTAGATCAGGGGTGTCCAACTTGTAAGGCCTCAAGGGCCTTGACTAAAACCTTTAATATGGTTGCAGCCATAATATGGTTGCAACCGTATCAGACAGTACCATGCATAACGCAGTGAATCAAATTAGGATGACTAATTTATAAATTTACTAGAAAAAAAATTCCTTAAATCTACACTTAACCTATCTTTACATTAAAGGGGGCTGTTGACTCTGGCAGGGTGTGTGCCCTAGGGGTACAATGTTTTCACCTGACATGGATGCACAAGACATTCACTTTTGACTAATACCCTTTCGCAGGTCACAATAAATGGCACCATGAGCCACCGCATGCAGCCCGCAGACTAACAGTTGGACAACCCTGATTTAGATAGACATATAGCCTTCTGTGAAGTAAAGACAATTTAATCCAAGAAAGAAACGGTTCTCTTAGTCTCAATTTAGCTAGTTTTTTGATAAGAATTAAATCGTTAACCCAGTGCTTAGTGAAGTCTACGTATTGCATCAACTTGACAGCCTGTCAGCTAAAGCATACAATTATGTACTGTTTGAAAACTATTAAGTTAGTATAAGTTGATCTACCCTCCCTGATGCCATGTTGGCACTCGGAGAGAAGGAATGAGTTTAGTAGTAACAAGATTCTCAAATAATTTAGGAATAGCACTGAGCATCTACATTGGATGGTAATTAGCAATGTTGGATTTATCATTGTTTGTGTACAGAGATGAATTTGATGATTTTTCAGTATTCAGGGAATGTATCACTCTTCAATGGCTGATTAAAGCGAGGGCAAAGTGTGTTAGCAATAGTGTACCTCCATTGAATAAGATATAAGTTTGGTATTAGATCAAGGCCAGGGCCCTTTCTAGGACTGCGAGTGCCCACAGATTCAAAAATATCTTTCAAATGCAATTGAAATTTGTCAATGAATTACCCTGGATGGATACAAATTTGGAACAGCTGGAGAGATATCTGAATATTGATTACTGAAGTACTGAGCAAAGGAACTTGGGAAGTTGATGAAATTTTGAAGGGGGTCAATGAAAATAAAGAGGTAAACTGGGGTCAGTAGCCAAATAAGAACTGGCGATCAGCAGGTGAAGATCAAGTTCCCATTGTTTACAAAAAATATTAATGAAGTTGTTAATAATATTTTCTAGTATAAAGGTACAGAACACCAAATTATAAATTACAAATTTGCTTCTTTTCTTTTGTATTCATCATCACAATGTGTAGAAATTTCAAGAAATTATAGCTATGTATTCACAAAGTTGCTCTATCATGTGAGAAAATATTCTCCACAATACTCACAGTAGAAACGTTATGATTAGTTCTAAAAACAAACACTCAACATTTTGTCACTAGTCAAAAAAAAAGAAGTATATTCAATCATTGGAAATCAAGATATTTACGAAAATATTGCTGTATCAGTATTGTTATCTTAAAGTACTCTATGCGTGTTTCTTTACATTATAATTATGTATTAAGTATTTTACAGAGAAAATGTAAGGGGGTCAGTGAAGCAAACAATTCTTTTAAAAATAGTCAATACAAGAGAAAGGTTGGGAATCCTTGGTTTAGGTCATTGAAGTGAGTACCTTCAAGATACATACTATGTGGAATGCAGTTAAATTTGGCAGTCTGTATAAGATAATTCCACATAACTGTATAAGATAACAACACATAAATATTGTTAGGAATTGAGTTCTCAAAATTGGTAATATAGTTTGGATAAGATTTTTCCTGAGCATTTCTAGCTTGCGAGCGCAGTTTGGAAAACGGACATCGGGAGACCAAGAAGTTTTATAAATTTTGAGTAGCCTTTTTTCTCTCAACATAGTTTCAATCAATATATCATTGCAAATGGCACATGACAAAATAGAGTGTAAGTTCAGGTGTTTTAGTACAGTGACTCAAACATTTTGAAAATATATTTGCAGTTTGATTAAATTGAAGGATGGTTTAAATGGAAGTTTGTTTACATGGAGGAATATCCCTCGTCCCATTTTTTTCCTTCGTAATAATGGTTGGAATACTGTTACTGTATCAACTCTTTTTCACAATTATTAACTCAAGCATCAATATCACTTTTCAAATATTTGAGATGGGTTTGTTGCTTGGGAGGTAACTTCATTTTTAACAGAGAAATCAAGAGTTTCCAATTTCTCTCAGTTTCAAGAATGAAAAAAGCAACATCACAGCTTGAGAAGCAGACCTTCCTTCAATGGGAGGGGCAGGCCATAACTGCCTCTCCCCACCCTCCAGGTAGACCTGGTGGAAGGAAAGAGTGGAATAACAAGTTTTGAATTCCAACAGTCTAGCTCATTAGTTATACCAGGCTCAATTTGACAGATATAAAAAAAACGCTTTTGAAGCACGTTTACAATGCTCATAGATTTTGCAAATGAGATTATTTTCAGCAGTTGAAAACAATGACAGTTTGTTAGAATTTTCCACAATTTTGATTATCTCAGTTTCCAAATTTTGACATCTTGTTCCATGAACTTCACTGACATCTCTTTGAATTCTGTACCAAAAAATGTTAAAATTTCAAAATTCAAAACTTAAGTAGTATATGATTTAGTGTAGGGATCACAGAATTTTGAAAATGTGCACACAATTCACTTTTCCCCATAGCCCGTCATACGCAGTTTTTAACTGTTTTTTGACGTAAATAAATAAATAAATAAATAAATAAATAAAATATTATTTTTTCAGCTCAGGCATGTGATTCTCAAAGTGCTTTTATCCAGTTTATTTGTTGTAATCAAAGAGCAACAATTTGATAATCCCAGTAGCTGGAACCTTGTCCTGATGTTTGAAACAGCTAGGATGATGTCCACATCAGGGCTCCAGCCCTGCATCCCTTACATTTCTTGGCTCTGGCATTCTTGGTAAGTTCTTTTTCAAAAGCCATTACATCAACCATAAGATGTAGATCAAACAGACCTGCCCCTCTCTATGGAATCCTAGTCACTCAGTTGATTACAGCTCTGAACCATGTTGGCACTACCAGTACACCAAAGCATTATAGCATATACAAATTCACAACATTCCCATTCTACAGATTCATTTGATTTATTTAGAAAAAAAAGTAAAAACTATATGACATATGGGGGAGAAGATCGTGAAGACCAGATTAGACAAATCTGGACAGATCTGGTTAGACAAATACTCAATTTCCCTGAATGTGCTACATCCGTCTGCAGACTCAAGAGGTCATCATATATGTTGATGATCGTTGGTTGCTATGTGACCTTGCAAAAACTCCCCTGCCCACCTCGTGACTGTCCAGTTTGGAAGGGAATTATTCCTAACAGCTTCCACTAATTCTCTGTGACATCCTAGTGCATTTCTCCCATGGAGAATGGCAATCTTGGAATATGAAACAGGCTACATTCTTTTAGAAAAAATATAGTTGCCATGGCTTCTGCCCCAATCCTCATATATTCAGCAGAGAATATATGTTTAATGATGTATTCAACAGACTTTCATGCAAAGACACTCAATTATGCAATGACACAGACTTCTTTGATAAAACTATCAAATTCAAGAAGTATCTAAAATTAATTTTGAATTTATTGTACAGTCCATTATTTCACTGTACTTTAAATCTTCCTTGCTGTAATTTTCATGAATCTATAACTTTTGGAAAACTCATTTTATAGATTTTTAGTTAAAATTTTTTTCTGTATTAACTTTATATGTATGGGATACTCCCGTTAAAAAATAAATTTAGTAATCGAGTATTATAGCAGAGCATCTTTTACACTAACCTATACTGCTGCCATCTTTCCACTGAATGAATTTGTAGTGAGCTCTCCATATCGCCTCTAGTGAATAAATGAAACAACTTCCAGGAAAATATACTTCACTTCTCTACCTCAAATTCGAACAACATTGTGGGTTTGCAGGCCTTGAGAGTTATTTTTATAGTATTTACAGCAAATTAAATCTCATTGTGGCAATTCGGTCACACTGAAGACTTATTTGTCACAGAAAGTGAAATTCTATCTGTATAGGGCATTGTAGTGCTGTGTGTTTCCTGAACAGAAAAATACGAGTTTGATGAAAAAAGTGGAATCAAATGAAGAAAAGCATAGCCAAATGCCCACAAGCCATTTGAGAGTATCAGCTTGCATCAGAGAGCTTCTCCCGACTGAGATGGTGTCATGCTGGTGGGAGATACCTGGTAGGGGAATATTCCTGCAAGCTGTCTGTAGTTGGTGCCAGATCTCACCATCCAGTGAGGAAAGATCACTGCCACCTCCTGCGATAAAACATGCCCTATACTAAGGACAACCTAAGCAGTTGACGTGCCCGGAATCACTAATCAATCATTAATTTGAGAGTATCAGGACTACCAAAATATTTTAAGGGTGTGAACAATGTAGAATCAAGTGTGGAAGAAGCTGAGACTGTAGAGAAGGATGTGCAAAAATTATTAATAAAAAACTGTAATAAAAACTAAAAAAGAAATAAAAGCTAATACTATAAGGCTAAATGGGTATACTGAAATATTAAAATTGCTGTTTTTGATTTTTTACTGAACCTCCACAACAACAACAACAAAAACAATTATTGAGGAGAAACAAGTTTACTTTCGCATTGTTGGATACTGTAAATCAAAAATGTTAGCCCCAGAGGTCCACTACATCTGGAGTCAACTATTGAGAATTTAGTCACACATTACAAAATTCAACGAAGGAAGCATGACCAATTCATTCCCATGCTCCACTGCACTGATTTCTCCTTTCACTATGACAAGTAAGTGTTATGTATTTTTCTGTTTGAAGTTAAAGTGGCAGTTTTTTCTTACCTCATGTTCCCTTTCAACCTCCTCAAGAGGCTCTTCCTTGATATCCACTTTCACTGGTGGCTCCAGTTCCTCCTGCAAATGTCACACTCTCATATTAATTATATCTTTATTATTGAATGGCTTACTAGATTATCTGTGGGGTACGCACACATACACAACATTCCAGTAAACAGCAATTTCAAAAACCTAACTTCCTATTCTCCAATCCTACGATCCAATTCTGAAAATGCTCTGAATAGTTTTCTGACCTGTCATGAAAAGACGTTATGTTCAGTTTTTAAATATTTTTTTGAACTATAGCTATATTATTAAAGTGTTTGACTAAGATTTGTTTACTTTCTATTGGAATATGTGAGCATCAACTTCAGACTTAAAAAGAAATACTCCCTATTATCTGCAGGATCCAATATAACAAAGAGAATAACCTACAGGAGAGGCAGCGAAAAGAACAACCACCATCAATTTACAGTTTCATATCACAATTCCTTCTGTATTGAAAATTTTGTTAATAAATCCTTAGTGATGAAAACTACAAACATTAAGCAATCAATAAAAAAACTTACACGAAACCATATAAGATACACACAAACTAGTGGAAATGCTCAGCATACAGAAACTTTTCCTAGTCTTAGTGTTATTACTAAATAACTACTCATATTTTTAAAAACAGCATGCGTGACATCGTTTAACGATATAAAATTAAGGGATAAACTGCATTGGGAAAGAAATCTCTGTCTTTAACTCATATCGTCTCTAGAGGGCAATTCCCTTTCACTTCTAATTGTGGTGTGCTCCACGACTAGACAGGATGGATTTTCCTCATCATTCCTGGCAAGCCTTCTCAAGACAAAAACATTGTTACTTGCGTTATCTCTCATTTGCAGCAAGCTGCTTACAGATGCTGACACAGTGTTTCTAGTTACCAGTGTGTTATAGCAAAGATTTGGTTTCTTATCGTGGGTTTTCAATACAAATATATCTATAATGGTAAGCGTTTCAATTCTTTCCTCGTAGTTCAAAGCAATGATTTATTTACAGTACATTGTTCTCCAAGTTCTATTTAGCATATTACATTATTGTGACTGCCAAACTTACACATAATTTCATTACTTAAAAATGTGTTAATGCAGATATGAATATAATATTTATAATTAAAATTATAATAATTTCGAGGCACATACATCCATACAGCCACCCATACTTTTAGGTACAAAATTGCACATACCTCCTCACCAAATGAACCAATCTTAACCATCTTTGTAACAGCACTAACAGCCTTTAATTCTAACAATCCAAAATTTATTGTTGACAGGATTACAATACTTTTCCTATTTATATTATAGTGTAGAGTGGAAAAAATTGATATATTTTACTAATATGTCCTTTTTCATAAACACAAATATGGCAAAAATGCAAGTAAAACCAGAACATGGATAATTTTACTTAATTACATGACGTTTCCATTTTCAGAGATATTCCTTTCACTGGCCTTTAACTCTACATAAGTCATCTCTCTACACCTTCACGTTCCATCATTATTTCAAGAAAAAAAACAATTCTCTGCTGAAAAAAATGCCACCTCAGTTTTTGACCTAACAAATATATTTGAATCAACATCAGAATAGATAACTGGCTTAATTGTAGAAATATGACTTACAATGGAATTCAATGGACACCCCTCTTTGTTGTCATCCGATTCTTCTTGGTCCTGGAAGCCACAGAAAGCAAAAGACAATTAGATGTAGGGTCTACCACAAGGAGTAATTCTATCACATTAATGTGATTACCATTTCCCAAAGGTTTGTTACGTGATTTTGAAAGACACTACAATTCTAGTTTTATTTTAAGCTCGGAAATTAATTATAAACATTTTTTGTTAAAAAAATCACAGGAGATAAGTTAGTAAGGTTTACTTCGGTGCAGGCAACACACATTTTCACTGAAAATGAAATGAAAAGAAATGACTTACGTCTTCCATTTCACTTGTATTTTCGCGTAAGTCGTTGTTTTCCATCGATATTACTACTAATCACCAGCAATGCTAATTCATTAGGCACCCACCAACAACCGCACTGTAGACTACGGGTCCCAGAGAGTGCGGGTACTCTGGTATGGGTCCCGTAGCACGGGAAGCAGGAAAACTGGTTGTGCAGGTCAGGGTTGTCAGATGCTTAGTACTTCAGGAGGGGTTCTTGCGCATGGTAACTTCAGCCAATGACCATCAGACACCAGTTTGCGTCACAATATTGGTGGGAGTTTTAAATGCAGCCAGATACCAAAATTATCACCACATTACAAGACATTGAAACAGATTTTTGAAGAATTTCTCTTAAATATTTCATCTTATACACCGTCATCGTTTTAGTTTTGGTTGTTAACATAGAAAATTGTCACTTTGTACCGCTTTCAAAATGTTTCTCAATACTTTTCGCTTTCCATGCAACAAGGCGGCCAGCGTCTGCTCTGGCTTTTCAAACGAAGTATCCGTGCTGTGGTCACGTAGTTTGTGACGCAAACTGATACACGCAGAATATACACACACAAACACACACAAAAACACAAACACGCTTACACCGTGGCAGAACCAGCTAAAATCGGTGCACTGGAGGAACCCACCCATGTATTTTCACAATGCTTCGTACAAACATACGGCGTTATATAAAAAAAAATATACTTGGGTTTTCGTAACGTGGCGCCTGATGACGATGGAATATGGCACGGCTTTTTGCGTGTTTATCGATCGTGCCGCCAGATGTGCCATGATCGTGACAGTATCAAGCAGAGCTGCATATCAAGCAACATCTAGCGACACTACCGAAAAATATGCGAAAAGCCACGCTACATTCCTTCGTGAAGGTAAATCCCTGGGCGCCACGTTACAAAAGCCCGAGTATAATGCCACTGTGAAGACGGTTCTTGAGGCGCAGCTTTATACAAATCTAGCAGCACTATAAATGGCTAGAAATCAGCCCAATAATAAAAATTCAACTTTCCAAGTGGAAAATTTGAATTTCAATTAAAATAATTTGTAATTGAAGTTTGTTTTGAGGTACGTTGTGAACCTACGAAATGTTTGATTAGTTTTATTTTTTGCTTGTGGACATTGTAATTGATAATTTATTTCAAACCTTACACTTTTTGTAACAGTAAGTTACATCTTAACATTTAAAAAAATATGTTACGTCTGTATTCACGCAACGCGTCTCCTAACCCTTTAACGAGCGTTGAACGCCTGTGGAGTAATTCTCCATTAACATTTTATTTTACGTTTAGTGACCAGTCTCGTCGCACTCAGTTGTCAAGAGGACCGTCAGGTAGCATCTCCACGTACGCGCCTCCTACCACGCGCCCCTGCGTCACTATCCAGTGGCCAGAATTGGGAAGGAAATAAGATAGGGGTATGGTTAAGGACCCTTCACAGGGGTTGGACTAGTCCTAGTGAAGCAGCCAAACTCGTTTTGTTGGTACAAATTTCACATGAGATTGACGGTGACAGGGAAGCAACTTCGCTATGAGCCACGAGCGAGCATTTCTGTATAATGTGCTGCAAATACAGTAACGGTTTAATCTATTCATGTTCGTTTCATTTGTAAAAATTAAAAAAAAGACTAATGTTTCTGACTATCGATATAAATGCAAATATGCACCATGAGCGCTTCATTTCAATTGGTTTAATTACACATTTTCAGAACAGTTGTTCTGTACTAGTACTAACGGAACACGGCAGACGTTGTTCTCCCTTCATCTCTCTATTTGTCCTCCCCTCTCCATTTCTCTCTCCGTCTCCCCCTTTCTCTCACTGTCCGTCTCAGTCTGACTGTCTCTGTGTCTCTCTGTCTGTCCCTCTCTCTGTCCCTGTAATTCACATTTAATTGCAGATTATACACATCTCTGAGAAGGTTTAAAATTCAGTTATTACTATTCTTATGACTACAGCAGATGGGACGAATACATTAAGGGATAAAATAAGTCTCTTCAAACGAGATCCTTTTATTTATCACATTGAAATGTTTTTTGGATGATTGTAGCTAAATTTCATCGCAAGGTTCATTGGTAGGGTCCTTCTCCGCAAGTAACCTGACAACTTCTATAAGATTTTAGTCGCTAGCCTCTTCCAAGTCCTGTGTTTCTGTTTCCGGGTTTGGTTTTCCCAAATACATTTGTTTGACAGTGTGACAATATTGCGACCAGTGCAACCATACGACAACAATATCGTATACTGAGAGTGACACCGTACTTCCAAAAGATGACTAATTTTAAATAGTGTGTTCTAAAATTAACTTCAAGTACTGCCAATGTGATACAGTAAAATCAGTCTAAACTGGAACCGGTACAAGCCAGAAACCTCCCTTAACCGGAAAATTTCTCTGGCCTGAGAAATCAAATGCCATTTTACACATCATAAAACGGAACTTCTACAACGTGAAAACGGAACGGTTTTTCATGTCTTGCAGGGGGGGAAATCTTCATAAAACGGAACTCCTGTGAATTTAATGCAATTGGCAGAGATGCGCGAGATGTTTTGAATGAAATGAAAGCATATGCAAATTTGTTTTAAATTCTCTGTCCCTGTGACACGCGATGTAGTCGTGGCAGCCGAACACTTACGGAGAGGGGCTTCGGTTGTCAGCGTGGAATTCGACCTTGGGGGCGTTGTCTCTCAAGGCGTAGGCCGCAGGGGAATTCCGTCTCCACCAACTCTCTCAGCGTGGGAAGGTGAACGGGCATGGCTTCTATTCACCCGCCCTGCGTTGACAATCATAACCCATCGATCAGATACGCATTTCTCAAGGCCATGTGAGGTTATCAGAAAGTCATAGTACTGGGTTGTGACGCGTAGTGCGTTGAGAGTACGAAAGCAGTCTAAATACAGCCGGAAAGGTGTGCATTTTTCAATTCAGAAGCTGTCAAGAAAGAGTGTTTAATATTCATATATTGGTAATTTATCCATAAATACGTTATATGTTAATGCATTTTAATAATTATAATAAACTCATGTAATTTACTACTTTCAGGACGGAAATATCAATGTAACAAGTGTCATAAAATGGGCAACCGTGCATAAAACGGAAACCTCCCTAAATTGGATTTTTTGGTGACTTAGACAGATTTTACGATGGTGGAAATATATGGGTGGGTTCCTTTGGTGAAACGATTTTAGCTGGTTCTGCGCATCACCAGTTTGCGTCACAAACCACGTGACCACAGCAAGGGCACTTCGTTTAAAAAGACACGCTAGATGTAGGCCGCCATGTGGCATGGAGAGCGATAAGTTTTCAGAAACATTGTACAGAAAGTTGTACAGAATGACAATATACAACGGTAACCAACCAAAAATAACGCGATGAAGGTGTACAAGATGCAATATTTAAAAGAAATGCCTAATAAATCTGTTTCAATGTCTTGTAAGGAGGTGATTTTGTATCTGGCCGCATTTAAAATTCCCGCTAATATTGTGACGCAAACTGGTGTCTAATACTCATTGGCTAAAGTCGATACGAAGAGCCCCCCCCCCCCGTATTTTACTCTATTATACTGCGGATTTTACAGAGCTGCCTCCCAAGGTTGCTCAAGGCCCGTCACTACGGCGGCATTAAGGCACGGTTTTTCGCGTCTTTTTCGGACGTGTCGCTAAAGTCGCTTCACATGCTTGATCAACTCCCTCTGAAAACATAATTAATTAATTTAAGATGTTAAATCAAGATGGCATTGCTTGGTACCTTCGAGCATAGAATCATGGCCACCTTCAGTTCTGAACTGAAGGTGGCCATGATAGAATACATAGAGGCGCCCTAGGCGGAGAACTTTGAAGGAAACATGACTGCTCCGTGGCGTCACAGGTTGGCAAAAATAGCGCAGCTGGCTGGATTGCAGCATTCGGATATTGAGTTTCCCGACTCCCTTTGAGCTTTATTTTGTGTTCTTGTGCGTTGTGAGGGAAATTTTCTGTCGAGTGAAAATGGTTGTTTCTTGCTGTGCTTATAAATGCACGAATCCATACCAAAAAGGAATTGACATATCACGAGATATCTTGTGAAAGTCATGTGTTTACACTCATGAAACTGGTACTTAGCTAGTACTTAGATGTAAGATTACATTATGAGGCTAAGAAATATATTGAAAAATGTTCAGCCAAGCGGGTACGAAGCTTGTACACACAAAGTGAGTTATTTAAAAATTAATAATATAATATCAAGGGGTAGATGTAAAAAAGGTTAACTGTACTTGATTGTAGTTTAAGTTATTGAAATGTCATTATTTACCTGTAACATTTGTAATCATTTGGACAAATTGTCTATTAAATAGAAAATAAAATAAAAATAGAAATAACATGTTTTTTAGAATAAAATATTACTATCTGACAAGCATTCTCTTTAATTTTAATCTATAAATACGTAAATGTTCAGGTACTCAAGCCTTAGAAAAAAGTTTTAATCTTTTTATACCATATAATATCCATAACTATCTATTCTTTTTAGTAAGTAAAATATGCTTAAACCTGGAGATTGCTATCAATACGGTCCAAGATGTTTTCAATTATGGGGGAGGGAATTGTGAAAATCTTGGAGAAAAATAAGAAGGAAGGAAACTCAATGCAAATACTATATTTTTGGTCTGCAAGTAAAATTTGCAACTCCAAAACCTATATTTTTTGATAAAACAAGTTCAAATTCATTCAGTTTGTTTTGTCTTCTCAGTATCTTTTGCTAAGGGGGAGATAAACCCAGTTGCTCTTTTTAATTACTAAAATCGCTTTAGTCCTGGAATTAGATGTACTAAATTATAAAGTATTGCCTTATTTCAAACAGAGACGAATAACAGTGAAAATGTACTAAAAAAATCCATCAATGAACATTATTTTTCGTTTCTTGAAAGGTATGTCGCGTTGAAAATTATTCAAAAGTATCAAAAGGGTTTCACTTGTTTACCGACGATGTAGAAATAATTAGCTTATGTACTCAAATTCGTTTAAAATTGGGACCGAAAGATAGCCTCTAATGACCAACATACGAAGATACCGGTTTCCTGCCAACCTGTGACGTCATCGGAGTCGTTTCATGTTTGCCTCAACTTTCCGCGGGATAGGAAGCGACTATGGCGCCTCTATGTATTCTGTGCTTGAAGCTTGATACGGTCATGACCAAAAATGGGTAGCGTATACAGGTCAGAAAATCATTTTCGGGAAACTCATTTTGTACCTTTCAAATTTCTCTCTACATACAAGTGATGCTATAACAAGATCTCCTGTAAATTAAAATCTGGTTTCTGCCTTAGTTGTGATAAGATCACACACTTCTCTTGCGGCAACAACGCGTGTTTCACTCCCTTCAGTCATTCGGCGCTTGACTGATTCAGAATTCATTTTCTCATAGCTTTGAAATGCTAGGTTATTTCTAATTCTTTTCATTTTCACTCAAAACAATATCATCAATTTTTTTTCATTTACGGGCAGGTATCTATTTTAATTTTTTGTTCACATCTGATGTGTGCGTATAACTATTACGTGAAAAGTCGTGCTCCACTACTACATGAAAAAACGTTTTGTGAAAACTTGTACTACATTAATGGACCAAAAAGAAAAAAAATGGTACCTCTCCGCATTCAGCAACATTAAGGTTCCCACAGACTGGCGCGGAACACTCGCTGCCTACGCGGAACGTCCGCAGCGGAAATTTCGCGTCGCGTGTTGGCTTGTGAGCACGTCCAGACCTGCGCGGCGGGCGAGTGGCGCGGCAATGGATTCCCAGCGGGTTTTTTCGCTGCGGATTTCCATTCGCGGTCGGACGCATTTTTTGTGCTGCCGCTCCAGTTTCGCTGTGGAAAACAAGGCAAAGACTCTCCAGGTCTCGAATATATTCAGATCGCCAGTGAATCTGATACGGCAGAACGGTCAGAAAAAAATAGTTCTAATCGAATTCAGTAATTTAATTAATTTTAAATAGCATTACTCTTCGATTTTATAATTTTTTTTCTTAAAATTTTGTATATTTTACAAATGAAAAGTTTAAATAGATTTGTAATTCTATTGAATGTGTGTGTGTGTGTGTGTGTGTGTGTGTGTGTGTGTGTGTGTGTGTGTGTGTGTGTGTGTGTGTGTGTGTACACTGCCTGACAAAAAAAGTTATGCTCCCAGAAGGAATGGTTGGATGTGAATGAAACTATACAGTGTCCCTCCAACTGTGGGTCACCCCATAACTTCTAAAGGGTTTGCGATATCGAAATGTAGATTTCGCTCAACAATGCAGAATCATGGGGCAAGTAAGGTTCTGAATAGACTTTGTTGTAATATTTTTAGTTTTTGAAACTGCATGACGATACCGTGAACGGGTTAGGAGTTATAGGGGTGGCCCATAGTTGGTGGGACACCCGGTGTATGCTGAAAGACCATGCGACTTTTTGACCGAATTACATTATGGGATGAAAGGGACAAGGCTGTTGGCAGTTACAGGTGGAAAGTTGGCGCCAGATCAGTAGGGCGTCGCACCTTACCCTTATGCAGCTTGGAATAGTGTCAAGCAGCCTTTGGATCCTCTCTTGAGGGAAGTTCGTCCACAATTGTTGCGGCTGTTCCTCCAGATCCCGTAGGTTGGTACTGCGACGGAGTCCCCTTCCAATGACGTCTCACACGTGCTTGATGACGGAGAGGTCAGGGGATCTTGCTGGCCACGGGAGGACCTCCACATGCTCTAGGTAGTCCATAGATCCACGTGCTGTATGTGGGCGTGCATTATCTTGTTGGAACACTGTGCCAGGGTGTTGTGCCATAAGGGGTAGGACGTGAGGACGTCTGTGACGTATCGCTATGCCCTCAATGTCTGCAAGCACTATTAGAGGTGATCTGAACCTCTATCCGACGGTTCCTCACACCATAATGCCCGGGGTTACGCCTGTGTGTCTCTCCACAATATGGGCAGGATGTACCCTCTGCCCTTCACGCCCCCACACTCGAACACGATGGTCATCGGAGGTTATGGCGAAGCGAGACTCACCATTGAACGTAATGCGACGCCATTCGTCCTCTACCCATGCCTCGCGGGCACGGCAGCTATCTTAACACCGACGTCGGTGTTGTGGTGTCAATAGCCACCGACGCATGGGGTGGTGGAGGCGAACCGTCGAGCCACTGTGCGGGAACTCACCGGCTGTTGTAGAGTCTCCAGTACATGTTCGAGGACGGCAGATGCCGACGTCATGGGATTCCGCACAATAGGACGCTCCTCCCTCGGGATCCTCCTTCCGCTGGCCGACCCTAACCTGCACGACACACGGTTGCCCTCAGGTACCTATTGACTCCAACATCGGCTCGCTGTGACATCTTAATGGCCCACATGCCTGGCAATTGCACGATATGACCAACCTGCCTCATGAAGTCCCACAATGCGGCTTCTGGTAAATGCAGTCCATTGGTGGATATGCTATCGCGTCTGCGCAGCATCGCAGTAGCTTCGTACTGTGCGTAAACATCGTTCTTCACTGCCTGACTCACAGCAGTTCACTGATAACTTTACCCATGTTTTACAAAGAAAACCAATGCTGTAGTAAGTAGTAATAATAAGAGGAGTGGAGTAATAAAATATTTTCGGCAAAAAGTGAGACAGGAATTTTGATGAATGAAATTGATTGCAGAAGTTATCGTAATGTGAGAAGAAAGTTGAAACGGTGTTCTTAGTGAAAAGAAAGAATCAAAGGCCTTTAACGGGGTGGGAATATTTGTTGTAAATATTAATAGTTTCTTGTTTTGTTGTTAATTTTATTGTTTATGTAAATGAGTAATACAAGTTCATTTGTTCAACACAGAATCTTATAAGATTTATTTTTTAGCACAGTAATTTTAGATGATAATATTAACTATTCTTACATAATTTGTCCGATGTTTTCCGTATGGACACATTATAAAGTATCGATCCAGGAACCGAGAATTGGTGAATAAAGAAACAATTTATTGTGCTGATGTATCATGAAAAACTCTGTCATATATAAAAGATTGAATTCGCAGATCCGGTGGCCTAGATCGGTAAGGCAGTAATGTCGTAACGATCTCGGATCGACGGGTCGCGGGTTCGAGTCCCGCCTCGGGTATGGTTGTATTTGGACTCGTCCTTTCACCCCTTATCAGCATTTCGTTTCATCTTCAAAGTTACTGTAACTTTTAACACCAATAGTGGTCGCTAATGACCTAATGTTGATGCGACCTTAAATAAAAAAAAATATTGACTTCACGATTGCCAAGTGTCAGATTTTCTTATGTCTTCTGCGATCAGATTCAAAATTTCACCGAAACAGACACTGGTTATTCCAGTAAATTAAAGGCTTTTCTCATCCTTTGTGGCGTCAAGGTGTGAAATTCTTCGTGCTTTTTCTTTTCTATGTCAAAATCATGGACCCCTTTTCTGTTTTCTAACGAGATATCAACAATTTGAGGGAAAATCGTAAATAAAGGAAAAAGTACAATATCGCATGTGCTCAGAAAACGCGCTATGAGTAACTTCACATTTCTATCCCCTTGCTTAAATCGAAGCGAGCGCCTCTTCTTTATCTAATGAAAACTGTCACCAAACGCTGAGTCATAATTGACGCTCCGGTGTGTACGGACCCGCGAATTCCGCCGCCGCGCGGAACTTTTCGCGCCGCACCCGCTGCGTATGATCCGCGCCGGTCTGAACCGGTCTGAGGGAGCCTTTGGTTTCTCGCGACTCAACGCGTGAGTGTTCACTATTCTTGGAATAGCTTTTCTCCCTAACAATTGACATATTCGCGATTGACCGCTAGATTCTACCAGTCATTACTGCAGTAATCGTGAGTTAATTTTTTGTATGCGACATCTATAAATAACAAGTAGGTGTTATAACAGCACATTCTTTCTCGCACTTAGTAACGCGTACGTATTACTAATTATACCGCAATTTCTCTCCGAATTAATATATCCCAGTCACTTTTTTGTAAAATTCGAATTTTCAAAAAAGTGTACATGACCGTGATTCAAAATATATCTTTAAGAAACATACTTCATTCAAGGACCAAATCTATATCATTGTTAATATTTTTGTTCTAGGAAGATGCTGAAAAAATTTTGAACTTCTGCAATTTTTGAAAAATCAGGGATTTTAACCAACATGAGACCTGCACTATTCTCTTAAACGTTCTTCAGACTATCCAATATCAAAGTTGAATGAAAAACGCTGGAGATATTTTTTTAATTTTGAAAATTTCCCAAGAGATTCATATAAAGTACCCCCACAATTAAAATTTCGGTTTCAAATTCAAGGAGCCGCGACACCAGCCAGATTGATTAGGGAACATCAATTTTGGAGAAAATCGGCGGAACGGTTTAACCGCTAGCGTTGTTCAGAGACAGACGGATGGACAGACATATTTTGCCGTCAATCGATTTTTCGATATGGGCCCACAAAACTTACTGGCTACATCACGTGTTAGATGATTTTTTTTTCTAAATTTATCAACTGTGTATAGCAGACTCAATGTTTCCTTACAAAGAAAATTTCACTGTTATTTTAAATTTTATATTTATTTGTTGATTGATAGTTATTCCAATCGAGCCCAAGAGCCCCCTGCGTCACTGATTAAAATATTGAAGAGGGTAATTTTTTTTTCAGTATTTATACGACAGTAATGAAAGTATTTCTGAGATCATATCCATGTTCAACTTTACTGCTCAACAGTAGAGTTAGAAACAAAATCATGCTGCATTGAATTTTCGTAGACGTAAAATTATCACAATGAAAATATTTAAGTGATTTGTTTGTTTATGTAACAGGTTATACTGATCAAAATATTTTATTGCAATTTCTTGGTTTGAAGGGAGGTTTCATTTCGTATTTTCTATGTAAATGTTCCCACAGACCGACGTGGAAGATACGCAGTCTACGCGGATTGGCAGCAGCGGAAGTTTCGTGTCACGTGTTGCCGTATGAGCACGTTCAGATCTGCGCGGCAGGCGAGCGTTGCGGCAACGGATTAGCAGCGTTTAATCGGCGGCGAAATTTGTAAGCAGTCAGACGCGTTTCTTCCGCTGCGGCTCGAGTTTCGTGGAAGTCCGCCCGTGTTCGGGTGTCTTCGCACCCCTCTCAGTCGAGTGACCTTGCCAACCGTCACTAAACCCTGATTCAAAATAGACGCTCCGGTGTAAACGGTCCCGCGAATTCAGCGACCGCGTCTAGCTGGAACTTTCCGCGCCGCACCCACTGCGGATCTACCGCGCCGGTCTGTGGGAACCTTTAAATGGTATTTTATTATATAGATTAAGATGTTATTAATATTTCTATTCATTGATGTTTATAGGTAATTAAAGTAACTAAATGATAATTATAACTGTTTTATGAATGTTTTTATTAAAATCAAATATCTTCGTTGTTAATGAATTAGAAGTTTGCTGATTGACTTTATATTTTTACTTAGACATATAATGTAATCTTTTCTTGAATTAATTGAAATAAAATTGTCAGATTATTTTATTGTATTATATTTCAATCTTAGATCACCACCATGGCAGGATATCATAAATTTACTACAGAAACCTAAAATCCCTTCACAGAGTCCCTTGTTGCACTCCTCTGAATTCACCTTGTCAGAAGTGCACGGATAGAAACTGCCGAGCTCAATCAACCTTGCTGAAAGAGTTGGATATCTGCTCGGCGTAAGCGAGCAACACAGGTTGGAGGATCCAGCCTACCGTCATGACGCATCCGGACAAAACTGATAGAAGGAGCCGACCTTCCATGTCGGCTTGCACAGCTATACTGGTTGAAGGGCCAGTTGTATGTGTTGCCTAATTTAAGTATTTCTTATTGGTGTTACAAGTACTGATCGTTGACGGGTATAGGATGGGTTATGCGTAGTAATTGCTATTAATAGAATATTCATTATTTATTTTTGATCCAACAACAGATCTTTATATTCACCTACACAACCAGATACCGTAAAACGGAAATAATTGCATAAAACTTACGCATTTAGTGATAATTAAATTTCACAATAAATTACACAAAAAGCCTCAAAAGCCTTTAAATTCTGCAGTCTGACTTATTACGGTAGATATACATACATCAATAATGCCTGCATTCCTGTTGAATAAAAGTTATATATTATAGGTTCATTATATTGTGACGTAACGGGATGCACGCGCGGCGACGTGGCGTCCGCCGTGCGGAGGGCCGTACTTCAAGGTTTGCATGATAGTTTGATACCTCCTGTAACGGAAGTCGGGAACCCGGGGGGCGGAGTTCTTGCCCTGGCTGCTCCCACGCTTCCCGAAATGGAAACCAACAACTCAGAAGTATTATTCCTAGAACAATTCTGAGGATTATAAACAACCAGCTTTTTTTTAAAAAAACAAAATCAAATTATTTAATTTGAACAAATAACTTAGTCATTTGGAATGAACATTATCCTTCCATATGATCTGTACAACAATTAAGTGCGTCTGCACCAAACACTTCAGAATTGTACATTATTTAACACAATTCCCTTATTTCCAATAATAATTTACATCCAAATTTGATCAACACACAACAACAGAAATGTAAGCAATTAAATGTAAGCAATGAAATAAACATTCTTCACCATTTTTACAAAAATTTTAAGGAAAAAGAAGATTCAAAATTCACAAAGCTTTTCATTGCTTTTGTTAAATACTCAAGACACTTTGGAGTATCATTCCCCAAACTCTTAAACGATAATACTAGTTCATTGCCATACAAGTAATCATTGCAACATTATGCCTTCCTTACCCTGCAGGGTCACAAAGCAATCCTGTCAAATGCTCACACTACATGCCATGAAATCACATCATACAAATTACAATCAGAAGAAATTCATGGATACACATTTTGCTGAAACATAACATTAGAAATAGCTGTGTAACTGTCCTTCCACTCCGCTATTTATATCACAATCTGTGATATTGGACGGCAAATGCTGATACTACATGCCATGAAATCACATCACACAAATTACAATCAGAAGAAATTCATGGATACACTTTTGCCGAAACATTATAACATTAGAAATAGCTGGGTAACTATCCTTCCACTCCGCTATTTATACCACAATTTGTGATATTAGACAAACTCCAATAAAATATTGCACTACACAGAGAAACTGCAGTATCCCATCTCTCACTGCCTTCACTCCACTCCTACCGTTCACATCCAACTGGGTCGCGACACATCTGGTCGACCCTAAGGCCGTGTCCTGCGTGAGCTACATCTTGCGGCAGCGACACGCGACAGCTACAAGCGACAAATTTCAAACACTCAGTATCTCATGTGCCCGTCCTGCGTCGGCGACATCCGCGACGAAGCGACGAAAGCGCTACAAGCGGCGGCGTCCGAGATTCAAACAAGTTTGAATCTTGTCGCTACTTGTCGCCGCTTGTCGCTGTGTCGCGCGTATAGTTTTGCTGTTTTGGTCTTCAATTTCCATCTCAAAGATGTCGAACAGCGATATAATGGAATGATTAACTGAAGATGTAAAAAATACAAGGAAATTGTGGAACAAGAGATTGAATAACTACCACAGTAGAATTGTTAGCGGGGAATTGTGGAAGGAAGAGATGAATGCACTGAAAATAACAAATAAGTTTGTTTTTTATTGATTAAATTATGTTAATTTATATTATTCTTAGTGAATTTGTTAGATGCTAATTATATTGCGTAGTACATACATCACAATGTATTATATACCAGTATTCCTGTAGACGTAAATGAGGTTAGGTATCTATTGTAACCAAACCGGCAGGGCTATTGAAATAATTGCAAATAGTCTGTCTTATTTCACGGGCTTCTGTTGAGGGTGAATTAAACCTACTACTAACTGGCAGAGTGAATATCTGTGGAGAGTTTGTTAAACATACAAAAATCTTGAATGTTTCCTTTGAAACATTTCGACTGTCGTTGTCGCAGCCTCCTGTCGCTTACGTAGGACACCACGCGCTCTGTCGCGCGGCATCGCAACTTGTCGCTTGAAGCTGACGCAAGCTATCGCTTGTCGCCGCCGCCGGTTGTAGCTCACGCAGGACACGGCCTAACCGTACTTCGCTCCCCTTCTTTCTTATTCCCCACTTTCCCCCCTTTCACTACCCCTCCGCTACGGCCGATACTGCCGCCTGGGGGGGGGGGGGGAGAAAACCACGAACTGCGCCCTCGCAGGCGCGCGACCTCCCATACTAACAACAGTGGCGAGCGCCCACACCTGGGCTCGGCGTCACAATATATATAATGAATATTCTGAAACATCATGTACCTAGAAATAAAATATTAGAATTTAACATTAAAATATTTATTTAATAAAGAAAAATGTGTAAAATATAACATAATACACAATAGAATGAAATATATTGACATGAACTTAATAGCTAACAAATGATAATGAAACATTGATGTACCACTTAATCATTTATGTGATCAGGTGGATTAAATACACAAGGAGACTAAGAACATGTTCACAGTCATCAGTAAATATTTCAAAAATATTTGTTTCAAAATTATTTAAAAAAGCATTATATAACTGTTTCAAAACTATTTTAAAACTGTTTCACCAGTACATTTAAATAGCAACTTTTATTACTGATCCTCCAAAAAAAATTTAATTCACTAATTCATCAATTCATTAATTTTTATTTTATAAAAACACCAAGATTTATTTAAATTAAGGCTAAATATGTAGCTGAAAATTATTTTTGAATGTCTTTGTTGTTTATGTTGTTTATTTTAACCTTTCATTTACATATTTAATATTCTTGTTTTATGTTTATATTAATTTTGGTTACAAAAGGTTCAATTCTATTAGTCCCTTCATTAATACTTAGGGTTATTGCATTCACTAGCACAAAATTCATCAACATAAAATTAACACTTAGTTTACAATTACAATGAAGTCACAAATAGTTTACATACTGATAAAATCAAAAAAGTATATGGAAGAAATCACCAATATAAATCATATTTATATTTTTTACTTCTGTTATTTCAATTTCTGTAATCTAAATGTACAAACATATTATAACAATCAGATCAAATTAGTTAAATTAATTTAAAAACTGGAATTAAAATGTATTGCCCAGCATTGATTTACCTGCTGGGTCTGCAATTTGAATCAATCTCATTGCTTAGGAACCTCTTTGCTCATTTGACAATGAATAAGCTCATTGGCCTGCATTTACAAATCCTATACTCCCAACAAGTTAATGCCAAAACTATTGTTATTATCACCTGAATGCAACAATAAAAAAGTTGTGGAGAAGAATATGCACTCAATAACAGCGAATAAATGTAGTGAGAGGTCGGGATAAATCATAATTTTAGTATTGTGTAAGGTGGGAGAAGACTCATCACTTTAGCGTGGGACGAAATGATTGGCCTTCATTTTATTAGATGAGTCAAATAATAAGTTTTCTTAGCAAATTAATAACCAGTTCTGAAGTGACTTTTAAATTTGGCAAGTTATTTAGTTAAATGAATACTTTTCTGGATTGCTTCATAATTTAGGATTATATTCTTCGAATACTATTGATTAATTTCACACACACATAGATCACTACTCAGTATCACTGGTAACTGACAGTGATAAAAAGGTGAGGAAAATAATTAGGTGCAGACTCTTAGTCTGCTTGCATGCAAAAAGATAAAATAAAATATGCTATAAAACCATGTATATAAAAAAATAAAATAGAAATGCATATTTCATTAAATTTTGTAAAAATGCCTATACCAATTCAGAAATTGAAAACAGCAGGATTACCTCTATTGAAGTCATTAAATATTGTTGAAGATATTACAATGTCTTTGAAATTAGTGTTTGGACATGCAAGTGTGACTGCCAAGGAAAAAATATATAAACCAATAAATTCAAATTCTGATTTAAAACTTCTATGAAATTTAAAGAAAAAAATGTGATTCAAGAGCAGAAAATGCAGAATTTGACCTCACATTGGCTCAGATTTCATCTTACAATATGCCCCGATTAGATCTGATAATGTAGTAGAATGTTCAAAAAGATTCATTTCTCACAAAAGGATGAATTTGACTGAGTAAAATTTAGAAAAATTGTTTATTGTTCCTGTTTCAAAAGACAATGAAAAAAAATACCAAGCTAAAATTTGATTGTGCATGTTTTGTCAAATTTTATCTGGCATATGTATGCAGGTTTTAGCATTTTAAAGAGCACGAGAATCATGTCTAGTAATATTGAATTGCTTTATTTGAAGAGAAAAGTATTTTGTTCACTTGGCAAGGGAAATGTTTAAGAAAATTATCAAGGTCAAAACTATTACAACAGTAATGACATTTCTTTGCCCAAAAATCCTTAACACAATCTGAGATATTTTTCTCTGGTAATTTTGAAGATGAATAATAGCCAAAATCATTGCATGTTTGAGAATGCAGTGTTATCCATACTACATGCCACAAACAGCACACTGTGGAGAACCCTAAATTATGAAAAACTTGAAATCTTTTTTCCTTGGAAACCAATGTAAAAACTAATAATCTTTCAAAAGAAAATTACAGATTGTGATACTCCATGAACTTGATTCGGAACTTTAGTTGTAAAACAATGTCCTGAAAAACCAGCATTTTGAAGTTAATGACACTTTTCTAGTGAGAATGAGAATTTTTTATATTACTCATACAAATTTTTAGTCATTCTGAGAGCACTACTCCATAGTACACATTGAAACTATAACAGAATTATAACACAAGTTGTATTGCCTAATGAGAATTTTAAAACAACTTGCCTGGTCAAAAATTATACACACTAAAAAAATTGAACCATTAATATATAGACATTTTCTGAATGTTAAATACGAATGAAATCACAAAAGTCCATGATGCATGCAAAATTAGCAAAATGTTTATTGGCATCACCTTCAAATACATGTTCATGATCTTGTCATAGAATGCAATAGCCATTTAGAATTAACGATATCCATGAATATCTGCATCAATGAACCATCACCTATTTCAATGACCAATTTCCATCACCTATGCCAAAAACCACCTGAAAAATAAAATTAATGCAATAGTATTTGAAAATATAATTAAAGTGATAATTATTAAAAAATAAAAAATAGAAAGTGTTTTGCAGCAGGTTTTTTTGAGGAATTCTTTATTATTACGTTGAACTATTTACAGAACATGATAGGCTTCAGTCTCAATTTAAATACGGTAATCAAAATTCTGTACACTTATAACATGGGAATACTACACAACAATTAATTCTACAATTTCTAATTGCCATTAATTACACTTCGAGACTATATTAAAATTATTTCAATGAATTGGCAAGATAGTAAATATTATTTTTTTTACATTTTTATACGAATTTGCAATGCTTAATTGAGAATTAAAAGCTAATCAAATAACTTAAACTTTTTTAATATGTACTTTTTTGACTAAAAAAAGCACAAATGATTGCAAAATAATGAGTTTGGAAGCCAAGCCCTCTATATTCACTTAACATAAGAATTTGAATTGAAAGGATTCAAACCGATGATGTAAAACGAAATAATTGTTTATCTTGTTCGACATAAACTTTTGGAGGAATTTTACAATTTACTTTAAAATAACTTTGAGCTGGATTAATGGCCAAGTTTTGTACGTTATGTCCAATAGAAATGCACATAAACTAATATATGCCTTTCTATCATTACAACTCATGATAGAAATATATACGTACCTAAAAGTTACAATTCCATTCCACCATTCTCTTTTAATCTTAGCTGACAATTCTTGCTTGATTTCAAATAGGCGGTGTACGCCTATTTGAAAGAAGGTATCATTTTCTTTCGAACTTCATTCGCCCGTTTACTCCCAATGAAATAAGATTTTCACTTCAAAGAGGTAATTTAGACTCTGTAGTCTGGCGCCTATTAAAAGATGTCCACCAATATCCTTTAGATTATAAATCACACTGATGCAGCACGATAAGTTTCAATACGGTACTTACCAGTGAACTCTTAGTAAGTTCAGCGATTTGCTCCGCCAACGATGTATTCCTCTACAATAACAAATTGAAAACTTTCACAACGATGCGCTTTTCACCACTTCGAAGACATTTTCCCGAAGGGCCAGTCACTCTCTTAGCCCTTCCAAAATTAACTGAATAGTATGTCCTCGCAGGCCGATCGGCGGCGCGACGCCGCGGTCCAACGAGCCGCGTCCCACGCTGCTGACCCTCGTCAATCCTCGGTTGATATCAGGTCCTTATCGCCCACCAACACGCATGCAGTTCGCACTGGTCTCCTTCTTCGTTTGCAGTAGTTTTGATGCAAGGTTAATTTAACAACCGATGGTTCAAATTAGTTCTTATGTAGTGAACCTACACTTGTACTTCTTTAAATCAGGATTTTTCTTAGGATGAACGGATAATATTGCGTTGCGGTCAAGTTGCAGCAAGCTTTGGCGCGCGCGCGCAACTTCCTGCCCCCCCCCCCCCACACACACACTTCCAAGAGCCCGCCGAAGGCCTGGGACTGGTAGCTGATAAATATATAACGTAATTAGTCTGTCTTTCGACATTTATAATTACATGTGTAACAACACAGACGGAAAATAATATAATTATTAAAGTTTGTCTCAAACTTCGTTCCCGTTTTGAGCAAGAGTGACAGATACATTTTCTTTGCTTGCTAAAGTCATAATTACCGTATCATGCTTCTATGCTTGTATTATGTAACTGAAATAATGTATATATATATATATATATATATATATATATATATATATATATATATATATATATATATATATATATTGAGACGAGCTCGAATATATGCCCTGGTAACGGACCGAACCATGTGTAAAAATTCCCACGATACCGTCTTCGGCAGTTCGCTAATTTGAACGCGGCGCGAGAACCCCGTCACTCTCTGACGTCGACCGCGGCCGCGTCGAGCGAAACGCTTGTCCACGAATAAGAAATTCGAAAGATAAGCTTGGGAACGAGATCTTGTGATTGGCCGGTATCCGAAAACCGAGGGAAGCCAACGGCAAGAAATTTTTTTCCGTTGAAAGTTGAAGGGGTCTCAGAAAAATCTCGGAGGTGGACGGATCGCTGCGGAACGCGTCTCACAAATCACGTAAAACCGTTATAAGTGACGGTTAGTGAAGAGAAACCGGTCGCGAGTCGCTAGCAGTGAACTTCACGCGAGATTGTTTCATCCGAATACGGGAAGAGAACGAACATTGTACTCGTTTTTTGTTGATAACTCACAACGGAAAAGAAACGTGTATCAGTGGGAGCGAATTATGTGAATTCAGTGAGGGCTGAATCGGACTCTTTTCCGGCGTACACCGAACAATTTTCTGCATCGCCGCTACGTCACATCACCGAAGCAAGGAGCCAAGGCGATAACCATTCCTGAAAACACCGCCAGAGAAGCATTTGTGTTGGGGAAGGAAGACGGGCACAGAGGCGAGGCCGAGGAACTTCTCGGCCGAGAAAATTGGTACGGAGACGCAGCTGGAGGGGCGGAGGATCGTGGAGGCCAGGCTACCCCGACGCGTCGCCAGCACGAGCCGTCGCGGCCAGCGCAGCGAGAGCCCCGGAGGTCGCGTAGGGCGCGATCGCCACGTCCCCAAACGCCGAGGCGCCGCTCGCAGCACTCGACTAGGCCAGTTCACGTAAAACCCCATTGGAGAAGCGTGAGTACCCGTGCGACAGAACGGTCGCAGAAACGAAAAAGATGTAATCGAACAATGTTAAACCACACTATTCTTTTAAAAGCTTTTCAAATATTACGCATTTCAAGCCACATTTGTGAATGCTGGCGTGTGGAACTCTTGAATGAAAGCTATGTTAAGAACATAAGTGATTAATTTGCTTTAAACAAGTCACCCAGTTAATTAAGTGTTCAAAGGGGTGTTGTAAATAGCAAAATTAACTTTGGTCTGTACTGAGTTTTCTAAGCATTGGTGATTGAAGTGTATTGTGAATTAATAACCACTTTTAAGAAACGAAAGCAATTTAGCGCAGGGAATTTAAAACTTTGTGTTCTTTGTGTCCTTAAGACGAAGGTATTCCTACATCAACTGGTGCATGAATTACAAATTAATTAATGAATGATGAAATAAAGTGATTTGTTTTTATAAGAGGTAGCGATAACTGCTTCGAATATGCATTTCCGAGCACGAAGGTTGTGTTCTAAATGTGATTATTTGTGAAGGGTTGTTATTTTTGTTCAATTTGTGTGGTGTTTTTTTTTTGTTTCTTGATTTTAGAATATACCGCCTTGTATACAAGAGCCACAAGTGTTTTTCTTTGAGTGTTAGCTGGCCCATATTCCCCGCCCATACGCATTTTCAGATATTAGCCTCATCCAGGCAAACGATTTGAAACAACTGGAGAGGTCTGACGTCGGGACGGTAGTGTACTGTCGAACGACACCGGTTACGCCCACGCGGTCTTACACACCCTTAGGGCTAACGACTCCTTCTCGCAACCGAGTTGTATTATGCACGGCGCGTCTGAGGGAAGGCCACGACCTGTGTTCCGTCGCAATGACACAATGAATTAGGTAAAATTCTGGTAAAATGAGTATATATTCAGTGAAAAAAATTACACAGTGGCACAAATATACAATAAAGTATGCACTTTGCGTAGATGGTCACTGCAAAGAAAACAGAAAACAAAAAGAACACAACCACAAAATGTATAGGCGTCACCTCGACTGCCTGAATACTTCAATAGTTACTATTCACAATTATTTTGCTTCTACCTCTTTCTGAATTACTTTCGTGTACCTCATTCAACTCTTGCTATTCTTAAGTGTTCTCCGTGCACGGCCCTTTAAATGATTCTCTACAATTATTCTACCATAGACTGTTCACAGGTGTCAGCCTTAAGCTGCACATTTACTACGATGCTGTGAACTCAAACAAAAGAACGAACGTGACACACACGTTACTTAAATTGGACCCTTCACAAAAATTATAACTAATTATCCCCTGACATAATACAATGAAAGCATGAATTTCAAATAAGATCGCTTTTACACTACATGAAAACAGTGTTTTGAGAAAAACACTTTTTCGGCATCAGGGGACCCCAAAACCTGTATTTCCGTTGAAATCTCGAAATCGATTTTCTGCAGCATTACATAAGTTTCTCTATACTACGTATATTACTACCGTATATTCGTATGTATACGAGAAAGTAAAAACGACAATGAGTAAATCTACGAACGAAAATTTCCGTGTTAACTGGCATTACACTTACCCAATTCTCTCGCGAGTTACCATCTTTCGCCGCCTAAAAAATATTTTTTTCACAGTTTCTCAATATTTAGTTTTCCTAATAGTAGAAGCGAAATTTTACTTTGAGAATGTTAAAGAAGAGTAAAACCTCGCCCTAAATTGCAATTTTCATTGAAAGTTTGAAGCCGTTTTTAAGAAAATGGCATTTAACCATTACTGTAAATACAAAATTTGAAGTATTCTATCACAGAAACTTTTTGAGCTTTCAAAAAACCTCACTAAAACTAATTTAAAGCATTTTAACTCGCATGTGCAATAGTGTTTAAAAATCGCTTATAATGGGCACATTAACGGCGTGAAAGATATTTTCAAAAAAATTACATTTGTTAAATGGTTGAAAAAGGAAACAATACACGAAAATGAACTTTATGTCATTTTTAACAATGCAATTATCACTACCTTATGCAAAAAATTGAATAAAATATTTGGAGCCTTTTTTGAGAAAATGGTATTTGCGCATTTCTGAAAATGCAGAATATTGAGCCCATTTTAACAGAAAACTTGAGTACTTGAGAAAGATTATTTGACATTATTTAAAGCACGTGTACTTGTAAATACAATACGTAATGTGAACAAATTGCCACGAATGTAAATATTATCGAGTAAAAAAAAAATTTGTAATTTTAGAAAAAACAACAAGAAAAGAATAGAGGAATATGGCGTTTATGTCATCGTTTATAGTGTATTTAGCACCATTACTTCCAAAAGTTTAAAGAAAAAAATTCGAGCAGTTTTAATCTTGTTTTTGTTATTTTTGAAAATATTTTGTTTATAATATTTTTTTAATTTTTTTTTTAAATTTGTAATAAATGCTAGTGAGAACCCGTCAAAATTTGAAGGTGATATCTGAGATAAATGTAAAATACTGTGTCCAGACTAATGTTCACAATATGTTGCATTGTTTGGATCTTCAAGGTATAACGAAGATATTCTGTGATGTGGAGTTCCCAAAATTTTGAACACGTATGGCCCATGACCAGGTGGCAATGCAATATCGGCACCATATGACACAAAAGAAAGAGCACTATTATACTGACGGATATTATTTCTAAAGTTTTTTGATGTGTCATCTCCTATAAACAACTTTGATTTCTTCTGGCATACTGCTCGAAGGTAAACTTATTTTCCCATTTAAGCAGCACGGAGTATACTTCTTTGCAGAATTTCTCACACATGGGAAGTACAAAGCAGAACAAAACTGACATTTCATAGACAGCGACCCAACAAAAAACGAAATGACCTCACCAACACGACACCTACGCTGATTTTCTCTTTCCCTGCGTCCACTTAATATACGTCTGCGTCTTTTGGGACGCGTGGGCAACGATTCGGAATTCGACATAACCTGTGAACAACTTCACTACTTCAATACAACCGATCAAAACCCACTGTCCGAATGTTCTCTACAAAATACACCACAAAAGCAAATGCTAGCAAACTGTCAACGCCACAATGCAATTACTACACTGAAACAAGACCTTGACGAATTGTAAACAAATCTCAACAAACAAAACAAAACATCAAGCAGAGCCACTATGAAGCAGCGTGGACTCACATCCATCGACTCATATACATCGATTTTGAAACAGCCACCCTTCGGAAGAAAACAATTGACTATTGATAAACGTACTATTAAAGAATGATTTAATTAATTAATTTACACCGTAAATGTTGGTGAATCAACACAAACAATATCTGATAACACATCTAGGGATCCCATTCTTTCATTTAAAGGAAAAAATACTACAATCGGTTCAGTAGAAGCTCTAAACGAAGCCATGGCAGAATACCTCATTTTTTTAAATACAAACATTACACGCAATATTGAGCGATAACTACTAAAACTGAAAAAAATTTACTTGACCGTAATGAAAGAAATAATTATTGACTACTAATTTCATTTGAAAGAAAAATCACTTTCTTCAATTCTCGGTATCAGGGGACCCCCAAAAATGTATTTCCGTTGAAATCTCGAAATCTATTTTCCGCAGCATTTCATAAGTTTGCTCCTACGTATATTATTACTCCGTATATTACTCCGTTCATACGTATGTATACGAAAAAGTAACCAGTGGTTCTACCGAAAGGCACAGGCACTAACCGGTCCGCAGCAAATGTTTTTATTACAGATTACAGTTTGCAACGGTTAAGAGCAAATTTTGGCAAAGAGTATGAATTGTTACGGCTATTGGTCTTGGACGAAACGTGTCTCCTCCTTCTTGACGGCGCTCGCCATAAGAACGTGTGTTATTTTTTGTTTTTTACAAATATCTTTTGAAAAATGGAGGTATCAATATGATTTCTTCACTAATCGTTTATAAATAAAAAAGCGGCAAATTTGGAGTACATTTTGGTGTATATACTTACATTATTACCGGATTTAAATGTGTGGTCCTGCTAACTTCCAATGGAAGTTAGCATGAACATCGATTTTTTGAGAAAATGACCCGCGGCAAATATTTTGTTTTCACATCTTAAGAACGGCAAAAAAACGCAAATTATGAGCTATACAGTTTTGTGAATGGGTGAATTGGTTCTGCTAACTTCCAAGACGTAGGCACAGACGCTCTCTTAGAAAAGTTTTTTAATTTCCTTGATGTGGACAGGCTTTACGATATTGCACCCATTCTCTTGCCGACTACCATCTATCGCCGCCCAAAGAATTTTTTTTTCATTTTTTTGTAATTTTTATGTCCTAATAGAAGAAACGAAATATTATTTTAAGAATATTAGATTAAGATTAAAGAAGAGTAAACTTCGTCATAATTGGCAATTTTCATTGAAAAATGTTGAGCCGTTTATAAGAAAATGGCGTTTAAGCGTTACTGTAAATGCGAAATTTGAAGCTCCTTTGCACAGGAATCTATTGAGTTTTCGAAAAGCTTCATTTGAAGACATTAGAAGCACATTTACTCACAAATGCAATAATGCATACAACTTGCGGGAAAATGCATATTAACGACGTGAGAAATTAAAAAAAACTACAATCTTTGAAAAATAATAGACATACACCAACGAGTATATATATATATATATATATATATATATATATATATATATATATATATATATTACGTCATATTAAATATTGAAATTGGCACTTTCCGTTGGAAGAGTTTGAAAAACATTTTGGAACCAGATTTGAGTGAAGGGCCCTTGAGAGTTTTTCAAAACGCGGAAATTTGTGACAATTAAAACGCACTTTTTCAAAAAAACTCTTTGAGTTTTCGAGAAATTTTGTATGATATTATTTAAAGCACATGTCTTCATAAATACAGTAATGTGAACCAATCACATCTAATGTAAATATTAACGACGTGGCAGACAAGTAAAAAATACATTTTTGTAATTTTTGAGAAAGCAAAAGAATAGATCAATATGGTGTTTATGTCATCTTATAAGGTACATTTAGCACTATCCCCAACAAAAGCTTTAAGAAAAAATTTTGGAGCAGTTTTTGAGAAAATCTTGTTTTTGTTATTTTTTAAAATCAAGATATTGCACGCAATATTCCGCGAAAAGTACTGAAAGTTTCAAAAAATGCACATGACCTTAATGAAAGAACTAAATATGAAGAACAAGTTTTACTTGAAGGAAAAATCTCGATCTTCAATTTTGTACTTGTAGGAAGAGGTCAAGTTTTTTTTTTTACTTTTCGAAAATTCAGAGTTAACCCTAAAAAAAACGCTTGTAAACCACCTTTATAATTGTATTTTACTCTTTATTTACAAGAAATTTGAAGAAAAACTTTGGAGCTGTTTTTGAGAAAGTTTTGAAAATATCCCACGATCTTCGTGTAAAGTGCCCCCAAATTTTAAAGAATGGTTTTCAAATTTTCAAAGCGTCAACTACAATCTGATAGACAGGGGATTCTTCAATTTGGGAAAAATCCTGCCTATGGTTTAGGCGCAAGTAGTGTTCATAGACGGATGGACGTTTTGGCGTAAATTGACATTTCGGTATCATGGACCCACAAAACAAGGATTCTGGCTACACTACGTGTAAGAGGAATGTTTTCTTTATCTAGCAACTTTACTTATCAACTTTTTCGTTACCAGACCCCGGCAAGAAATTTTTTCTGCTGAAAATCCGCCGTTTTTTCGCTCAGCATTACATAACTTTCTCTACACTACGTATATTACTCCGTGTATACGAGAGAGTAAAAAGCGAAATATGGACAAATGCATAGTTTTAGTTTGCAGATAATACTATTCTTTATAACGGTTTTAAAACTAATGATGACGTGCTCATATGGTACAGATTATTTTAACAATCTTCTTTTGAAAAGAATAGCCAAAATCAAATTTAATAATTTCTGATTAGGTTAGAAGAAAATGAGCAATGGCTTTAGGTACTTGTAATAAATACCACCAATATTAATATTTTTTCAACATAAAATCGTATAACTCCATCTACATGGGCGGAGGAAAATATTTTATCGTCTTACCACTTCCTTTTTTCTTAGATTAAGCGCCTTGTCACTTCCTGTTTCCGTCAAAAGCTTCCGGAATGTTACTTGCTTGCCGATCATAGAATAAATTACGACAGAGCATATTACATGAGACTGCAAAAAACACTGGAGGTGCTGGTGAAACGAAAGTTACTCAGCAACAAGATTGATATTAATCGCTCGTAACAACACGCAGGTACGTTCACACAACCTTCTAAAAGCAGCCAAAGCTCTGCGTGTGTCTGTATGTGTGTGTGTGTGTGTGTATGTGTGTCTGTGTGGGCGCGCGCGCGTGTCACTATTTTAAAAATATCTGAAATTTCATAATATCGTTTTCATAAAGGCACACAGTACAAAAGGAAATAATCTGTTATAATATATTTTTAGAAAATATAAATGTATGAACTCCTTTAACAACGATCAGGATTTATCACTATTTCAGGCGATTGATTATCTTACCTTGGGAAAATGTAAAATTTTTTATTCCTAGGTTTCTCAATATTGATAAGTTTTCGGTTGCTTCTTATTATATTAAATAGTCTAACACATTACATTGTGCTGACTTATTTTTTACTACACTTTGGGTGTTCAATTAGTAGATATTTAGTCATATTGTTCTCGAAGATCTCGATAATTTAAACCAATTTTTTTGCAAATAAAACCTTCTGATGTGAATAATATATTTTTCCTTTCATAGTGTTTCAGCTGGATATAATTCATCTTCTTTCTAAATCATTTTAATAATTTTCTTTTGCATATCATATTACATCTCTAGATCGCATTTTCATCGCACTCACTGATCACGGGACCCTTTGTTTTCGAAGTCAAATTACATGTGGCTGTCAATTAACTTGGGCTTCGTTTGTTTCTTCATTTATGTAAATCGCAAATTATAAACGATTGCTTAGATTAAGTTTTATATTCAATATGCTAAAGAAGTGTTTTACGTTAAAATTTGGGTTTTTGGAATAATTTTTTTCTACTCCTAGATAGTGTATTTGTCAACTATCACGATAGTGAAGGTTCGGCATTAATGATAGCACTTATGTGCTACTAGAATTCTAAGAAGTAGTAAGGTCTGTTTGAATATTTTTTAATAGTTGTCGGTAAATATTTGCAAGAGCCGTTCCAAAATGCGCAGTGAAAGTGGAATGTTTACTTATTTTGTTCATGGAACAAAAATTGTTTTAATGATTTTCATGTAAAAAAGTTAGTTTTTATTTCATAAATGCTTCTTTTCTATTATATTTTTTAAACAATGTAAAGAGCAATGTTTATTTATGATGTTGACGATACGAAAATTGATTTAAAGATTTTCAAGCAAAAAAGTTAATTTTTGTTAAGAATGTTTTTTTCTGCCATATTTTTTTAAACAATGGAAAGGGAATTGTTTATTTAAGTTTTCTCGAAACAAAACAGGTTTTCGTGACCTCCCGGAAAAACATTATTCGCTAGTTCGGGCGTCAGAGTTCGAAAAGCTATGGGTAGATGGCGCGTTTACAAGCCATCGCTCCGCCGCGTACCCTACTCCTCTCTGTTCGTGGGTTTCTTTTCGTAGCTGATGGTGGCGTTATGGGGTTGTCTAATCCCATGACATCACAATACACACACACACACACACACACATGTGTGTGTGTGTGTGTGTGTGTGTGTGTGTGTGTGTGTGTATTGTGATGTCATGGGATGTACTTATTTTTTCTAAAATATGTAGAAAAATAAAAAGTATGTGAAATAAAAATTCATTATAATGTTTAAAATACCATTCATCAAGCGTTTTCCAAACACAGAACGTTGCTGATCAGATCTTAACGGATTCTGAGAGGCTGAAAGAAAGTTCTACATCTACAGAAGCAATTTTTCGCTAGTTTCAGCCGAAATGTATAACATTTTCGTAGTATATAAAATGTTGTTTACGAGGAGCCGGTGCTCAAGTGAATAGTACCGTGTATCTTCTGATAGAGAGAGGGGGGTGTAAAGGGAGTATACGCCCTCTCCTCCCCCGACTCCAGAAGATCGACAAGACAATGATCTCAAAAATCTTTGTTTTATCGAGTTACGCATGTAGTCTTCGAAACATAAGTAAGCACGTGGTTGAATTTCCTTCTGCATCACATTCATTCGCTCCTCCTTGATCTCGAGCACGCGGTTTTCAAGAAGCAGAAGGCGCGGGGGGGGGGTGTAAGTTTGATACTTAAGGTCCGGCATTAATGCAAGCGCATTGTATGGCTTTGCTTGTATTTCAGTATCAAAGTTAGTATTAACATATTTCGAACACGCATGTGAAATGTTCATTTTCGGCTTACAAATATATTTAAATGTAACGAAATATGTAACAATAGATAGAACATGTAAAAATATGTAATTGTACCAAAATACGTAAAAATATGTAGATAAAAATTGTTCCAATTCGTTTAGAATGTCGTGTTAAGGCTAAAAAATATTAGTGAATGCTGGTATCTTGTCCCTGTAAATATATGTATTTACATGAAAATCCGTTCCCTAGTGATAAGACATAGCACCTCGGTAACAAAATCTTAGTAATTCTCGCTTACGCGCACTACAAAGGTTGCCACCCAACACTTCGCCCTCAAACGTTGTGACGTCATTCTGAACATATCTATTATGATTTTAACCAGGGGGGATCTACGCATCGTATCCAACTTCAGCCAATAAGCTTCAGACACCAGTTTGCGTCACAATATCAGTGGGAATTTTAAATCTAGCCATTAGCCATATTTTGAAAATGTCCCAAGGACTTCATGTAAAGTACCTTCCAAAATTAAAATATCGGTTTTAAATTCGGAGCTGCGACTGTTGTCAGATCGATTGGGTAATATCAATTTTGGAGAAAATCGACTGAGAGGTTTAGCCGCTAGCGTTGTTCACATACGGACGGACAGACAGACGTTTTGCCATCAATCGATTTTTCAGTATCAAGAACCCACAAAAATGAATTCTTGAAACACCACGTGTTAGATGAATTCTTATAATTTATATATTTAGCAAATGTATTTACCTACTTTTTCGTTGCTAGGGCCCGGCAATAAGAGTTTTTGTGTCGCAAACTTCCCGAACTTTCCCGCAGCGTTAAATAACTTTCTCTACGCTCCCTAAGCAGTAGCGAGAAAATAAAAAGCGTGCTGAAATCGAATTGAAAGAAAATTTATTAATCATAATCAATCGCAAAATTCAGAATCGAATCCTGAGGATTTTTGCTTTGTGGAACTTATCTATAACATCACTTAGGTCCGCTTTTAACGAGTTAGTCACTTTATTATCTATAGACAAGGTTTTATGCAAAAGGTTTTATTTTTAATATTTTCAGACGGAGCCCCGAGTACGGATCACCGTATATGACATTTGAATCCTTTGACTTGAGCGTTCCTTTATGTTCTAATAAAATGTTTCAAATCACATAAAATGAAACCAAGAATAGGACCCCCCCAAAAAACTTTAAATGAAGCTATATATAATTGGGACCCCGGGATATCAAATTACAAATTAGGAAAACATTTTCGCATTCTCATCATACAATACGCAATTTAAACTTTACACTAACCAATTTATAGTAATAATCAAATTACTTTCAGAAGGAGCTTTTAAATTGTGTTCAGTTTCACAAAAAGAAAAATTTGTTGTTTTTTTTCGAGCCCCGTGTGTTTGGGGCCCCTGATAACTGCACCTGCCGGGCCGGCGGTAATTACGCCACTGAACTAATCTTTGAGTATCTACAATAAACCTCAATACAAAGTTCGTACGACCTTTTAACATCTCACCTTACGAAATTCTGCGTAAGAAGAAAAAGATATGAAATAATGCGCCGAAAAACGGTGGATTTTCGCCAGAAACCCCCAAATTTCAGATAGTACTTACCGGCTGAACTATATCTAAGCCTCGATGACAAGTTCTCAGTATAGGTATCATGTCTCGATAACAAATATGTGTTTAATCGAAAGTGTATGTCTATTTCTTATGTTGATATCTCACAACATTCTAAGATTTCGAACCCTTAGGTATAGGATCTTCTTCAGGGATGCTAAACTTTTTCACATATGATGAAATATATTGAAACAATCTAAATGCAAGAAGATTCTCCCTGTAAGCAACAACTGCTTTCATCTACACGACACAATTCCTTCGTTTCTTCCATTCAAAATAAAACACATGTCGCGGCCTTAAAGTAAAAAGGTTCTAACATTTTTTCCAACAATGACTTTTTGCAATGTTTATTATGGTAGCAATGAAATTTACGTAACCTGTAACTTACATTGATTCACGTTGTTTCTGAGATACAGATAAAGTAAAATGGTACTATCTGCTTCACTGCGCAAACTAAATATGTTTACTTGTTTGTGGACTTGTCTTGTTGGCTACCCTGTTTACACGATTCTTGCACAGTGTTCAGATATTAAATGATCTTCTGAGGAGCAAAGTTAAGTGCAATGTTGAGTGAAAATGAAATTAAAGATGGTTTATTTGAGAACGTTGGTCCTGAATGCGGCAAGCAGTACTGAAGACGAATCACCCAGGAAACGTGTTATTGCAATCCATAATGTAATTTAGTTTAAAAATTTCGTACTATTTATTCTGAATCAGTTGTAATTATTAAACATGCTGAATTTAGTTTGCCTAATCTAAGCTTTGGAGAACTCCTCAGCATGCCTGAATGAATGTCTTGTTAACTCTATAAATTTATAGAGCGACACCAACTACTTGTACTCCATTTCACAAATAAATATAATGTTGTATCACTGGTGGCCTATTAATCCAAATTATAACCCACGTTACCATGTTATTATTTCAATTCGTATAATAAATATACACGTAATTCTATTGCAATGATTTTTTTTGTTTTATATTAGATATTACACTTTTTAATCAGCAGAAAGTCTATTTTTATGTAGAATCAATTGTATATTCCAATTACCTATATATTAATTCTCTTTTTATATTAATGTTTGCAGCATTTTTCAAAATACTGATGAAAATCCTGAGATTTTGATTCTATTTGTAGAGTTGAAGAGAATGTCATAAAGATACTTCCATATTCAATTTCAGAGTCAGAAAATGAGAAATCTCTAATCAATGACAGACCAAAGCACACTCAGAAAATAAGTAAACTTAAAGAGAAGTATTGGAAAAAAGTTCAAGTATCGAATAAACATCAAACAAATTTAGAACATACAAATTACAAGGGTGAGGTCATTGACTGTAAAGAACTTAAAAAACTGCTAATTGTGTAAATTTTTTTCGTCACAACTGCACACTAAAAGTCACTCCAGAAAAGCACCAAAGCTTATCTATTTCATAAATAAATATTTCTTCTTGATTGTCAATATATGTTTACAAATAAAAGTATCCAAAGTTTTTTATGACAATCATTTATTTAATAAATGATATACATAACTCGTTATGTAATAAATGATTGTCATAAAAAACTTTGGATACTTTTATTTGTAAACATATATTGACAATCAAGAAGAAATATTTATTTACTAAGTTCGACGCAGTATCCGTCAGCGTCATGCCCCCATCAAGGTCATCGCCATCGCAGTCGTCACAAGGAGAGGACGCCCTTCATTTTCTCAAGTCACAACCTGTCTACGCTAGGGATTATATTAAGAAATGGATGTCGTTAAGTACGAAATACAAAATCAATGAGACACACATCATTTTTCTAAGTAATTGTCGCCGACAAGTTTTACTACCTTCCTTTATTTCTAAAGCTAAATTTAATGTTCATTTCAATAATATTAAGAATTTCAGGTCATATCAAAGGAGAGGGAAGTTGTTAGATTTCCAAACCTTGAATTTATGTATTAAAGAAAAATACTGGTATTTAAATAGTCTTGCTAAACAGTTTAAAAAATAAAAAAATAAATGATTGTCATAAAAAACTTTTGATACTTTTATTTGTAAGCTTATCTATTTCATTTTATAAATTGGAAGGTCATTTTGAAAAGGCAAGATACGTACATAGGACATCAGATCGGTGCAAACAAACGACAGACGCTTAACTCTCGAAAGAAAAAAACTTTCGCATACACTTTCTATGTTGCAAATACACAAATTATTGTACGTGAGACATTCTACTTCTACACACATGCTATAATCCAAAAGATCAAGATTCAAGGTGCGATCAAACATTTTTAAAATGTAGGACTGATTTTATTTAAAATAATTCATTGCACATATCTGTACAAATCCTTAATAATCTTCGACCGTTGGGCTTTGACGCACCGAATATACCGCGTGTGCCAAGCCGAGAACGCCTTCTGGAGGTCATTGGCCGGAATGCTGTTAAGAGTCCTTGCCACAGGCGCTTGGACGTCTCCAATGGAGCCGAAACGCCCCTTCAAGGTCCGTTTGAGGCGACGGAAGAGAAAGAAGTCAGGTGGAGCCATGTCTGGGCTGTAGGGGGGGGGGAGGCAACGTGTAAATGGCGTACTGAGCTCCTGCACCCACAGTGCGGTGTAGCACGGCACAGTGTCGTGGTGCAGCTTCCACGAATGGGTGATGTCTGATCGCAGGCGATTGACTCGTTTTCACAACTGGCTGACCACTTCCGCGTAAACCTGTGCATTCACGGTTTGCTCAGGGGGTACAAACTCCACGAGGGTGACATCACGATGATCAAACAAAGCTCAGAAGCACTGTTTCAACCTGAATTTGGTCATCCGGGCCTTCCTCGGATGATGAGACTTGTTCGTGTACCATCCAGAATTTTGGCGTTTCGTCTCCGGATCGAATTTGAAACACCATGTTTCTTCTTCGGTAACCATGTTAACGATAAAATTTGTTTTCTCTAACCCAGTTCTGAATTTCTGTTGAAACTTCCATACCATTCGCTTTTTGTTCATCAGTCATTATTCTTGGCAGAAACTTCGCGCAAATTAGTTGTTATGTAACTACTTTTTCTCAAATGTTCTATCGATCGTAATAATTTATCTAACGAAACATTATTTTTAAATTAATGCGCAATATTAATACAACTCCAACTTACCTTCGTATGAACTCGAGGGTTGATTGTAATTTTTCAGAATACATGTATTGTAGCGTCGTGTCGCTAAAACAGCGTGTGCACGTGGCGCGTGGTGTGCACCGGATGCGTAGACAAAGGCAGAAGCTATGACGCACGGGGCTTTTCCGACAGGGTGTGCGCGTCGTTAGGGCGGAGGCAATGGAGGCGGCAGGCAGCGTCGCGAGGGTTATTTAAGGGCCGTGAGAACAATAGCTCGTTCTTCTTGTGATCCTGGCAGCAGCAGCGTAGGTCGTCCGTGAGAGGTGCGTGCGTGCGCGCTGGAAGGAGCCGGCAGTTATTGTCGTGACTAGTGAGACATGTAGTCGGTCTCAGGGCAGGCGGTACTACGCACGGCGAAACATTTGGTAGTGTGTTGCGGTGTCGTAGCCGTTGTAAATATCTCTCCTAGCAGTGGGGTCTATTTAGTTAGTTAATTGTATACAGTGCATTGGTTATTTGTGACTACGGTCTAAATTGTGAATAAACCTGCTGTTATTACAACCTACTCTCGTCTGTGTACTGATTACACCCGTATACGTCACAATATCTAAAAACGCAAATTATATTATCACTTCTTCAATAACGTCTTCACAAAATACTGGAACTTTTTGTTTCAGAATCACAGTTATTTACTTTGAACTTTCTATGTAACACTGATTTCCTGAACTTCAGTTTTTTGTTTTAATTTTTTGGTCCATTGTTATATTTAAACAGGCACTTGCAATCTGCAGCACATATACATCAATAGGTAGAGATTAACCAATTTCACATATCATGAAAATAATATTTTATCATATGAGTAATGATAATAATATTACATAATGTTAATAATGAAAATAATATTAAATAAATATTCCTTATTAATAATCAGACTTTACCTTCACAAGTCCAATATTCCTGAATTGGTTCAGCTTCTCTCGATGTTAACCGCATACCGCTCTAGGAAACTGCTGTGATGAGAACAGGAAGTGAGGAATAACATTTATAAGTTTCACACGTTTTCGTATCAGAGAGTTATGACGCTTTTTTGATTTTACACAAGTTTTAGAAAAGACAACATTTTATATTGTATTTAAACATAAAATATTCCCAGTCGTGCTGCGATTTTGCAACGTTTGTCAGCTGTTGAGTCTCGTCCGCTTGGAGCGGTTTAGAAAATTCCGAACGCTTCCTGTCCCTTGCTGGCAAGGCTAAGGGTGACGGGTTTCCCAGCCTGCCTATTTCAGGTACTCAAAGTGTTTCGCATTCATTCGTATTCTGAAGCGTTGCAGTCGTGTTCTTACGTGGTAGAGTTACTCTACCACGTAAGAACAAGACTGTGGACAGTAGTGGATTTACTTGATTTACGATGATCAAGAAAGTCCCAATGACGAAAAGAGGACTGCCGATTTCACCTTTATTAAAAGTTCACGTTGCATTAAGATTTTATGCAACTTCATCCTTTCAGGGATAGTTCCAAAATTTTTAATTTTGCTGCACACGTCAACTCAACGTGGAGTGTCCGCCCCCTGTCAAATTGGACGCTCTTTGTACAAAAAGGAGTGTGTGTGTAAATTCGGTTGCCAAGAACTTCGAAACAGCTGTCGCCAATGCCATGTCGCCACATTTCCGTTTCATTTAAGGGAACACTCATTCCGCGATCGTAAGGAACGTCTATGAAATACAAGCGCCTTTAAGTGAACACTTACTTTGAGAAAACACTTATCACTTAAGAATTCTCTTATTCCTTAAGTGTCGACTATGAATTCGGACCTTAAGCTCATTTTCACAGGCATGTATTGAGACAAATGAACACACGAAAATGAACTTTACGTCACAGTGAACATAGCAGTTTCTTTTAGAAAAAATTGAAGAAAAAAATTGGTGCCATTTTAGAGAAAATGGCGTTTGAGCGTTTCTGAAAAATCAAAATTTTGAGCTCATTTGAACAGAAAATGGTTGTGTTTTCGAGAAACTTCATTTGACATTATTTAAAGCTCATAAATACTCATAAATATAATAATATTGGTGTAAACTTTAATGTAAATATTACCGACGTGAGAGACAAGTCGAAAAAAGTTCATATTAATTTTTTTGAAAATACAGAAGAATAGAGCAGTATGGCGTTTATGTCACCGTATAAGGTTTGTTTGGCACTAACAATACCAAAAATTTGAAGAATAAATTTTGAGCCATTTTTGTGAAAATCTTGTTTATGTAATTTTAAAAAAAATGCAAATATTGCATGCACTAGTGCACGAAAACTACTAACATTTCCGAAACAATGTACATGACCTTATTGAAAGAACTATTTATGCACAACAAATTTTATTTGAGGGAATAATCTCTGTCTTCATTTTTGTAATTGTAGGAAGGCTCCGAAAAAAATCAAACTTTTGCAGTTTTGAATCTTCAGAGTTAACAGTAAAAATCAGACATATGCCACCTTAATACACGCATATTACTCTATTCTTACAAGAAATTTAAAGAAAAAATTTCGGGCGGTATTTGAGAAAATTTTGAGAATTGTAGTGGGGCTTCATGTAAAAGTACCCCCAAATTTTAAGGAATGTTTCTCAACATTTCAAAGCCTCAACTAGAGCCAGATCTACATAGCTTTCTTCAATTTAGAAAAGATCGTATGTATAGTCTAAGCGCCAATAGTGTTCACAGACGGACGGCCAGATTTAGTTACAATTAGAAAGTTGACACGGGTCCTATTTACACGGTTAACTCTGAATTTTCGATAATTGCATAAATTTTTTTTTGTGTGTCTTCCAACAACTACAAAATTCAAGTCAGAGATTTTTCCTTCAAATGAAAATCGTTGTCCATAAATAATTCTTTCGTAAAGATTGTGTACATTTTTGTGAAAATTTTAGTAGTCTTCGAGCAATAGTGCATACAAGATGGGCAATTAAAAAAAAAAAGATTTTCTAAAAAATGGCTCAAAATTTTTTTCTTTAAATTTTTGGTAGGGTTAGTACCAAACGAACCCTTTCCGATGACTTTAACATTTTCTCTATTCTTTTGTTTTTTTTTTCAAAAATTAAAAATAGCATTTTTTTGTCTCTCACGTCGGTAATATTTACACTAGCTGCGATTCCTTCACTTTATTAAATTTTTGAGTATATGTGCTTTAAATGTTAAATAAAGGTTCTCGAAAACTCAACAGATTTCTGTCAAAATGAGATCTAAATTCCGCTTTCTCAGATACGCTCAAACGCCATTTTCTCAAAAATAGCTTCAAATTTTTTCTTCAATTTTTTTCGATGGATAGTGCTAATTGTACGGTTTAATATCACGTAAAGTTTATTTTGGTGAATTCTTTTGTTTATTAAAAAATTAAACCAATATAATGTTTTTGAAATATCTCTCACGTCATTAATGTGCACATTTCCATTGATTGGTATACATTATTGCGTTTTTGAGTGAAAGTACTTCAAATAACTTTAAATGAAGTTTTTCGAAAACTCAATAGATGCTTGTGAATAAGAGCTTAAATTTCTCATTTAAAGTAAAGCTTAATCGCCATTTTCGTGAAAACGACTACGAATTTTTCAATGAAAACTCCTATTTAGGACGTGTTTTTACTCTTCTTTAATATTCTCTAAGTACTTGGAACGCAAAACGTTGTACTACTAGGAAAGCAAAAAGTTGAGAAATTGTTTAAAAAAATGAACTTTGGGCGACGATAGAAGGCAAATGGCCAGAGAACGGAGCACGACCTGAAATCCAGACTACATCAAGAAAATTAGAAAAATTTGGCATGAGAAAGTCTGTGCCGTTCTGTAGCACCTCTTGTTACTTTCTCGTATACGTACATATTGTCATCGACGCGGGCGGCCGAGGCCCGGCAGTAGCTCAATCGGCAGATGACGCTAATTCCTTTTGTATTTGTTTTTCTTTTTGCCTAGGGCTGGTGGAAGGAAGTTGACAGGAGACTGTTCCACAGAATTACACGACATTTAGGTGATTGAATAACAATTTTCATTTAATTTTTTTTTTTTTGACTGGTGTCAGTGAAATTACATCTGGAAGGAATGAATTAAACACTAAAATCCTACCTAATGAGCTCGGGTTAAATTGAAAGGTAAAAACTACTGCTAAAAAAATAGAAAAATACTAATAAATTTACTTCTTAGAGCTAGTAGCAAACATGCCAGGGCGCGGCAACGCTGGTAAAATCTTTAAAAAAAAGAAAACGTCCTCGTTGCGCTCGAAGAGCAGGTAAAGGGAACTCATTAGTGTGAGTTTTTTTTCTTGCCAACAAGGCGACTTATGTTGAGGAGCGATGCGTCGACTGCTGTGCCGGGGTCGGTGAACTCTGCCTAGTTGACGTGGTGGTGTGTCCTCAGGGAGCGCCGGGCATTAGCGGCGGAGGCGACGGCGGCTGGCGGCTGGCAGCAGGCGGCGGGCCCGTGTCGTCTGCTCTTCCTCACGGCAATTTTGCGGTCCATCAATTGTCGACCGGAGTGTCGGATCACGGTGTGGCTCAGAGAGTTCTCCGAATTAGTTAATGATAAAAGGCGTGTATGCGCCTGTTATCATTTAGCGGGTCTACTAGTGCGGTGTCCGAAAGCGGCTTGCTTTGACACTGAATTTACTTCCCGCGAGATTGTTAATAACAAAAGGAAGAACTTTAAAAGATCGAAACTTCTCCCAAATCTACACACAACCTCCCCTTACGTGCATTGCTCGCACGAACATTCTAGTCCACTTTCTCAACCGAAATCGCTTTGCTGAGGCGCGCCCACTCCCAAGCTCGCGAACTTATAAAGTTCTCAGGAGCGCTGCTTGCGCGCGTCCTCTCTCCACCGGCCCTGGCTATCAAGTCCTCGTTGTACCAAGTGCCCTATGCCACGTTCACCCTTCCTTCAGGTACCCGTCATTCTATTGGCCCAGAGATATTACGTTCTTTTAAATTTCCTACCAATCAGAAGCATGGATTTCCCAAAATTTTCCATGGCCAGGCGCACTCCTCCTCTCTCTCTCGCATTTATCGTACAGATGTGCACTCTGAACCCTTCATTGCGTCATGTAATGCTCGCTCTAATAAATAGTTTTTTCATTTACGGCTTAGGGCTTCCCCTCGCTGGACGGGCGTGGTGTTTATGGTTGTATAAACCTTCTGGAAAGGACCGGAAAGTCACTCACAGAAAAGGGTCGCGATTCCAAACAAGACGGAACATGCGCGGGCCGGGGTCGTAAATCCCATGGGGGGCACCGCGGCGGCGGCGACGGAAGAGTCGAGCGGTCAACACACCACCCCACTTCTCTACGACTACGTATTATTAATGTTAAGTAATAATCGTGCCGCCACAATATATACACGGAGTAATATACGTAGTATAGAGAATGTTATGTAATGCTGCGCGAAAAAACGGGGGATTTTCGGCGGAAAAAATTCATTGCCGAGATCTGGTGGCGAAATAGTGCATAAAACCAGTTGCTAAATTAAGAAATAAAAATCCTCTAACACGTGGTGTAGCCAGAATCCCTGTTTTGTCAGTCCTTGATGCCGAAAAACAATCGGAAGCAAAACGTCCCTCCCTCCGTCTGCCCGTCCGTCTGTGAACACTACTAGCGCCTAAACCACAAGTACGCTCTTTTCCAAATTGAAGATTCTATGTCGATCTGACTCTAGTTGAAGTTTTCAAATTTTGAAAAATGTTCTTTATAATTTGAAGGTACTTTACATGATGCCCATGATACATGGACATTTTAAAAATTTTCTCAAAAAGGTTCCAATTTTTTTCTTTAAATTTTTTGTATGATAAGAGAAAATTACTCTTAGAAAGTTGGCATAGGTCAGAATTTAACGGTTAACTCGAAATTTTCGAAAATTGCATAGGTTTGAAAATTTCCGGCGTTTTCCTACTACAAAATTGAAGACATGGATTTTTTCTTCAAATGAAACTTGTTGTACATAAATAGTTCGTTTAATTGGTCATTTGATTTTTTAGGAAATTTGAGTAGTTTTCGTGCAATATTGCGTGCAAAATTTGCAATTTTAAAGATTAACAAAAACAAGGTTTTCTAAAAAAAGGGCTCCATATTTTTTCTTTAAATTGTTGGTTAGTTTTAGTTAAATAGTTGGTAGTTAATTAGAAAACTTTACTACGAGAAAGTCTCAGCCACTCTGTAGCACTTCCAGTTACTTTCTCGTATACATACGTATATACGGAGTGATGTACGTAGCATATAGAAAGTTATTTAATTCTGCAGAAAATCGATTTCGAAATTTCAACGGAAATACGCATTTTGGGGTCCCCTGATGACGAAAAAGTGTTTTTTTTCAAATGTCCGTCCGGCTGCCTCCCTGTCTGTCTGTCCGTCCGTCTGTCCATAATCGAATAATTTTTTATTCAAAACAAAAATTATTTTTCTCATAAAGCACACACACACACACACACACACACACACACACACACACACACACACATATATATATACAAACTATCAATATTCTTGTCATCATCACTGTCTTCGTTGATTACATGATCAATACTTGCATCAATAAAAATCCTAAAAAAACATTGTAGCAGGCCTAACATTACGCGACAAGTACCTTGTATGAGACACGAAGTAAATGATAGTCGCTACTTGAAAACAGCCACCGATTGTTCTCAAACTATTTGAGCAATCACATGTGTACTGTAGCTCTGTCCTTCCCGGGAGAATTCGGCTTGTATTCAACGAATACTTTATACTGCTGTTGATTAATGTTTCGCGACTGGATGTTTACTTTCAATACATTCTCTCTAGGTTTATAATAGTTAAGATTAATCACATCACTATCCCCCCCCTGAAATTCAGCAAGGTAAGACACCGATTGCGTCAGCTGGTACGTTACCGTGAAGGAAATGATTAATTCTCGTTCAGTCAATTTTGGGAAGTCTAAAATCTCTCAGAAATGAAGCATATGAGCAGTAAAAAGCATATGAAATTGTCTATTTCATAAGTAGCTCTATCTGAAACTCCTTCTGGATGTTTATGAACTACGTTAATTTCTATTAAAAGAAGACATTTTCGGTTAACATTTTATAAAAAAAAGATGTGAATCGATTTATGACTATATTTGAATTGAAAGGCATCTACAAGTCAATTTTTTAACCAATTGTCACGGCAAAGTTCATATCAGAAGCAAAGAAATAAAATAAATGCCATAAATTTATTTTCTCAATTTAAACACGAAAAATCTGTTTTTCCGCTATAAGTACTTACCGTGTGGATATTTTAGCGTCATAATTTAAAAATAATAATATTTTCTACATCCCAACCTGTGGGAAAAATCTGAGACGAATTGCAAACTAAGGCCGGAAATCTCCCTTATCCGGCTAGAGCCTTTCTATTTAGGACGAGCTTTTACTCTTCTTTAATATTCTTATAGTAATATTTCGGTTCTACTATTAGGAAACCGAAAAATTGCGGAAATTTCAAAAGATGTGCTGTTGGCGGCAATAGATGATATAAGGTAGAAATTGATTATTCCAATTTTGAGAAAAATCTCCAAAGATTTATTTTAAACTTATATAGAAATGTATCCTGTAAATATCCTTTTCTCGCTTCCATCCAAACTTTATTCTTATGTGAAATGATAAAGTGAACAAGAATGGAGCAATTTTCAGGAAATTGAAATCATCTTTTTACCTGCGGGCGCGATGAGACCCATACGAACTTCATTTTTGTCTCCAGGAAAATCTTCAAGAGTCGGACGAGTTTGTCCTTGTAGGAAGGACAAATCTCGTCCACCCCGTCGATGAAGACAGCGATGTCTCCCGAATCGTAAAGAGCAGCCTTGAGGAACCTCTGCGTGGACTCAGCCGAACGCGACACCGAAACCACGACACCCACTGCCGCAGCCAGCACCTCCACCACTTCTGCAGGGGACTCGGTTTTTCGAACTCCCAAAATTCCACGGATCTTCAGCAACTTTCTCGGCCTTTTAAAACTGACGGTTGGAGGATCGGAGCTTGGGATTACGTTTCCTCCTAAAACAAAGACTCTATGTAAAATATTATTTTATATACACAAAATGTAATTAAAATTGTAAAATTCTTTGAATAAATAAATATTTTCAAACATGTTTAAGTATTTTTTAAAAAAATAGGCCTTTATGTGACAGGTTTGATGCAGGAGCACTTGGCGGCAGTGGGTGTCGTGGCTTCGGTGTCGAATTCGGCTGAGTCCACGCAGAGGTTCTTCAAGGCTGCTCTTTACGATTCGGGACACATCGCTGTCTTCATCGACGGGGTGGACGAGATTTGTCCTTCCTACAAGGACAAACTCGTCCGACTCTTGAAGATTTTCCTGGAGACAAAAATGAAGTTCGTATGGGTCTCATCGCGTCCACAGGTAAAAAGATGACTTCAATTTTCTGAAAATTACCTCATTCTTGTTCCCTTTATTAGATTCACGTACTTTGAGTTTAGAAATTCACATATTTAATTTCATTTGTAAAAATTACAATGGATTTGTTATCTTGAATAAATAATTTTGTGATCTTGAATAAAAAATTTTGTCGAATGTACACCGTGAGTACATAAATACTATAAAAGACGGACGTTTCTTTGCAGGTCTCCGATGGTACATTCAACAAAGTTGACTCCTCACCATTTAGAAATTATCTAGACAAAAACAGACATAAATTGATCAATGAAAAAAAAACGGAATATTATGGTTGGAGGAAGATGAAATGACACAGTTCCTGCATTACACTTTTATCGAATACTTTGCGGCGAGTTGGCTATTGGAAAACGAAAAGGATTCGTCCGAGGCAGTAAAGGAGATGTGGCTTCGCCTCCTGAACAGCGATGTGCGCGTGGGAGTGAAGCTCAACCTGGAGCAAATGTCGGGCGGCCTTCCACTGCACCGGGCCATGCTGGAGGGCAGCGAGGGCGCGCAGGAGGCTGGAGGCGACCGCTTCGGACGCACAGCGCTCACCATGGAGGCACCACACTGGAGGCGGCGTCGCAGGGCCGATCCAACGCCATGGGCGCGCTGCTCGCCAAGGGCTCTCACCCCCGGCGCAGGACAGCGCTGAGCTACGCCAGGGCCTGTGGCCACCTCGGGGTGGCGGAGCGACTGCTTCAAGGAGGCGACGGCCCCCATCACTTCTTCACTCAACATCAACATCCGTGATCTTGTGTTCAAAGCGGCAGAGCTAGGTTGCCCAGCAGTAAGTAAAAGTCACATTTCCTGGTGGGATATCCGAAAATAGAGCACTTAGACTTCTAGGAAAACACTGTTATATACAATGTAAGTCTGACCACAAGCCATATTAGAGCCGAAAAAAATTGGTTTCTTTAAAATTGACATTATGCATTATTTTTCTTTTTCTTCATTCAAACATGAAAGCAACCTAAATAAGTTTAGCGGGTAATTTAGATTAAGGCGACAATCTTTTCTTTCCGGAATCTAATCGCAAGCACAAGTTCGGAGAACTAGTTTTTTGTAATGTTTGGAAATAATCTAATGGTGCTAAAAGTGGCATAACTTTCTCGTACTGGTTACTGACCTATTCACCCGAGTCTGGGCTAGCTTTTTGGTTTTGACCACACCCTCTTCCCAACTCTTATGTATTGGCGCCCAAGACCTCAAACGGAACTAATGATTCTCTGAGGACATTACAGTGAAGAGCACCTTCTCGCTTCCCAAAGATTGTATTGGCCTATTTCGGTCGTGTTCCTTCACATATTTGCCTAGGGAATCCCTTGGTTCCATCTCCGTGCTTGATCCAGTGCTTCCGGTGTTCTCCAGTTTCTTCACAGAGATTACACATACTGCTGCCTGTCAGGCCAAGTGTCCCCAACGCCACGAACTCAACTTATAAACATTCATACCAAGGCCGACCGGCGCGTGACCTTGTGACGTCACGGCCGACGGCCTTCACACCTGATGTCGACATCCGTTTTCGGTGTTGACACCGGATGTTGTGATGTGTTATAAATAAAGGTATTACCTAATACATTCACACGGCCGCCATTTGCCAAATAAAAATGCAACAAACAAGTTTTCACACTTCTTTTATTTATCTTTCACCTAAGCCTGAAACCAAAAATGACCTGAAAAACCTAATAAATTGGACTGGGTCTAACATAAAAAACCCTAGGCTCGTTTATCTAGAAAATTATACACAACTTTGTAGTTTTGAAAGTGCATTCAGGAACGGGGAATATCTAGAATCCTTTTTCCTGGTTCAATCTAAGTTGAAGATATACCCAATCCGAACAATCTCAGCTTACAACACAATATTAATTCAAATCTTTTACAAATATCAATTGATGGCTCTCGCCTCAGCTGTACAATAAATAGTTTCACCTAATAGTGAGGGAAACAATACAGAATTAGTTACATTATCAAAAATTGTCAGGCAAAACAGGCCGTGCCTCTATAAAACCAAAAAAATGCCCTTATTAATCAAATGCAGAATTACTTTGTTGCGTGATAATTCTGTCCAAATCTCCACTTTAGGAGCATAGAATGCAAAAACTCAATACAAACATGCGAAAGAACTCGCTTGAGTTACTTTCATTCAATGGACATGAATATACCGGAAAACTGATTTGGGTCTCTTGTGTTATTACAATATAACATAAAACATTAACAGCATGATCGTGGTTTCTTCTTACAGATTATATAAACTGGTTGCCTCCTTGTGGCACCTATTACCCTTTACACCTACAGCAGTGCTTCAACAAAGCCGTTGGCGGCCAATCCGCGGCCTTAGAACGGCGTTACCCGAGCGACAAACTTAGGTCTCTCACGGGGCCAAATGACGGGCTCCAAAACAGGTCACTGCAACCCGCAGTACGGACCCAACCGTCCAGTCTTCGAATGTCCCTTCGCTATTTTACCAAAAAACTGCAACATTGAACTACACATTAGACAAAATACGCAGATTCTGCAACCGAACGCAATCGGATGTTTGAATTTGAATCGGATACACGTTGTGCAGGCTACGTATGAAAACATCACGAGCCTGCACCTAAGTACCCATGCGCAACAAAAAGCGCCTTACAGGGATTTCACATTAACAAATCAACACACTGATGCAAATAAGGTTAACCAGTTAGTACATCAAAAAACATTCAATACATAAAGAAACCAAGATCATGCTTATTTACTCTAAAGCAGCCCTTAGCCACCATCACCATTACGGGCTACCAACAGAAAAGAACCACCTGAATAAAACAATAAAATGTCACAGAATAGTTGACCCTATAGGTCACTAATAATGGGTAACGTTCAAGCGTGACCCGTGCATTGCGTCATAGGGATAGGCCGGACGCAGGCGCGGCGTCCTGGCGCCAGCAAGGCGCCCCCACAGACTGTGAATAACAGGACGCCTGCGGCCTGGCCTACCCAGCGGAGATTCCCCAGCTAACCACGGAGAACAACAGGATTCTGTGGCCTCTCCCCTTTCTGCGACGCAATGCACGTGACACATTAGGGCGTCGCCTTGGGGCGTCGCCCGCGTCTTTATATTCTGTGCCCACCCCTGGCCAGCTCTCACTCGTTCTCCGAGCTACTGGTTGACGTCGTCACGCTGCCCGTCACGCTGCCCGACGACACGCCCCAGCGCAGCCAGGACGAGCCGCTGCCACGAGAAGATTGATGACTATTGATTCAGGGTACAGTGGAGAATGGCCAATTTGTTTACGGGTCTTCAACCCCCTTAATAATATTAAGCGTACGCAAATGTAAATCTTAAGCATTAATAAATAGGATTAAGTGTAAGTGCAGTGTTTCTCTAAGAATGCCAAGATCCTTTGGACACTTCCTCCTTAGGGTTGTAGCGTTCCTGATCCTCTAGCGAGTTGCTTACCCCCAGAAATATCTTCCCATGTAGTTCAGTCAATCACCCCGGGTATGTCGGTGGACCCCGTGACATATTGGTGGAGGCGCATTTGTTGGCATTTTTTGGGAAGCACTGCTCTTTTCTATATTTTAAGCTTCACTAATGTTCTTTATTTTCAGCATGATTTTATGTCTCTTGTGTTCTCAACTTTCCTAAGTGTGCTAGCTTGCAATATTTTTCTAATAGTATATTATAATGCATCTTTATGGCTCAGCGTCAATGGATACGCATACAGACTGTTGATGAACAGGGACGTTCTATTGAAAGATTAGCTAGTACTTCGGGCGAACTGATTACGGATTATTCATTAGTTCCGGGAGCCGATTCTGCGTACGGAACTCACTTCGCGTCCTCTCTTACAACCAGTACTCCGTTACCACCGCCCCGTCTTCCCCTTGCACATTCGGATACCACGATAGATACATTTGTTGCTCCCACCACCATGACGTCGCCAACCACTCCGGAACGTTCCTCGGGACCTCTCCGGGTCCCTAAGGTTGATATTGGCACCTTCAGTGGTGACCGTGCTGAAACCGATATCTTCTTAGATCGGTATACTAGAGTAGCGCAACTTTTTCACTGGACAGATAATGATAAGATTCAGTATTTTCCTTTTTATTTGAAAGGCCCTGCGGCTGCATGGGCTGATGTGTATTTACGAGACGGGACATTTGACTCCTGGACAGCAGTGGAAACGGCATTCACGAATGCTTTCCGCGGATCTGGTAGGCGCGAGCAAGCGTTAATGGCCTTACGCCAAAGGAAACAGCGAAAAAACGAAACCATTGAATCCTATACATTCGAGATTCTTCGCCTTTGTAAACAGGCGAACCCGCATATGTCTGAAACTGAAAAAGTGGATTGGGTTTTACGCGGAGCAAATCCATATATAGTTGAAAAAATTGTTCCAATGGAATTAACTTCCATTGCAAAGCTTATTAAATCTGGCCAGTTAGTTGAGGACGCGCGGGATCGCGTTACTCACAATGTCAATGCGGTGCTCGCAGATTCTGCACCTAAATCCCCGCGTTTTGAACGCTCTCAATCCGGACAACTGGATGAAGTCATCCGTTTATTAAAAAACATGCAGATTCCACAACGAGAATCGTCTTCGGCAGGCGGCGGCGCCACCCGACCGCAGGCGCGCGGCGGACGTACGCGTGGACCGCGATTTCCGGAGCGCGATAGCAGGCCGTCTTCACCGACGCCTAATCGCGCATTCAACGTTCCTCCGCGTAATAATTCCTCTTACCGAAACTTCAATCGTAAACCGGAACGCACTCGCGATGGCAAGATAGTTTGTTTTCGTTGCGATAGGATTGGCCATTATGCAACAACTTGTCCCAATAGATCAGTAAACAATTCTGATCCTCGCCGAGTTTCAAAAAACGGCAATCCCAAGGGGAATCCGACCCCGCCCCGCGAGCGTCCTTCTGGGGTGCGCTTCCAATAATTACCGTGCGTATCCACAACCAGACCTTTACGGCAATTCTTGACACTGGCTCTGCAGTTAATATCCTCTCCATTGAATTGGTTCAAAATTTACTTTTGCCCTTAAACAAGTCCACTTCGCGTGCGCGAACTCTCGGCGGCCACGAGCTTCCGGTTGTAGGCACCGTAGTCACAACTATTGAAATTAATACGGTTTTACTCCCGATACAATTTTTGGTAATTGACCAAATGAATATTCCTATTTTGCTTGGACTTGAATTTTTAAATGAACATTCTGCAGTTTTGGACTTCGAGAATTATGAACTCCGAACGCCTCATGTGTCAACTTCCCTATTACTTGCGCCACCGCACGCACTTCCCCTGCCGAATGGCGAGACGATTCACGCCGTGGTTTCTCTTGAAGGACAGGATTATACATATACGGAAACCGACAAGGTCGACTCATTCATGGCCACCGCCACAGCTGATACAGCCGTTATCAGAGCAAAAATAAATACAAGGTTAAACCCACGTGAGGTTTCTTATGTAGCTATTCAACCGATAGATAGCAAGCCCCGTATGTTTTGGACAGTTGTTACAAAGCCAGAACTTTTGGAGACTCGACAGTTGGAATTGGAACCATTACATTACAGTGCCGATCAATTAGTAGACAAGATTGCAATTCGCAATCATTCTTTTGAGACAAAGATGATCTTTGAAGACATGGTACTCGGTCAACTTATTGCAAATTCTAACATTCAAACTAATGATTGGCCTCTGCATGCTCCCTCGTCATAATTGGAAGCCTCAATTGAATTCAATATCAATCATGAACTTTCTTCCTCTCAAAGGTCAGAAATTCATAAAATTTTAACATCATTTAGAGATTGTTTTGCTACTTCCTTAGCTGAACTTGGTTGCACGACTTGGGCTTCTTTTAAAATTGAAACGGGCGATGCCTTGCCCATTCGCCAAGTACCCTATCGTGTTTCGCATTTACAGCGTCAGCAAATACAGGAGCAAATAAATGAACTACTTAAATATGGCATTATTAAGCCTTCAACTTCACCATGGTCCTCGCCTGTATTATTGGTTCCAAAACCTGATAAATCGGTGCGTCTAGTGATAGATTATAGAAAACTAAATGCGGTAACTAGAAAATGGAGTTATCCATTACCAGTTATTGAGGATATTTTAAGCTATCTAGGAGAGGCAAAATACTTCGCTACACTTGATATGGCGTCCTCCTTTTGGCAGGTCCCTGTAGATCCGCGTGACCGAATGAAAACTGCGATGTGTACCCCTGATGGAGTGTATGAATGGACACGTTGTCCCTTTGGCTTAGCAAATTGCCCAGCACAATTCTCCTTGGTGGCAGCCACTCTCTTGGGCGATTTGCGTTATAAAGGAGCTTGTGCATACATTGATGACATTTTAATTTACGCAAATACCTTTGAAGAATTCGTGGACTTACTTCGGAAGGTTTTACATAGATTTCGGGAATCAGGTTTAAAATTAAAACCTACTAAATGTCTTTTTGCAATGAAACAAATATCGTTATTAGGTTTTGTTGTTGATGAACGAGGAATTCGGCCCTCTGAGAAAAAAGTAGAAGCCATTAATAAGGCCCCAGTACCGGCAAATGTTAAAGAAATTCAAAGATTTCTCGGTATGTGTAACTATTACCGTAAAATCGTTGAAGATTATTCTCGTATTGCACAACCTCTTTATGACTTGACAAAGAAAGACATGCCATTCGTTTGGGGAGCCCTTGAACAGGCGGCTTATGAAACTCTTCAACACAAACTCACCACGGCTCCTGTCTTAATTCATTATCGGCCGGGTGATGAAACTGAATTACATGTTGATGCATCCCGTACAGGGATAGGTGCTATTTTACTTCAAAGTAGAAATGGTCAAATGCACCCAGTGGCGTATGCGTCTCGATCATTGCGTCACGCAGAAAGAAATTATGCTATATCCGATTTAGAATGTCTTGCTCTTATTTTTGGTTGCAAGGCCTTCCGTACCTACCTATTGCATATTAAGTTTACAGTAGTCACAGACCACCATAGTATATGCTGGTTAAAGAAATTTAGGAAATCAAATTCCCGATTAATGCGTTGGAGCATTTTGTTATCTGATTTCACATTCGAAATCCGGTATAAGAAAGGGAAACTGCACGCAGATGCAGATTATTTGAGTAGAGCCCCGCTACCTCACAATCTTGATACTGATGATGAAAATGAGGAAATAGACGCTAGAGATTTAGCCGTCTTTACTGTAAATATTGATGATTGGGTAGATGAACAGAGTAAAGATGCTTGGATCCGGAGCATCAAGTCCTTTATTGCTGATGATACAAAAACCACTCAGGCAGAGAGGAGAACAGCACGAAACTTTGTGGTGCGAAATGATTTACTATACCGTAAAGGAGCAAATATTCGCGGAGAAGACTATCTGTTAGTGATTCCCAATCATCTTGTACATCAGATAATTTTTCAACATCATTCTACACCCATGATGGGACATTTAGGGATCACAAAAACTTTAGATAGAATTGCCCTACGGTATTTTTGGCCCTCGTTGCGTCGGGATGTAACTAAGTTCGTACGAAGTTGCCAGTCCTGTCAACAACGCAAGGGTCATGGAAACAGACACCCGCCAGGCTTATTAGTGCCCTTATCAGTGGGAGCACCCTTTGATAGGATCGGTATCGATCTAGTCGGCCCACTGCCGAAATCTAAAAAAGGCAATAAATGGATTGTTGTGGCCGTTGATTACGCAACAAGATATACGGAGGCAATGCCGTTAAGATCAGGTACTGCGGCTCACATTGCCAAATTTCTAGTTCATTCAATTTTGCTTAGACACGGCGTTCCACGTGTCATCTTGTCAGACCGAGGACAAGCTTTTAGAAGTTCCTTGATACAGGAAATTTCATTGATTATGGGATCCAAACAGGCATTTACTAGCGGGTATCATCCGCAGACAAACGGCCTTACAGAAAACAAGAACGGTCAAATTGTTAGGGCCATCGCGAATTTTGTTAATTCACATCAAACGGATTGGGATATTTATATTCCGTTCGTCAGTTTTGCTTTAAACACAGCTCAGAATGAGAGTGCGGGTTACTCCCCGTTTGAATTGTTATATGCTCGTAAACCGGTATTGCCTTTTGAGTTGGCACTTCCGAAGCCCCCTCAGGAGGAGGGCGCTAAGAGACTAAAAGACATCATCGATGAAGTTAGAGCGGCGGCCATTGAAGGTTTCAAACTTCAGTCGATGAGGGATAAGCGGCGGTACGATTCCAAACATACGCCGACATCTATTCAGGTGGGAGATAAAGTGTTGATTAAGAATCTCTCCCAGCGAACAGGTAGAACTAAAAAGTTGGCTCCTCGATTCTATGGCCCATACACTGTTCTCGAGAAAACATCAGCAGTGAATTATAGAATCAATAAGCCGCGAGCGGGCGAACCCACGCAAATAGTACATATTGAAAGACTTTGCCCGTATGTAGATGAATGGTCCGGGGATGGGACATTCATTTCCGCTCGCGAAGACCCTTCTGGTCCACAGGTAGGTGGTCATGCCTCACAGCATGAGCTAGATAGTACCACAGGGGTAGACGTAACACCCGCGCGTGGTAGGTTCAAAAAGTACAAAATTGGAAAAAAGGAGCGGAATAGCAACTCCGCGTTTGAACCTTCCTCCCCCTCGATTCTGGAGGACGACAAACCTTCAGTTAGAACCACGCGTTCCATGACGGCAGCCGTTCGCCGTCAATAAGTTTCTTTTCCTTTCCCACTCTTTGGGAAGCCATCACAATCATTAGTGACACTCGGGATAGCAACCCCGGGGTCGCACCAAGTTCCAGGTTTTTCAGTTGCGTGTTATTATTTCAAGATAAGTGTTAATTTTATTGTGTTTGCTCGTATTCACGTCACCTTTCTTTTTACAGCATCACTTGTTAGCAAATATGAAAGCGGTATTCGCCTCCTCAACATCCAGCCCATTGGACCGCGACATTTGTGGAGTTCTCCAACGCCACCTGCGGGACGCGTTTGTCGTGCTTCTAATCGGCATAACCTTGGTCGCCCCTTCAACTCCGGCGCCAACTCCGACAGTAAGAGTGGTAGCAGGTGCATTTTGGAACAGACTTCCTGACGTTGTCTCCTACGAATCTTCAATGCCACTATCATTTAAAATAAAGTGGTCACCAGGTGAAGTAATCGCTTCCGCTAATATGGATTCGTCCGGCTTAAGATCTGAGCGAAAGGCACCTCTAACACCGGGTAAGAGACGCCGTCCGGCACCCATGGTACCTCAGGAAAAATTGGCGCCTTACGTCTCTTTTAGGCAAAGTCGCGCCACTACTCAGGTGCCAACGGACACAATTAAATTGCCACGGCCTACTCAGCCTTCATCGGCTAGACCTTCAGCCGAACCTCAATCGCCTACTGAACTATTCTCAGCTAACCCGCAAATCGAGGCACTTTCCCAAACTTTGGACTCGTTACAACAAGTGTTTTATAGCCAGTTGTTAAAGTTAGAAGAAACTCTATCTTTAGAAATAAATTCTATGTCCAAAAGATCAAAACGAGCTTTAAATTTTGTTGGCGATTTTTTCCAGTTTTGTTGCGGAGTCGCCACGACTCGAGACTTTAAAACACTAAGGGCATCTCATAAACAATTCCTTGACGAAATTACACGTTTAGAAACTACCGTTGACTCTGATCATCAATCTCTTATTAACATATCAAGAGAGTTAAATTTATTCGCCCTCCAAAATGAAGCAGTAACAGAGGAACTAGTTCATGAATTGCGTAATATAAAAAATTCAGTTCTAGATTTTGCTGTAGAAACTGACAAAAGATTTAATGAATCATATACTATAACTTCACTGTTATTAGAAAATTTAGTTTCCTCTTCAATTCAACAAATCCGAATAATTGACTCATTAAAGCATTTAGATATGGTAACGCAATGCCGCCGACACCTTATTCCCGCTACTATAGTGCCCGCGGATTTATTAGCTGACAGCTTAGAAGAGCTGAGTACACGTCTCATTAATCACGGTTATTCGCTAGCAACTCCGTCACAGGAGATTTCTTCCTATTATAAATTGCCCATAGCAGAATGTTTAATTTCAGAAAATGACGTGTTAGTAAGAATTAAAATTCCCTTGATAAAAGCCGGTGCACCATGGAAACTGTTTGAATATATACCCCTACCCTTCGCATGGGGAAAGGAATTATGTCGGTTGTTTCACGAACCAGCTATACTCGCTACACGAGGTACTGATATACGGTTAATTACCGGCACCAACCTAAATGATTGCCAAGTCCGTGAAAACTTTTTATGTCATGTTCCACGCTACTCCTCCTCAGCCATTTTCGGTAATGCATGTGCCGACGCTATGATTCGCAACACTACTGCAAGTTCTATTGCAGAAAATTGTCTATTCAGTTGCCAATTGAATAATAAAACCAGTATTGGTCAACTTAGCCATGATCAATACTTTATGGCACATCCCCCGTACCCTATGTACATAAAGTGCCCCGAAATAATTAAAAACATCCCAGCCGAACCAGAAGGCACTCCAGGTGTTCTCTTCTTTGAGATACCATGTAGATGCTCATTACGTACACGCTATTCTACCTTAATTCCTGAACAATTTCCGTGTGATAAAGTGCGGCCTTCACAATTCGAGGTCACACGACTCATTCCGGCCGCTTGGACTCATTTAGATACCTTGCGAATGGATGTGTTCAAATTTACTGGCAATCCAGAATTTCAATCTTTACAAGCGTGTTTACGTGATAACTGGACCCTCTCGGCCCCGCATCTAAATTTAACAATACCCCCACCGGCCCCTGAAGTTATTTTTCCGAAATTGGTTAAGAATCTAATATTCGAGAATCGTAAAGTTGGGTCTTTCCTTTATTTGTTATGGAACCTAGTTCTATCATTAGCCGTCTTCTGGCTGGCGTTTAAAATTCACCCCTTGTTGGCAACCACTCGGTTATGGCGTCCGGTACAAGCTTACCCAAACGGCTTCGAGATATTCGGAGACGTGTGTGGAGTACTCATCACCTTCGCAGCAACATTCATTGCTGGCTGGCTTCTATTCAGATCTATTAAGAAGGTTCGAAATATTTTTGCAGCAGGAAAAAGGGTCATCCAGACTGACCCAGTTCAGGCCCCGCTGCAATCACCAATGATTGCACCCGGGCGAAGTCCCCTTAATAACACGCAACAACCTGAGAATGAGGGCCCCCGTTCGCCTACAGAACCTGGAGTCCTCCTCTTTAACAATGGCTCTGCACAACAAGTGCAAATATCTCCTCCCGTCGAGGTTTTCCCTAGAGCAAATCCACGCTCACCTCCTCTAGGTGGTGGAGTATAATTTAATGATTGTGATGCGCTGGTGGTTCTGGAGATTGATCTGACGTAGCGTACAAAAATTATTCTAAACAGTGCACTGTGGCTCTAAACTTTTCATTACGATTATTTTCACTAATCCTTGATTATATTTTCAGATATTCGATATTAATCTACATTTTGCCGTCACTGGTGGCTCGTCGGGGAGGCGAAGTAGCCAGGCGACGCCGTACGCTACGGGGTGAGTGAATCGGGTGTAACGTCGCGGATTATTTTTTTGCGGTTGTTTTTTTTAAGGCATGCCTGATGTTTTGCCTGTTCACTCTGGGGTTATAATAGCTTAATTCTGGGTCAAGTGACAGTGCGATTTAGTTCTACCTGTACCACGCTCTGGCCCCCTGTGAGACGCAGGGCCTCATCGTGTCTGGTGAGGAACGTGCTACCGTAGGTTCTTTTGTATCACGCTCTGGCCCCCTGTGAGACGCAGGGCCTCAGGTAGTAGTGAGGAACGAGCTAACGTGAATTTTGTTACCGCTTCACCGCTCGCTTAGCCGGAGCACGTCAGGTGCGTGCGCCAGCGTCACAGCGAAAGGCAGTAGCTGTGGAGCGCGTAGGTGTCATTTTTTTGAAGGGCCAGTTTATGTCTCCGGAGACGTTTCCAGTCAGGGTCGCGCCCTGGGAAAATTGCATGGGGCCGGAAAGGGACTGTCCACCCCTTTCCCGCTCCAGCATGCAACATGGTAACAGTCCTTCGGGGGGCCGGACACCCTCACTTGGGGCTGTTAGCATGACGCACCGCGGAGTTGTGGGAACCGCGTTTGCCACAGTGTCACTAATTCTCGCTTTTACGGGCGTTCGTGCAGAAACGACACATGATTTTCATTCAGATCTCTCTCCATCCATTGTCTCTACTACTATTACTGCAGGTGCAGATTTTTTAACAATTCCCGGAATTCAGACTTATGAAGATACTTATCCATTGGCTTTTTGGATTCCAATCTTTCCGAAGAAATATATAGATATGGCTACATCCTCTAGAAATAATTCTAGCGCCATTTGCATCCTCGTAAAAGAGGATTATCGAATCCGCCAGGCTTGGTTCCAGCAGGCCCAGGCCTTTGGCGAGCAGTCCCCCTTGTCATGGGAGTCCTTTAATACCCCCACATCTCGCAACTTGAAGGATCATATTCGTCATTTATTCACTACTTTAAACGGGGCCCAACTAGGCCAAGAAATTAGACAAGGTTTTTCCGATGAACATTGGGTTAATCTATCCACTGTTGATTTAGCTTATTTTTCTGACTATGCTTCAGATACAGTAGGTGGCATTTCTTCTTTTGTTATTAACTTTGTAGCCAACCATGCTTGGTTGAGCTCGTGTCAGGTAAAAAAATTACACCCGACATTGATTACTCCCACTCTATTGGGAACGCATCTTCAAAATCTGTCAAACTTACTCTCCCGTTCGGGTTATCGATTAGCAGTACCATTGAGCAATATTCTACAATATTACTCCCTGGCAATATACGATTGCTTGTTTACCTCGACACACCTTTTGTTAATCGCTTATATACCAATTATTCATAAAGATTTTGGTCATCATGTCGTTCTCCGCTTTAATCCAACTCCTTTTGTCTGGAAATCTAATCAGACCTGTATGTTTTCTTATCCTCCTCATGATATTGCCTCTTTTCCTACGGAGAATGTAATTCGCTTACTACGTTGCGATGATTCCACTAAAAGCCTATGCTGGTTGCAAAATACGCCTCCTTTGGCGCATGCCGGCTTGCAGTGTTTTAATTTACTTTTATCAGGTGGCCCGGTCACGGAAATTCCAAAACAATGTTTACCTTCCTGTCAAACACACATAGGTGGACCAATTATTCAATCTCTTGATAACGATTTCCATACTCTTTCCCATGTAAATTCAGATCTTCAAATTACTTGCCCTACATATACTCTGAAACTTCCTTCCCAGAACTTCCTCGGTACACTTCGCGTTCGTGCAGGATGTGATTGTCAAATCATCTCCGGCAATACTACACTTCTTCCTACTCGGCTTCCCTGTACGGCAGGGCATATTGCTCCCTCTGTGGTTAACGAATTCCCCGCCGTTTGGACATCTTACAAACACTTAGTTCTTTCTCCATATCTTAGTGGCCAATATCCGGTTTTCGCGCATTCTGCAAACCAACTGGAAATCACTTGGCAAGAAACTCATGATTACCCCTGTACTTTACCCTTATGGATAATTATTCTCATTTCCTATGTTATGCTTTTGGTCCATTGCCCCATTTTCTATTGTCTAGGTTATTGTATTTATGACCATTTGCCACCCCGGGTTCCTTTTTCTGAACGTCTGCAAGCCCGACGTCGATTTGAACAGCAACCGCAAACAACTGCCTCCTCTACCCTCCCTTCTACCTCATCACAGCGACCACGTGTTAGCCCGCCTCCGGCAACCACCTCACGTGCTCGCTCACCTCCGGTAACTTCTCCACCGGCCTTACCGCTGCCACCCGCTCAATATCTACCCTTGTCTACCTTTGCGCATGAATATGAACCTCTGCGTCGTATTTAACTGTTTAATATTCGTTCCTTTTATGAACATGAAAACAGTTTTCTTACTAAGTTGCTCCTTTTCGGCCGACCGTATCGATAGCCCCGATACCGCAACGGCGTTTTCTTTTACGCGTGTCGGCGGGTGCAGGGCCAAGTGCCCCCGATACCCTTTGATTCGGGGGAGCGCGGCACCAATCCAGTGCCCCGACACTTGTCAAAATTGGGTACCCTTGAAATTTCTACCATGGGTCGTCACATTGACGCCATTTTGGTAGTGTAATGGAGCAACCTTCGTGTCCTCTAAGCTGGTCCCTTCTACGCACCGCTTATGACACACCCCCGGACATATGGTCCACCCACCTACTTACAGGGAAGTAGGATAACGGGTTTTTCCCTGTATTTAACCATTTTAGGTCGTTTTGCGACATCCCCCGCACTTTGCGGGCTTAACGTCACTGGCGGTTCTCCACCGCTTAGTATTAGGTTCTCCACCGCTCTTCCTTCCATGAAATGCCGTCGGCACAATGTGCCCACTTTCTTTGTGACGTGTGTTTCACACCATAACTCTTCCGGTTATCTACGTTTCCGGTTCTCTAATGCCGTACTATCCCCCGTTGTGATTTTCGTAATCACATACTCCTTGAATATTTCTGTAAGAATGTGCGCCATTACGTTTAACTTAACCCTTAATTACGTATTATATAGTATTGTTTATGTTTTGCCTGGTAGCGTCCATCGCCTTGCACAATCAGCGTCCCATGGACTGTCCATTATGCGCTATGCCAGTGGCTGAGTTTCCAACTATTGGCGGCTTACTTGGATTCTGCGTTAATAAAGACTGCCTTGATTATAAAATGCAAGTCTTACACCGGCGTGGTTCCCATGTAGATTATGTTTTTTTCGAATCACGTCGTGTCTTGCCTGATTATTATTTCTGTATTCCCTGTCATGAATTTAGCTATGTCCGCCGCAGGGCGTACACTATCTGTGACGCCACTTCTGATGGGGACAATTGTGTCTTCCTTCGGCAGGACATCGCCGTTAATGATCCAATCTTAGTTTAATATTGTTTTTTTCATCTCATTTTTTACAGAGACATAAGATCATGTATTCTTTCCATTATATGTTTGGGTAATGCCTCTTCCTTTCCCTCTGTTTATTTTTGTCTTGCCTTTAATCTTTTATCTGTTACAGTGCTTGACATCACTTTGTTTTTATGTCTATGTTTTCACTTTTCTTCTTCCTTCAACATTTTTCTTTCAACCGCTTTACCCCGTTCCATCTTCCTCTTCTCTGGTCACGCCTCCTTTCTTTCATTTTTTTTTCACATCTTTCCTTCATATTTGCACCGGCGCAATGCGTAACAATCAGTTCGGCACTTTTTGGTTTTCAATGTTTTTCGCACGCATTCTGTTGCGATTCAATTTTTCCTTTACCATTATTGATACATTGTAATATTCATTGTACATTATTGTGATAACATTTTGATCATGTGGTAACTTTTGCTTTTTTCATGTTCACCGAACTGTTTTTTTTTTTTCTTGTAGCCTTAGTCTGTGTGAGGGCACAATCCTCAGGGACCTTATATATATATATCTTTATAGATTTTAAGGTGCAATCTCTTTTCTGTTTTTTCTTCCAGTATGGCATTACATCAAGATGGTTCTTATTGTTATTATATTATTATGGTTATTACACTTACACTTTTATGTGTATCACGAACATTTTGTTTTATATCCTTACACTCTGAGTTTTTTGTACACTTCATTTGTATCTCAATTTCACATTGTGTGCTTGTTTTGCCACACATCCTTGTACTCAATGTTCATTCTCCACTTGGTTACATTCTCCATTGTACCGACGATATACGCCAATTATCTACCTCACGTACTTGTCTTCTCTCCGGACCGCCCTCTTTACGCCGGCGGGTCCCGGCTTGGATAGCCAGGGGGGAAATGTCACAGAATAGTTGACCCTACAGGTCACTAATAATGGGTAACGTTCAAGCGTGACCCGTGCATTGCGTCATAGGGATAGGCCGGACACAGGCGCGGCGTCCTGGCGCCAGCGAGGCGCTCCCACAGACCGAGAATAACAGGACGGCTGCGGCCTGGCCTACCCAGCGGAGATTCCCCAGCTAACCACGGAGAACAACAGGATTCTGTGGCCTCTCCCCTTTCTGCGACGCAATGCACGTGACACATTAGGGCGCCGCCTTGGGCGTCGCCCGCGTCCTTATATTCTGTGCCCACCCCTGGCCAGCTCTCACTCGTTCTCCGAGCTACTGGTTGACGTCGTCACGCTGCCCGTCACGCTGCCCGACGACACGCCCCAGCGCAGCCAGGACGAGCCGCTGCCACGAGAAGGTTGATGACTATTGATTCAGGGTACAGTGGAGAATGGCCAATTTGTTTACGGGTCTTCAACCCCCTTAATAATATTAAGCGTACGCAAATGTAAATCTTAAGCATTAATAAATAGGATTAAGTGTAAGTGCAGTGTTTCTCTAAGAATGCCAAGATCCTTTGGACACTTCCTCCTTAGGGTTGTAGCGTTCCTGATCCTCTAGCGAGTTGCTTACCCCCAGAAATATCTTCCCATGTAGTTCAGTCAATCACCCCGGGTATGTCGGTGGACCCCGTGACAAAAACAGTACTAACGGCACTGAGCCGGGCTCACTCGAGACAGAGACTCGAGACTAACAGAGAAACAGGTTAAGGTAGAGTGGCAATGTCTCCGGGGCGCGCAGGCCCTTTTATAAGTTTAGTTTCTGACACTTCACGCCGCAGCGCACTACTTCGCCTCAGTCTAGCGTGACGAGATATAATACACAAACATTAGAACACCTGGTGGAAAAGGGTGCTATCATGCAGCAGATCTGCTCATTGGGTACAGAACAGACTGTAGACTGATTTCTCTTCGGAGTAAGAACAGAGTATACGTGTGAATTCGATGGTGGCTCGATCTAGAAGCTGATGGACAAAGTAAACCTATGTTCATGATAACAGAATAATTTCATTTTTTATAACATACAAGCTCATACAGCATTAACAAGAGCTGGAAACCAGTCTATATTACCCACAATTATATGCAATTTAGTATCATAACATACGAATCAATAGCAAAGAGCTGAATTTAATAAAATAAATAAAAAGGTGTTTTAAAACAATTGATTTCTATGTCATAAATAAATTACCTATACTTCAGATCATAAATGTTCACCACATTGAAGGGTTTGTTACAAATTTTGGTTTATATTGAACATCCTCATGGCCATGGGATCACATGATCTGTATATAAAGTACTTTTTTAAGGTGCAGAAAATGTTAAAAATGCACCAACCAGTGATATCTTAACTTGTTTTTTACATAAATACCACTTAAAGCTAGATAGTAAAGCTAACAGGTCTTCTATTGATGATGGCGATGGCTTCTCGGGTATCACAGCACATTCTTTATCTTATTACAGAATATTATTTATGTTTGAAACATGACATGCAGAACCGGCTATTCCCCACTACTATCATGCATTATTATTTGAAATCTACGTTCAGGTGTTATGTAAAACAGGAGTTATTTGTATTAACCGGAACACTACATAAGATTAATATCTCAATGAAACTGGGCAATTTTCTCTTACTATTATTAGTAAGAAAATTTACTAGTGTCTCCACAGAAATCTTATTCTACACCCATAGTAATTGTAGTTTTTGTAAAAAGTAAATTAAACACAGTTCAGAATATATCACATTGATAAATTTTGTATTTGATCTTTTTTCAGACAATGAGATAATTTTGGAGATAATTTTGAAGAAAAAATGAAAATATACAGACTTGCGATTCCAAAAGCTAAAAACACCAATAATGATAGCGGCAATGAATGGATAAAACTATTCTGCACAGATTTTATTGAAGTACGATTCAAATGTATGAAAAAGACATTTCTAACAGATAACCTATTCACTATGCACTCAGTTGTAGAAATATTGAGATAACAGAGCTCCCCCTAAAAAAAAGAGCTGACCCTAATGTTAGAGGCAAACACGGCTAAATCCTGCTATTGATGGCAGCACATGCGGGTAATGCACAATCAACAGAGCTCCTCTTAGAACATGGCGCAGACGTCAACCAAAAGAACAAGGACTAATCGTCAGCACTCCATTGCTCTAGTCAGCAGCATCATCAAATTATGAAGCTCATCCTTGAAAGTAATGCGGATCCTAACGCAGTAGATAAAAAGGGCGAATCTCCGCTAATGATTGCAGCACAGTGGGTGATGCCCAATCCACGGAACTTCTTTTAGAAGGCGGAGCCGATGTCAGCCAAAGGGATGAGAACCACTGTTCAGCCCTCCATTACGCTACTATATTGTGCAAACACCAGATAGTGAAGCAGCTCCTTAAAAACAAAGTTCATCCTAATGCAGTAGATAAACAAGGCAAAATTTAATGGAGGCAGTAGTGAGAAATAAAGCTCAATCCACGCAGCTCTTCTTAGAACATGGCGCCGACGTCAACCAAAGGAATGAAATCAACTGAACAGCTCTCCATTACGCTACTAGAATTGGTCATCGCAAGATTATCAAGCTCTTCTTCGAGAGCAAAACTAATCCTAATGCAGTAGACAAACAGGGTGAAACTCCCATAATGAATGCTGCACGGACGGGTGATGCGCAGTCCACGGGGCTCCTCTTACAACATGGTGCCAACGTCATCCAAAGGAATGAAATCAATTGGTCGGTGCTCCATTACGCTACTAGAATCGGTCATCACAATATTACGAACCTGATCCTAATGCAGTTGACAAACACGGCGAAACTCCGCTATTGATAGCAGAACGGTGGGTGATGCGAAATCGACGGAGCTGCTCTCAGAGCATGGCGCCGACGTCAGTCAAGGGAATAAGCGCAACCACACTTCGCTTCTAAGGTGTGGCTGCGTATGTTTCCAGAATCACTATTGAATTCAGAGCAGTTTTCCGTCATAGTCCAATACAGACTGATGAACGATGTCGTACATCACACATCATGCCTATTGTGTGTTTGTGAAAATGACAATTATTGAAGAATTTTTTGTCACTAGTATTTTGTCTTTAAGAAAAATAAATTATATTAACACATTTTATTTGTGGTGTCTTCTTTTTTGTAAGTTACCATAACCTTTTCCCATAACGGAAGTATGGTAACCCTACCCACAAAACATTGGATTCTGGCTACACCACGTTTTAGAGGATTTGTTTTCTAAATTTAGCAACTAGATTTATCCAGTTTCGTTACACAGGGCCCGGCAATAAGAGTTTTTCTGACACAAATTCGCCGCTTTTTCCCGCAGCATTACATAATTTTCTCTCCTTAATAAGTACCTTCTTAAGGTCGAGACGGTAAATAGAACTTGAAATGCAAAATTTAGTGAATTTTACCCCAAATTTATCTTTGCTAATAAATATTATAATTTTGCAATCCCATTAGTGTTTTCCTTGTTAGCGTTACTAATGATGGAAATAAATTAAGTTTATAACTTCTAAGAAAGCTACCAGTCCTGGGAGGGTTTTGAATTATTTTACGGTTTTTTGGCTCATTGCTGTGTGTTTACCATGGAGCTATGAATACATGGAGGTGCCCTTACCAACCTCTTCCGTGTTCAGCAAGTGAAGCCAGTCCGCCATATTGGTGAGTCCAAAACACGTCTGTCAATATGTCATTAGCTGCTTGTGACGTAGGAGTATGTAGACCGACTGTGACCATGTACGAGAGTCATCTTACTTTAGTTTGATATAATGGTTTAGAGCTTCATTCTGTGCCGCAGTTATCAACAACTTCAAATTTAAATTATTACTGCACATAAAATACAGAATGTGTGTTTTAAATAGTGTGGTTCAAATGACGGAGACATTATGACTCGAGACGGAACCGAACATCGGCGATTTCGTTTCCGGCTGTGAAAGAAATGAACACAAGACGAAAGTTTCTACCAAATCAGCATTTCAAAGTAAGAAAATGTTTCTAATTGATTTCAGAGCAATGTTGTGAAAATAATTTAAAATTAATAAGTAAGGGTTGATCATTTAGTACATAAATCTCAATTATGAATTGTAAACAGCCAAAGACTTCCTTATCAATCCAATGTTTCGTCCAGTTTCTCTTCACTCACTGAGAAAATGCTGATACGGCCCCTTGTTTTGCGTCTAGAAAGTAAATGTAGCTTTCTTTCCCCAAAGTCACGTTTAGTTTCAACGGTTGTTTTTTGCATTAAATAAATGCATCTTAAGATTAAATCTCAGCGTGATCCCAGGTTATGAGGTTTATTTATTTATTTAGTCAAAAAAAAGCAAAAAACTGAATGTGACGTATAGGGGAGAAAATAATTTGCGCACGCTCTCCTGAGTTTCAGAATACCTTCCCAATAATTTAACTATTAGTAGTTGGAAGATGAAAATAAGAAGAAGAAGGAGAAGGAGAAGAAAAAGAAGAAGAAAAAATCGAAATATTAACATTTCAAAACTAGATATTTTCCTTTCGTTTTAGAGAACTTATTTGTAGCGGTAAATGAACTGCAGGTTTGATTTTTCTGTAATGCTAACAAAATAGAAACTTTCCCTAAGCTCTACTACCACTACCACGCAAAAGGAAATCTCAACAAAACGTGCGCATAGCGAAGCTCCATTTACGCCCAGAAGCAAATCAAGGCTCCATCTCAGCATTTGCTCAATGGATCAGGGAAACAGGACAAAAACCCGATCGAGAAGGGGGTCATTGACACGGAAGATGAAGTACATTACTTGATGCAGACATATTAAGTCTTTTTTTAAAGTATACAATACAAATGTAAACTAATTCATTATACTATATCATTGTTTTGTTAAAGTAACATCATTTTTTTACACGATTAGTATAGTCTCTAATTGTATAGAAACAGTTATGCAGCAAAAAAGATTTTACTTTTAACTTAAATTTGTGTACCAGTTTTAATTGTTTAATTTCATCCGGCAATGCATTGTAACGTACATGTATTGTTTGTGGATTTCTTGTATTGAACTGTTGATACTGACACTTGATGAACATGATTTCTACGTCGAGTGTTGTAACTATAAATGAAACATGAAAATAAGTTGCCACCGTAAAGTAAGTCAGTTTTGACAAATACTACAGATTCGTAAATAAATAGGCAAGGCAATGGTAAGATTCCAAGCTCAATGAAAAGATGTTTGCACTGATCACGTGGATGGCATTTGTTCATTATTCGGATGATTTTCTTTTGAAATGTAATAATTATTATAAGTATTATATATTACTACATTGTGGTGTTAGGTAAAAATGTTTATCCGTGTTTGTCTGAATGTGAATGAGTAGGTGCAGGTTGATGTGTATGCCAGGGTTCCTTGGCCTGTATATGTATCTACGCGTGTATGTTTGTATGTATGTATATTTGTGTACTATGTAAGTTTATCTATATGTTAGTATATTTCTATTTTCACTTGTAGTATAGGAATGCAAATGCCATCTGCATATCTAGGAAAGGACAACAACAATTTTGTTTTTTATATTGATTTTTTATGCATTATTTTATTTGTAATTATACCTGCCGGCAAAAACGTTGTAACTCTCACTTTTCTGTAATGCTGGGTTTCCTCGCATAAAGGTTGTATGTGGTCGGAGAGAGGCATGTAAGAAACTATGTTGGCAAACATGGACATTAAGCGCCTTTTTTCTTCTTTTTTAATTTCGCCAAGGATCGCACGGATGCATAAACGTTGAAACAATGGAGGAAGACAGTCGTGTGTCGCTAAATTTGCATTTTGTGGGTTACAACGTTTTTGCTTGCAGGTATTCAATTGTATTTGTAATTGTAACTGTAATTTCATCTTTCTGCATTCTGCCACCTGGCGTCATCTTCCCAATTGTAGAATAAATTTCTATATATCTATAAATTGTCCATTTGTTTTTTCATTTTGTATTACAAGTTTTGAAAACAGAAAACGATTTTAAAAACACACATTCCATTTTAGTAAGGTAATCTGTGACTTTACATCGGCGTACACACGTTTTTGCGAACGAAATTTAGAAAATAGAGATGCGCAGAATGACGTCACAAGGGCAGAAAATTATTTGGTGGCAAGCATTGTCGTGCGCGTAGGCGTTTTAAGAGTTTTATTTTTTGCTTTATTATGCGGTTGCCGAGGTTTGTTTCTTATGACATTCGTTATGTATAATATTTGCCTTCTTTCGCTTCTGGCTGCACGTCTCGTTCACAAAGTTGATTTGCAGAAGCACTGTTCTATCAGTCACACGGCAAGTCACTAACTTTTCATTTTGGAAGTATTATCACAACCTCACAATGTGACAATGATAACAAGGTGTGACTTTATAATTAACTGAAACGTACGAAATATTTGAATCCACGTGCCATTTCATCGGATATGAAAAGTGCCAACGAATTTCGGGCCCCTGAATTATTCATGTAGGTGACTCCTTTCGTATATCTTTATAAACTCTTGACCTTTTAAATTATTTATTTTAAAAAATTGTATTAATTATTGACTTTGAGAGAAATATTACCTACAATGAACTTTAATAGTCGTTCGAAAAAATTCAGAATGTTCATAAACACAGAAAAATGTTCGTAATTTTTCGCGGAGATGATTTACAACACTAAGTTACCTAGAATTAAATGTAATTTAACGTATGAATTATAAGAAATGTGATTAATTAAAAATATAAATAATACTATTAAAGTTTTTATCATATTTTTACACTAGTGGTGCTACAGATTGGAACAGACTTTCTCGTACTAGTTAGTTTTCTAATTTCTTTGGTCTGTTCTAGCTTTCCGGTCCTGCCACATACTAGTCAGCTGCTATCTATCGCCGCCCAAAATACATTTTTTTTAAAAATTTCCGAAATATTACTTTAAGAATATTAAATAAGAGTAAACCCTCGACCTAAAAAGCAATTTTCATTGAAAAACTTTTTAGCAAACTTTTTAGCAAAAAAGCCGTTTTTAAGAAAATTGTGCTTAATCGTTACTTTAAATGCGAAATTTGACGCTCTTTGTAACAGAAAAAATTTGAGTTTTCGATAAACTTTATTAGCATTCATTTGAAGCACATTAACTCGCAAATGCAATAGTGTTTACAAATTGCAGAAAATGGGCATATTGACGGAGTAAAAAATATTTCAAATATTTGTGTAATTTTTGAAAACCCAAGAGAATACACCAAAATGAACATTGTCACATTAAACATTGTAATTAGCACTATCCGTACGAATTGTTTGAAGAAAAAATGTGGTTGATTGTTTCTGAAAATTCGGAATTTTGAGCGTTTAAGAGCCATATTAAATGCGGAATTAGAAGTTCTTTTTACAGAAAAGTTTTGTTTCCGAAAAACTTCATTAGAAGACATATCATGAAGCACTTGGACTTACAAAGACGAATAATGTTTACAAATCAGTGGGAAAATGCCAATTAATGGCGTGAGAGATATTTAAAAAAAAATACATTTGTGTAATTTTTGAAAACACAAAAGAATACAGCAAAATTAATATTATATTTTCTTAAACTGTGCATTTAGCACTATGCATTGGGAAAATTTGGCTTCGTTTTTTGAGAAAATAGCGTTTAAACATTTCTGAAAATACGGAATTTTGAGCTCATTTAACAGAAAACTATTGAGTTTTCGACAAATTTACATTATTTAAAACACATGTACTCATAAATACAATAATGTGAACAAATCGCCGCTAATGCAAAATATTAATGACGGGTGAGACAAGTCAAATATTACATATTGACTTGTAAATATACACATTAGTGCTTTTTTATTGCAACGTACGTTCACTCATTGTTATTAAATCCTGTTTAAAACCTATGATTGTCTATAGTACTAAGGATACTTTAAAACAAATTATATTTGTGTAATTTTTGAAAAAAAAACAAACAAACAAAAGAATACACCAAAATGAACGTTACGAACGAACGAACGAACTTTACGTCATATTAAACAGTACAATTAGCATTACCCATTGGAAAGGTTTGCAGAAAAGATTTGGAGCTATTTTTGAAAAAATGTCGTTTGAGCGTTTCTGAAAATGCGGAATTTTGAGATCATTTTTACAGAACACTGTTGAGTTTTCGAGAAACTTTTTATGACATTATTTAAACCACATGTGCTCATAAATATAACTAGCGGTGCTACAGAATGGCACAGACTTTCTCGTAGCATATCTTTCTAATTTCCTTAGTCCACTGGCTTTATGGTCTCTCTCCATTCTCTGGCCAGCTGCCATCTATCGTCACCCAAAGTACATATTTTTTACATTGTCTCAACTTATCGGTTTCTTAATAGTAGAACCGAAATGTTACTTCAAGGATATTAAAGAACAGTAGAACCTCGGCCTAAATAGAAATTTTCATTGACAAATTTCAAGCCGTTTAAGATAATGGCGATTAAGCATTACTGTAAATGCGAAATTTGAAGCACTTTTTCCTCGAAATCTATTGAGATTTCGAAAAACTCCATTTGAAGTAATTGGATGCACTTTCACTCACAAATCCAATAATATATACAAATCACTGGAAATAGGCATATTATCAGCGTGAGAGATATTTAAAATAATATATTTATGTAATTTTTGAAAAAACAAAATAGATCAATATGGCATTTATGGCATCGAATAGGCTTCGTTTGGCACAAACTGTACCAAACATTTAAAGGAAAAATTTGGAACTGTTTCTGAGAAAATCTTGTTTTTGTAATTTTTTCAAAATAGCAAAATATTGCATGCACTATTGCACGAACACCATTAAAATTTTCAAAAAATCTACATGACCTGTAGGAAATAACTATTTATGGACAACAAATTTCAATTGAAGGAAAAATCTCTATCTTCAATTTTGTAGTTGTAGGAAGATGCCGAAAAAATTCAAACTTTTGCAAATTTCAGAAATTCAGAGTTAACCGTGAAAATCGGACCTATGCCTCCTTTATAAGTGTATTTTACTCTATTCTTACAAGAATACACTACATTTAAAGAAAAAATTTGGAGCTATTTTTAAAAATGTACCCTGGGGGGAGGGCTTCATGTAAAGTACCCCCAAATTTTAGAGAATGTTTTTCAATATTTCAAAGCTTCAACAATATAGAGCCATATCTTCAATTTGGGAAAGATAGTACGCATGGTTTAGGTGCTAATAGAGATATCGAGAACACGTAACTTTTAGTATTTCGGAGGGCAGCACCGTCGCCTCAGGGTGGCAAGGGCAGGCTACTACAAGCCGTGAGCTATGAATAAAACACGATATTAGTGTCGACTTTCTTTTAAAACGTCGTGACCATTCCTCGTTGAAGGTTTTCCTCTGCCTATAATGGTTAAAAAACATTTTTACTTTCTCGTATACGTACGTATATACGGAGTATAAAGTTATGTAATGCTGTGCGACTGCTGATTTTCGGCGGAAAAAATTCATTGTCGGGCTCTGGTGGCAAAGAAGTGCATAAAATCAGTTGCTAAATTAAGAGAAAAATCCTCTTAACACGTGGTGTAGCCAGAATCCCTGTTTTGTGGGTCCTTGATGGCCAAAAACCAATTGGAAGAAAAACGTCCTCCGTCCGTCCGTCCGTCTAGTCCTAAGTAGGTTCTAGTCCGTCTCTACTAGCGCCTAAACCACAACTACGATCTTTTCCAAATTGAAGAATCCTATGCCGATCTGTCTCTAGTTGAAGCTTTGAACTTTTTAAAAACATTCTTTAAAATTTGGGGGTACTTTAGATAACGTCTCCTGTACATTTTCAACATTTTCTCAAAAACGGCTCCAAATGTTTTCTTTAGATTTCTTGTATGATAAGAGAAAAATAGTCTTATAAAGGTGGCATAGGTCAGAATTTCACCGTTAACTCTGAATTTTAGAAAATGGCAAAAGTTTGAATGTTTTCCGGCGTCTTCCTACAACTTCAAAATTGAAGACATGGATTCAAATGAAATTTGTTGTGCATAAATAGTTTTTTCAATTGGGTCTTGTAGACTTTTTGGAAATGTTTAGTAGCTTTCGTGCAATAGTGCGTGCAATATTTGCAATTTTAAAAAATAACCAAAACTAGATTTTCTCAAAGAAGGCTCCAAATTTTTTCTTTAAATTTTTGGTAAGCCAAACGAACCCTATGCCGTGACATAAACACCATATTGCTGTTTTCTTTTGTTGTTGTTTTTTTCAAAAATTTTAAAAATGAATATTTTTTACTTGCCTCTCACGTCTGTAAAATTTACATTAAAGGCGATTTCTCAATATTATATTTATGAGCACATGTGCTTTAAATAATGTCAAATAAAGTTTCTCGAAAACTCACCAGTTTTCTGTAAAAATGAGCACAACATTCTGCATTTTCAAAAACGTTCAAACGCCATTTTTTCAAAAATGGCTCCAAATTTTTTCTTGAATTTTTCTAATAGTGCTAATTGCTCTGTTTATTATGACGTAAAGTTCATTTCGGTGTATTCGTTTTTTTTTTAATTACACCAATGTATTTTTTTTAAATACCTCTCACGCCAGTAATATGGACATTGCCATCGATTTGTATGCATTATTATGTTTGTAAGTGAATGTGCTTGGAAGGACTTCAAATGAATTTTACTCAATAGATTCCTGTCAAAAAGAGCTTAAATTTCGCATTTATAGTAATGCTTAATCGCCATATTCTTAAAAATGACGACGAATTTTTCAATGAAAACTTCTATTTAGGACGAGTTTTTACTCTTCTTTAATATTCTAAAATTAATGATTCAGTTGTACTACACAAAGTTGAGAAATTGTAAAAAAATGTACTTTGAGCGACGATAGGTGGCCGGAGAATGAAGCACGTCCTTAAAGCCAGACCACACCAAGGAAATTAGAAAACTTTGGTACGAGAAAGTCTGAGCCATTCTGCAGCACCTCTAGTTTTGTTTTGTTCAAGTACACTTTCTCGTAGTGAGATGTTCTTTTTTCTTTAAAATAAAGTCGTATTTTCACGAAAACCAAGTTGTGTCCGATAGTGGACTCGGGCAAAGGGGCCAGTAGAGACAGAGTAAGCTTTTTTTGAAGCATCATTGTTCCCAAAAATCAGAAATGTAAAATTATAGAACCCTCGTAACAAAGAGAACAAAATATTTCTGCTTTGAAGTTATATGATTATTTCAGGTCAATAGTAGATTACAGATTCCGCTCCTCTTCGTAATTCGCAATTCACACATCCAAACATTTAACTGTCATCCTCATATGTTTCATGTGAAAACGTATGTAGATTCTCCACATTCTTTGCATATTCTCCACATTCTTTATATTAATAAACAAACCACAACTTATTTATTGAGAGCTATGTCCTGAAGGACATAGCTCTCAATAAATAAGTTGTCATTTACGTGCATTGTGTGAACGTGTTGGACAAACACAGTATCATAACATGTATGAGCTACTAAAGTTTTCTGGATCTTCAAGACTGCTTGTGTAAAATCTAAGCAATTTTCTTCAAGACCGTTAGTGTAAAAGCGCCCAAGTGTTACGTAGGTCACCAAATCAACTATTTTCTTCTGCCCCCAGGTCTATTATACTTCCTATAAACACACGTATGGACCTGATTAATTCACTGATTATGCCCCATTTCGATTACTTTGATTTCTTGCCCCCTGACTTAAAAACTGAGCAATAACGGAAGTTGCAAACAGCACAAAACGCATGTATTCGTTTCATGTTCGATCTTCGTAAGTACGATCACGTATCTGCGTACTACGGACAGACAAAAATTATCTCTATCGAAAAAAGAATATTGCATAGTCTCTTGCTTCTCCATAAAATCTTGTACGGCCTTCAAACACACCCAACTTCAAAGAGCGATCACGTTCGGCATTATTGCTGTGCATACCTCAACACAACACTGTGTCGTACAGTAAATCTTACACTCTCACAGTAATTCGAAAATGGAACTCACTACCTACACATCTTAGCTACTTTATAAAATTCAAAACTCAACTTGGTGTCTGGATAAAAAACAATGAACTGTAGTTAATATACGCTCTCTGTTCTATCCACACTTTTATTTTATTTTATTTTATTTTTTGAAATCATGCCCATGATGCCTTTACTACATATCATCCTCCATGTTAGACCGTTTCTTTGAAGTCATATTTTCGAAAATATTTCTTCCCACTCCTTTCCTGCTAGCCATCTTCCTCCTTTCCTACTTCAGGATACAGGAAAAGCTTATTCTATTACTGCTGGTACGAGGTTTAAAATTAGAGAAATTACATAGCAATATCTCAAATACACACTTTGATACTAAAATGTAATAAATTTATAAATGTAAAATAAGAAAATTTTATGTAAAACTATAGCTTATAAATCTTTCTGAAATCATATGTGCGTCACTTTTATTATTCTTTCTATAATTGTTACAAAGAAAATCAGTACTGTCACACCATTGTTTTACTGACACTTTCTGTATTTTATATTGTAAGATATCCTTCTGTAAGTGCCTCTACCTAATTATTAATGAGACAATTTTTCATGTTTTTGTTTGAGATTATGTATTGTATATGTCCTCAAGTACTACCTGTTGTTATGTAATTGTAAGATTATATGCAGTGTATTTTTCCTTCTGGTCCCCTCGTATCCTTTTCAGTATCATTTCTTTATTCTCTCTTCTTGTCCATCTCTATTTTCTTTTCTTTCCCTTTTCTGTTTTTCACTGTCAGTTCTGATACTTCCTGCTCACAATGTTTCGGCCTTAAGGCACCATCCTGATTGAGTTTTTTTCTGGGTTTACTCAATCGCTTAAGGATGGTCCCTAGAATTGCATCCCAGACGTAAATGTAAATATGCCTCCCCTTTTTGTTCATTGTTCACAGTTGAGGCATATCGAGTAATGACAACTTACATTTCGGGAGAATTTAGAATTATTGATTCTAAGTGGAATATATAGGAGCTCTTTTTATCTCATTTTTTAAGAATGTTCCTTATATCATGTCTTTACATTTTGCAAAATTTCAAGAATAAACAAAAAATGACAATAAATTCATTCGGAATATATTCATAGATAAATTAATGTAGATGATAGCCACAAATTGATTTTTTTTCCTCTGCGACATGAAGTGTCAGTTAATATTAATTACATTCCAACGCCTCAACTGTAATTTTTGAAATTGTATGGCATCAAATGTTTATTAAAACTTGTCAAGCAAAAGATATTGAAAATATGTTTCATAAAAAATGTTAACATTACAATCATTGGGGATAACATGTAACATTTTAAGCACGTGATTCGAATATTGAAATTCAATCATCAAAATTTGAATTCAGCCCAAGAAACTGCATTTTTTTTTAAAAATACGATAAAAGTTGTAAGATTTATATTTTGAACTAACTATCTATTAATACAATTAATACATTGAAAAATTAATTGTTGAATTATATTAAATTCTGGTTAACTTAGTATTGAAAGTTCCTTCACTCTGGGGAAAATTTCGAACTTTTTGGGAAGTTTTAATGAATTCTCTGAATTTTCCCGAATGTTTATTAAGGTTTAATGTACGTAATATTACTCTCGATGATAATAATTAATACAATTTTCTTAAATATTTTAAAAGCCGACAGTTTATAAAAACATATGGACGGAGTCTATCCGAATAGCACAGGGGCTTGAAATTCGTTGGTACTTTTCATAACCGATGAAAGAGCACGTCGAACCAAATGTTTCATGCATTTTATTTCATTATAAAGCAGCGCCTTATCGCTACGGTTATGATAATATTTATCTCGAACCGTTTTCAAAAAAAAAAAAAGTTGCAACTTGATGTGTGTTGATAAAATAGTGCCTTTTTAAATCCAATTTCTCGACGAAATCCACAGACAGAACCTAAATGAATCGAAAGTAAGCAAATATCATTGTAAATAACAAATGTGATAAGACACATGCACCTCGGTAACGACATAGTACAGCCAAAAACATAGTATCAATCTAGGAATCGCTGAGGCCAGGGCCACTCAACCATTTGCTCCGAGGAGGAGCAACCATTTGCTCCGCCGTTTGCTCCCTCCTCTTTCAGTGCAGTAGCTCCACAGAGCGGATTACGTCATCGAATATCGATCGGCGGGATGCAGCACAGTGGGTCGCGTCTTATGTCAACAGAACATTGTGATGGTTTATCACAAGGGAAATATAAAATACCAGGGAAACTAATATAAATTTAATATATCGTAGTAGACACGATAGGCGCAACAATGGTCGAAGGAAATTGTTGCAAAAATGCGATTGTTTAGGAAACACGGAAAATATTAATACGAGTGATTGAAGGGCAAAAAGCAGAACACATAAATGTTTTGTTTAAATAGGAACGGACACGTGAGAATATCCGTGGGAGAATAAGTCATTTACGAAAGAATTAGGATAGCAAAGTCAAGGAATAAATGAGTTCACATGGACGAACGAACAACCAAACAGGATAGGAGCTCATGCGAGAAATGAAATCTATGCGCATCATACCAGAAGAAGAAAATCAAGAGAGATAGTTGAAAGGCGCATAATATGAACAAAAGAGAACTGATCCGGCGTTGATGGAGTACAGATCGCAGAGAGAACGGTTCAGGTGCTGATAGTATGCAGATCGAGAAAGAGGGTTGCTCGCAATGTCACTATATTTAATTTTAAAGCTACCAAACGTAAACAACGTGACTAGATAGGAAGTATTTTATAACACGGAATTAAAATCAGTAATGAAGAGAAATTACGTGTGTGGTGTCATGGACATCGACGGAGTTACAAAACATGGTAAAATGGAATTGGAATGAACCCTGATGGCAGCTAAACTCTATATAGATATGATAGGAAAAATATACGCTAAGATTTTCGTATTATAATAATATATATCATAGAGGAAAAAGCAGTTAGAATATTGTTACGTTTCTAGGTGGTGAATTAAAAGTCTCGTATTGTTTTAACAAAAACGCTTATTTTGTTTCTTAACACAATCACTGAAAACACTTAATTATTTATTTGCACTACACTTCTCTTGATTATTTATTTACACTACTCGCACAGTCCTAAGCACTGGTCACAGTTCACGTCACTGACCACAGTACGCTGCACTGACCACGGTTCACGTCACTGAGCACAATCACTGCTCTGCTATTCACCGCGATGTATACACTTCACAGTTCAGCTTCCACTGCGGACTTAAGACTGACTCGCAGTCGCCGGCCACCGCGTATTTATACTCGGCGAGACAATCGAGAACTTTCCGGACACCGCACACGTTCTGGAATAATCCGCCGGCAGATAACGCGACCCGCGCTCACAGGCAGCTCGTGGTGGCGCCGGCAGATGACGCAATCCGCGCGTACTGGTAGTCCGTGGGGGTGCTGGCCGGTGACGCAATATTCGTTACACTACCCCCTCCTTAGTTGCGATCCGTCTCGGAGCACGTTTAGTGAAATCATGCAGATACTTGCAGCTGGAGCCTCTAGTGCAGTTGGAGGTTAAGAAGAAGTGGCAGTCAATTGTCTTCTTTGGATATGACGACATTCCATGGTGGTAGCTGCAGACTAAGATGTACCGGAACAGTACTTCCCACATACTTCTCACTATTCTCCAGTTCAGTCCATCAAAACCACATCCCAGTTTTGATGGATGATATGGCAATCTTCTGGACGTTGTCTTGGAGTACTTGATGGCGTAATCCAATCAGAGTTTCCCAAAGATTTTCATAGGATGCCTTGTGATATGACTTACTTTTTGTGACAAGGTAATAAACATATCGACTGACGTCGTGCAGTAGCAGAACCTTCCCAATATCTGGTTGTTGGTTCTTTAATTCTTCTATCCTTCCGTAATTACTCTTGGATACAGCAGCAACACCTCTGGTCATATCTAAATCCTGGGCGACACAATGCGCCAATGCATATTCCTGGGGTAGCGCAAACAGATCCCGTCGCACCTCCATTGTTACACCATAACGCGCTTTATGCGTTTCACTATAATGAAACATAAACTCGTGAAATGTGAACTCTTGCATGTCCAGCTCACAAATTCGTGCGGTCTTTACTTCATCATCAGTTTCATTACTTCCTGCGTAAGGGGCCAGCCGATTCGAATGAACGACTCGTGGTTTTCCATTCGGCAATTTTTTAATTCGGTAGACAACATCATTTATCCTCTTCACTACCTCGTACGGTCCTTCCCGCTGTCGTAATTTTGGACACAAACCGCGGCGTCGTTGGGGGTTAAACAGCCAGACATGATCACCAGGTTGATAACCTCCTCCTTCAGCTTTGATGTCATAACGGTCTTTCATCCTGTCACTTGCGATGTGGATTATTTCACGCACCTGGTTATGAATTACGTCCATTTTCCGTCTTAGATCATTTACAAAGTCTTCACCGGCTGTTTCTTCATTAGTTTTACAACCAAATTGTAGATCACATGGTAGACGTAGCTCCCTGCCGAAGAGGATATTAGCGGGTGTTTGCCCAGTTGTCTCATGAACAGATGAGCGGTAGGCTAAAAGAAAAAGATGTATGTATTGGTCCCAGTCGCGTTGGTGATCTGACACGACCTTCGCTAAATTTTTCCCATTGTTCTGTTCATGCGTTCCACCATTTCGTCTGACTGCGGATGTAAGGCTGTTGTTCTTGTTTTTTTTTTATTCGAAGAAGTTCACACACCCCTTGAAACAATGCAGATTCGAAGTTCCGTCCTTGATCTGAATGTAATTCCAGTGGCACACCAAATGGGCTCACCCATTCCTTAACCAGTACTTCGGAGATAGCAGTGGCCTCTTGGTTAGGTAGGGGATATGCTTCAACCCACTTGCTGAAATAATCCATGGCCACGAATATGTATTTATTTCCATCATTTGACATTGGAAATGGGCCTGCCAAGTCAATGGCAATTCGTTCGAAAGGACTCCCAACGTTGTATTGCCTCATCTTCGCTCTTCTCTTTTTATGTAGCCCATTACTGGTAGCACGAACTTGACACTTTGTGCACCACATCTTTACGTCTTGCTTGCAATTAACCCAGTAAAATCGTTCGCGCACGTTCTCTAATGTTTTCGTTATACCGAGATGTCCTCCCGAAGTTCCATCATGCAATTCCCTCAATATTTCAGGAACCCTTACTCTTGGTAACAATATCTGCGTCCTCTTCTGCGAGCCGTCTTCACTTTCCAGAACTCGTTTAAGAACACCTTCCTCTTCAGTAATCGAATCCCACTGCGCCCAATATGATTTTACTGCTGAAGAACAGGGAGCTATTTCTTGCCAACTTGGTCTCCGTCCTGCTATTTTCCATTTCCAAACATGTTTCAATTCTGCGTCCTCTTTCTGATCTTTCTGAAGTGCTCTGGATTGCCATTGGTCATTACTCACAGTGACCCTTAAGGTAGAACACTGCAATTGCAAGCATAATCCCAACTTCCAATCCCACTTCCGCGTGACAACGTGTGCAGTTTTCCTGCTGGCTGCTGGGTTTACCAACAGACTGCTGCTCTCCTTGTTGCTTCAGTGGACGGTCACATCGACTTTTCACGTGCCCCAATTCTTCACAATTCCAACATCGAGGTTGTCGCCTTTTGCCACTAGAAATGCGTGCGTCAATCAACCTCTCCATCATTGCCTCCAAATATTTTTCGTCATATGTATCGACGCTGGTTTGCAATTCTCGCACTCGTCCGTCACGTTTCGATGCTCTTTTTGCAACCTGGAAGTGCTTAGTTTAACTAAGCTAGTGCTTAACTTAATGCGTCAGCTAAGGTTTTCGGTCTTGCCAATCTTAATGCTTGTGTTTCTGCATCATGGAGCGCTTCAATAAAGCACCGATCGGCTGTGCGTTGCAGGGAACTTTCTGAAGCATCAGGGTCCCAAAGGCGCACCAGACGAGAAATATCAGCTTCCAGTTCTTGAAGACTCTCTCCAGGCTTCTGAACACGGTTCCTTAGCTGGGTAAAATACATGTCTTCCAGGTGCGCTTGCCCGTACCGGGTTTCGAGTCTCTTGACAATTTGCTCGAAGTTTGACTGTTCATCGGTCGGTATTGTCTTCAGAATATCGACGGCGTTATCACGCAGAGCCAAAATCAGAGCCGTAGCACAATCTGTTGCGGACCAGCCATTTACCGTTGCAGCAGCCTTGAATTGTTTCAAATAATTCGACCATGAAGAAGTGCCATCAAATGTAGGTGGTTTTACTCGTGCTTTTCCCAGTGGCTCCCGTACGGTGGCCACTCGTACCATTTCCAGTGGTTCCTGTACGATGTTTATATTTGATTTTTCCGTTGGGGGAGTAAAAACCTTCAGCTTCTCTTCTAACAGATTTAGTAATTTTTGCTCATTCTTCAAAAGTTTCTCATCCATTTCTTCTCGCACCAATTTATTATTCTACGTTATCTTCTGTTCCAGCTTTCCTTCCAAAATTCTGGAATTTTCGATTAATTTTTCTTCTAAAGCTTTGGAGTTTTCAGTCAGTTCTTCTAAAATTTTGGAATTTTCTGATAAACTTGCTTCTAAATTTCTGGAATTTTCCATCAATTCCCGTTTTAAAATTCTGGAATTTTCAGTTAACTTTCCTTCTAACTTTTTGGAATTTTCAGTTAACTTTCCTTCTAAATTCTTGGAATTTTCCGATAACCTTGCTTCCAATATTTTGGATAGGTCTGAAAAGTTCCCCGTTGTCTCGAAGAGAAAATTCTCTGGATCCTCACTTGCTGCCTTCACTGCGTTAGCAAGACGTTCTTGTAATATTGCTTTCGTTCCGGAAGTGTCTTGTTCCCTCTCTTCTAACTCCTTCAATTCCGTCACTTTCAGATCCCGTAAAACTTTTGTGAAACTCATCTTGAATAAAGTTTTAATTCACCACACGTTACTATTTTGACCCCACACCTAACACCAATTGTTGAATTAAATTAAAAGTCTCGTATTATTTTAACAAAAACGTTTATTTTGTTTCTTAACACAATCACTGAAAACACTTAATTATTTATTTACTCTACACTTCTCTTGATTATTTATTTACACTACTCTTCTCTTGATTATTAATTTACACTACTCTTGTCTTGATTATTTATTTACACTACTCGCACAGTCCTAAGCACTGGCCACAGTTCACGTCACTGACCACAGTACGATGCACTGACCACGGTTCACGTCACTGAGCACAATCACTGCTCTGCTATTCACCGCGATGCACACACTTCACAGTTCAGCTTCCACTGCGGACTTAAGACTGACTCGCAGTCGCCGGCCGCCGCGTATTTATACTCGGCGAGACAATAGAGAGCTTTCCGGACACGGCGCACGTTCTGGAATAATCCGCCGGCAGATGACGTAACCCGCGCTCACAGGCAGCTCGTGGTGGCGCCGGCAGATGACGCAATCCGCGCGTACTGGTAGTTCGTGGGGGTGCCGGTCGGTGACGCAATATTCTTTACAATATATTTCATTGCTCGGATTGAAAACGTCTTACTGCTCTGGGAAAGGATATTAAGACAGAAAATACAGATCTTCAATACACCGACATTTATTGGTTATCTACTAGATATAAACACATTTGTCTGATTTGAAAATAAAAAGACAATTTGGAATGCTGTATGAATAGAAAAGTATCTCTTTGCAGATTGCGCCAGATATGCCAAATGTTTAGTTGCAAAAAAGTGCTCAATCACATGAAGAAATTTAATTGCAGCGACATTACATAGTTTATCATGCCGCTGAATATGAAAAGCATTATAAATGTTACCCCCAAAAATGTTCCTAAATAAACTAGTCATGGAAATTCAGAAAGTAAAAGAAATTAAAATAAAAAATGAAGCTAATTGTAAAATCAAATACTTTTCTTACGCGTTTTAAGTATTTTTTCCGCAATATACTTTCTATTTTTGGAACAGATGACTTAGTGCAGTTGAGCCGTTTTTCAGATTGTAATCTGTAATGGAACTTCTCATTCAAGGTTTACAAATTTTCAAAGAAGAAAAAAATAAGCCCTATTTTGTAAACTAAAAACATTTCGTATAGCTGCCGCAATCGGCGAAAATATACTTTTCTTCCCATGCTGCATGGAAAATTGTCGGTGTGGACGCTCTGATCTGCGAAGTGCTTGCATCGACATCCATGTTTCCGCGGCTGGAGTTATCGGGACAACAGTGTCACAAGACAGACATCGCAAGCAAGGCAACGCTCGGGCTTTGGTGACTTGCTCTCGGTAGTAATGGAACGGCTCCGCGCTGCCGATTCGCTCTGTTTGAGCAGCCCTAGCTTATACTTGGATTTTTACAACGTGGAGGCTGAGGGTAGTATCTCAAAGATGGAATTCGTCACGACTTTTTGAGTCATTCACAGTTCTGCTGCTAGAGTCGCTTCATCTGCATCACTGCTTGATGCGGTCACGATCATGCGACATCTAACGGCAGGGCCAAGAAAGATGCACAGTCGTGCCGAATTCCATTTTGGAGATACTACTCTTAGCCGCCACGTTAGAAAAAATCAAGTATAGGCGATCAAAAGAGGTTGCCACCCAACACTTCCCCGCCAAAAGTCGTGACGTCATTCTGACATATCTATAGTATTGACAGACGGACGAACGTTTTGGCGTCAATTAACTTTTCGGTATCAAGAACTCACAAAACAGGGATTCTGGCTGCCGCACGTTTTAGAGTATTTTTTCTTAATTTAGCAACTGAATTTATCCACTTTTCCGTTATCATGGTTCGGCAGGGATTTTTTTCTGCCGAAAATCCGCGGTTCTTTTGCGCAGCATTACATAACTTTCTCTTTACTACGTATATTACTCCGTAAATTCGTATGTATACGACAAAGTAATAAAGGCATCCATGGTGTTGCCATCACAAGTTCTAACAGTAAAGTGTAATAACATCTCTATAATTCCCTCTTTTGCTTTAATGTTACTTTCTGTTCTTCCATTACTACTTCCGGTCCTACTAGGTCATCTTGTGGCGCAGAGCAGCGCTAGCCTTTCACCACTGAGATCCGGGTTCGATTCCCGTCGAATCTAATGTGAAATTTGTTGCAACAAAACGAGTTCGGCTGCTTCACAAGGGCTAGTCCAACCCCTGTGAAGTGCCCAAAACCCTATCCTTATTCCTTCCCAATTTTAGCCGCTGGACATTGACGCTGACGCAGGATCGTGTGGTGGGAGGCGCGTTCGTGGAGATGCTACCTAGCGGTCCTCTTGACAACAGACTGCGACGAAACCTAACAGACAGAAATATATAAATATATACGGTTATGGAGGATTACTCCAGATTATGCGTAGAAAGTAACGGAGGATTACTCCAGTAGCGCTCAACATCCAAGAAGGGGTTAGGAGATGCGTTGCGCCGTGGGTTGAGGCAACAAATGTAAATATAAAAAATAAAATACTTGTAGTACTACTTGTTATCACTAGCAATAAACAACAGAAACTTCTTTCTAAACTTAACCTTCGTGTATTAATTCTTGCTGATTGAAATTGTGCTGCCACCTTTAGCACAATGAGGTGATGCAGAAAGAGCACCACTTCTGCTACTATCCGCGCGTTTTCTTGAGCACACACACACACACACACACACAGGGGTGAAATTTCTAAGACCAGCCTATAGAGGAACAAGGGTAGCAGTAGTCAGACTCCCGACCACCGTGGCCAATGCCCTATTAGCTTCTGGTAATGTTAAAATAAGATGGGTAAATTGCCGATTGCGTGAGATGAAAACCCCCCTGAGGTGCTTTAAATGCTTAGATTTGGGGCATATAAGTCGAGCATGTAGCGTTGTTCAGAATATTCTAGCACAACCTATAAGGGAATGGGAGACAGATTTCGCGATTCTGTGTGAGCAATATAGAAACCCCAACGATTCATCGTGGGTATCCGACCAATGCAACAAATCAGCAATTTGGGCATGCGGGAATCGTCCATTCCAACAAGTAATGACTCGAGCCGAAGTTGGATTTGTCTGGGCCAAAATTGATGGAATTTATATCTACAGCTGCTACGCGTCACCAAACGATACGTTTGATAACGTTGAGCAATTCCTGGATCGTCTAGTTCTTGACGCCAGAGGTCGCAGCCCCCTCGTGATAGCTGGGGACTTCCATGCTTGGGCCGTGGAGTGGGGGAGCTCGACTACGAATAAGAGAGGTCGAGCCGTCCTAGAATCATTCTCCCTCTTGAACGTAGTACTCGTTAACACTGGAGATACACACACTTTCCGCCGAGCTGGTTTAGGATTTGTGGTGGATATAACGTTTATGACTGGCAGCTTGTTGAGAATGGGAGTATCCTGGAAAGTCAGTGAACACTACACACAGCGACCATCAGGCTATTGTATATGAGATACATCCTGCATCTCGTCATGGTGAACCGGGATGTAAGGTGAGGGGATGGAAGGCCAAAGCGCTTGACAAGGAAGTATTCCGCCTTTGGAGAACTTTGTACCATCAGGGACGGCAGAGACTAAGGTTAGCCAAATTATGAACTGGATAACCAGAGTGTGTGATGCAGCTACGCCAAGAAGAGGAACCAACCACCGACGATTACCAGTTTACTGGTGGAATGAAGACATTGCTCAGCATCGCCTTCACTGCCTTCGGGCCAGGAGACTATATCAGCGAGCCCGTGGTAAAGATAACTTCGTTCAATTGCAAGAACAATATAAATTGACCAGAAACCAGTTGAAGACCGCAATCTGGGAAAGTAAATGTCTTTGCGCTAAAAGCCTGTGCGATGAAGTTGATAACGATGTTTGGGGTAGGCCATACAAGACGATTATGGGTAAGTTCATAAAGTCACATACTCAGTCTCCAACCTGCTCTAACATTCTTCGGAGAATTGTGACTTTATTCCCACACAACCCTGGCCAACTGACGATCATCACGCCACTTGATACGGAAATGATACCACCAATCACTGAGGATAAGCTACTGCACGTAATCAGTAGAATTGGTAATTCCAAGGCAACCAGGACCGGATAATATCCCCAACATCGCCTTCAAGACTGCGATATGCGCTCGTAATCAAATATTTGTAGATACATGTCTGAGAGAAGGGATATTTCCTGAGAGAGGGGAGAAACAACAACTAGAACTTCTTCCAAAGGGAAAAAACCTCCTGAAGATCCGGCGTTTTACCGGCCGCTGTGCATGCTCGATACCGCGGGTAAATTTTCGAACATATTATTAGCGCAAGATTGGAAGATGCAATAGATAAAGAAGGTGAACTCTCAGAGAACCAGTATGGCTTTCGCAAAGGTCGTTCAACAATCGATGCTGTTAAGCTTGTCGTCGACACTGCCCGACAGGCCGTTAAAGGGAGCAGGTGAAGAAGAGGTCCAAAAAAGTACTGTGCAGTAGTAAAATTGGACATTAAGAATGCTTTCAACTCGGCAAGATGGAGTGTCATCCATAAGGCACTACATCAAATCGATGTACCTACGTACTTGAGAAAAATAGTGGCTGATTATCTGAATAGACGAGTTGTAGTCTAATGATGAACCGAAGGTACACAACATCACCGCTGGTGTCCCGCAAGGTTCGGTGCTGGGTCCACTTCTGCGGAATATCATGTATGATAAAGTTCTTAGGCTCCCACTCCCAGAAGGAATCAAGTTCATTGGCTTCGCAGACGACATTGTCATCGTCGTCATCGGAAAATTTGTAGAAGAGATAGTTTGTATTTGCAATGAAGCCATTGCCATTGTTAGTCGTTGGCTAGATTCCGCGGGATTGCAGCTTGCCGAACATAAAACAAGCGCTGCTCGTAACTGACAGAAAGAAGAGAGAATCCATCACTCTCAAAGTCGGTCACCACAACATTTCATCCCGACCTGCGATAAAATACCTCGGCATCATGATCGACACGCGCTTGTCCTTTAAAGACCATTTGGACTACTCCAGCAAAAAGCGGCGGTGATGAATGCTGCGTTGACTAGGTTAATGCCAAACACTGGGGGGCCAAGTCATAAAAAGAGAAAGCTCCTTGCCTCGGTCGTCACTTCGGTTCTGCTCTACGGTTCACCAGTTTGGGCCAACTCTGCAGATACGAAGAGCTACGTAAGAGGCATGGCTTCAATATATCGGTTATCTGCGCTGAGGGAGGCATATGCGTTCTGCACTATCTCCAATGAAGCAGTTTGCATCATAGCCGGGATGATTCCGCTAGATATAATTGTCCGTGAACGGCAGAGGTGTTACGACAAAAGAGACGGGAAGCAAAACTGCTTGGAACTAGCAGAGTGGCAACAGCGATGGGGCACGGCCTCCTATGCAAGAAGGACATACCGATTGATTCCTACAGTTGAATCGTGGATCAGTCGAAAGCACGGCCGGGTATATTGTTACATCACGCAGCTTCTAACAAGACATGGTTACTGCAGAGCCTACTTTCATAGGTTCAAACTAGGTGATACCCCTCATTGTTCTGTGTGTGAACCGGATGTCGAAGACGCCGAACACGTGTTTTTTCAGTGCCCGCGTTTCGCACGTCAACGACTAGCCACGGCCCATATACTTGGTATAGGCCAGTTGACTCCAGAAAACATTGTTTCATAAATGCTTATTTCTGACAGCAATTGGAGAGTGGTGTGCAATTTTGCATAAGATATATTGATGAAATTGAGACGCATAGAGAAAGGTAGGAATGATATCTCATGATTCCTCACCTGATTAATTTCATGTGACGAGGTCATTATTCCACTCTCCGCGAAGTAATGCCTTTAGCCGATTCCGCGGAGAGGATGGAGAAGGCAGATTCGGTTTCAGTGAGCAAAAATCTCACACGCTGTACGGGCTACCCAGTGTCTTTTGAAGATAGGGTCGTAGGCTTCCGCGGTCGGAGTCATTAAATTCTTGGTTGTCCGGGATTAGCCGCGTCATGGTCGATGAAGCTGACGTTTCGGCCATCTTGTTGTGACCTTCTTCAGAGCTATACTGCTGCCGAGTTGTTGTTTTCTGCTGCCGAGATTTGTTTTTCATTTTCCCCTCGCCAGTTGCCCTGGCGAGGCGGGAATTTATTCAAGTTAGGGTTTACATATATAAAGCTATAGGGTTTACATATATAAACCTTTCGGTTTAGGTTCGGTTAGGAGGTTAGGAGGGACATTTGGAAGATGCGGGCGCGCCGCGAGGCGCGCCGCTCTGTTTTCTGCGACCCGTATGAGACGCAGAGTGGAAGGTGGAGCGGCGGCGAATACCTCGCACGCGTACGCCCACAAAGGGCGCACGCATGCGGTGAATAAGCGCCGCTTAAGGTGAAGAGAAAGATCGGGGAACGGAGAAGAGGTTTCAGAAGAAGGGTTCTAATTTTGATTTTGGCCGCGAGATATCGAGTGTGCGCGTGCCAGCGAAGACCGCTGTCAAGCATCACGCCCAGATATCTCGCTTCGCTCTGCCGGTCGAGGTTGAGAGCGAGTCGTTTCCGACTTAGCCATTCAGGGAAGGCGGCGAGACAGTCACTTAGGTACTTGACTGACTGCCTGACGTTCGCCGATTTCGCATAATATGCAAAATCATCCGCGAACATCAGGAGCCCGCAGCGTTGAATGCCAGTTTTTGTTTCAGCAGGTAGCGGCGCATCATTTACGTATAAGCCGAAGAGAGTAGGAGAGAGAACGCTCCCCTGAGGCACGCCCGCCTCGGCTCGTCTGAGGGACGAATATACGTTGTTGACGCGCACTTTGAACTGCCTGTCGGAGAGAAAACTCGCGATCAATCTGACATAGCAATCGCTCATCCCCGACTCCGCGAGGCACGCGAGTAAACCCGCGTGCCACACAGAATCGAAGGCCGATCGCATGTCGAGAAAGACCGCTGGCAAGTTCTGCCGTCTCTCGAGGGCGAGACCGATCTCCGTGCAAAGCCGCGTGAGCTGCTACGCGGAGCTGTGACCAGCTCTGAAACCAAATTGTTCATCTCTGAGAAGGTTGAAGCGACGTGTTGCTGCCGAGATTTCATTTTCCCCTCGCCAGTAGCCCTGGCAAGGCGGAAATTTATTCATGTATGGGGATACAATAATAATGCTCCAACCGATAAGGTTTTTGGAGCTGGATGAGGGCGATAACTTAAAAATACTAATTAAAACTAATCTTAACCTAATTAAAACTACACATGGCCTCTTTGGGCTATTTGTTTTAAACATTTGATATTAATAATAATGAAAGTTCTTTAAATTGTTCGTTTCTCTTCTCTTTTCTCTTTATTCATTTACTCACTCATTCATGCTTATTCTATATGTACAAACACATTCATACACACATTCATTCCGCACTACACTGCACAATCACTACACTATATACACTTTGTACACTGCACTTTTTCGCCACGGCGCCGACTTTACTCAGGCGTCCGTGGCGCCGTGATGTTTTCGAGACCGGGCGGCCCAGGCCCGGCGGGGCGCGCTTCCGCGCCTCCCACGCGATTTCCGGCATCAGGGGGCGGCGACCGCCTCCCATGCACTAGCTGCTCCCCTGCGTCGCACAGCTCAGAGAGCTTCTGCGGGGGAAGTGCGCGGAAGGTGAAGGCGACGTGCTTTGGGCCCTTCCTTCTGTGGAAGGCCCTGTGCACGTCGCTGTTCGCCGCTATGCCGGCCTCGCGCAGGATGCGCGGAGCGGACGGCCGCAGCGCTCTTTCAAGGGCCGTCTCCGCCCGTCGCTGCAGCTCCGCCGGGAACTGATGGCGCACGCCCAGAACTCCGAACACGTTAGTGTTTCGGGGAGTGCGGTCAGGGGGCAAGTTAGGGAGGTGTGGGCGCGCCGCGAGGCGCGCCGCTCTGTTTTCTGCGACCCGAATGGGTCGCAGAGTGGAAGGTGGAGCGGCGGCGAATACCTCGCACGCATACGCCCACAAGGGGCGCACACATGCGGTGAATAAGCGCCGCTTAAGAGGAAGAGAAAGATCGGAGGAACGGAGAAGGGGTTTTAATAAGAGAGTTCGAATTTTGATTTTGGCTGCGAGATATCGAGCGTGCGCGTGCCAGCGAAGACCGCTGTCAAGCATCACGCCCAGATATCTCGCTTCGCTCTGTCACGGCAAATGCGCGCCGGCCAAGCTCACCGTTTCATCAGGGTCTGCCCTCTTACGAGTGAAGTTGACGGCGACGCACTTGTCGAGGTTGAGAGCGAGTCGTTTCTGACTTAGCCATTCAGGGAAGGCGGCGAGACAGTCGCTTAGGTACTTTACTGACTGCCTGACGTTCGCCGATTTCGCATAATATGCAAAATCATTCGCGAACATGCTGCCGAGAGGCTGGCGTGTCGCGTTATATTGGGCTGGTGCGGGAGCCGATTGGTCGCAGCAGTGACCAATAGGAGGAGGGCAGGTGGCCCGCGATTGGCGGAAAGGGCGAGGGACAAGATAATGTGGGGGGAGGGAGGTAGGGCGGAAAGGGAAGAGGATAGAAAACTAAACAGGATGCACATCATAAAATACATAAAATAGAATCTGCATGGCCGGGGACGGGAGGAAAAGCCGAAGAAAACGGGCCAATAAGCGGCCATGTCATTGGCCGGCCGCGGGGGGGGGGGGTCGCCGCGGGGCGCGACCGCATTGGCGGGGAGCGACGGCCCGTCTCCAGGTGTTGCTAAGGTGGAGCCCATCGTCTCTGTTAAGGTTTGCGGGCCTCCTGGATATTTCTAGAGCCTCTTTGATCAATCGAGGCCACCACCGGTCTTCTGTTAATATTGTGCGGGTTTCGTGGTAATTGACGACATGACCCGTTTCGGCGGCGTGTTGGGCTAAGGCCGACTTGTGGATATTTTGAAGCCTGTCAAGTCGCATATGTTCCCGCATCCGCTCTTCTACCGTACGCCCGGTTTGACCGATGTAAACAAGCCCACAACTGCATGGGATTTCATACACGCCTGCATCTTGAAGAGGGTCCGGGCGGTCCTTTACCTGGACCAAGCTGCCCCCAATTTTGTTGGAGTCTTTTGAAGATTTCCACCTACCCTCGTAAACACACACACGCACACGCACACGCGCACGCGCACGTGCACACCCCCACCCACCCACCTATCCACACACCCACACCCACACACACACAGATAATAGGATTTGGATTTTCGTAACCTGGCGTCTGGGGAACTTCTCGATGGATTATGGCACGGCTTCTTGCGTCTTTCTCGATTGTGCCGCCAGATGTCGCATGATCGCAACAGAATGAAGCAGTTCTGCAGATCAAGCGACATCTAGCGACACTACCGAGAAAGACGCGTTCGCGATGCGAGAAGTATTTGTGGAACAAGATTATTCCATGGTGGAAACCCGTTGGTGTGCGCTGGCTGGATTGTACTCGTAGAGTAAACAGTAGTCAAACGTTACTTCTTGCTTTTTACCTACTGGTGTTGACATTTCAATCGTCGAAAATATGAGCGATGAATCTGTGGAAGTAGTAGTCAAAGTAGAACCTACGGAGGTTAGTGTTACTTTACAATGTTTGGTGATGTTTTAAATCATGTGCCAAAGCGAACAGCAATTGGTTGTATATTGTTTGAAATTTTTTTTATTAGATTGATTTCAGTTGAGTTTATGCAAAAAGTATGATGTTTTCATTAACATTATTTATCTTGTGGAAACTTCTAGTATGTCTTAACAAAATTTTAACTTCTGAGTTATAGAGAAGATTCTGTTTTTATGTGGCAAAAATGCCTTTGTCAGCTTTCTTACATAGTTTGTGGAATTGTATAATTAATGAATAAATTTTCAGTATTAATCATTGTAATAAGAAAATAGATGGGTCCAGTGTTTTAAACTGATATTGAAATGTATTGTTCTTCAAATTATGTAAGCCTATGCACTCAGATTTTTATAATTGTTTTGAAACCTCCAGTTTGAAACCACTGACAATATGTTATTGTGGCAGATGGTGTTTTCTGAAGATCAGGAATCGGAGGATGAGTCAAATTTCTCTCAAGATAATCTACCTAATAAAGTGATCCATCAGCAGCATGTAAGTTTTTGAACTCGAGAGGAAACTTCAAAATGTATTGTCCGGATATACTCATAAGTTAAGATAGTATGAATTGTGAATGAAATTTTGTACTTTGAATTTTTTCCTTATGGTATGTTTTTCTTGAATTCGGTTGGATTGTTTTGCAATTCTCTCTTTGTTCCATGTGTTCAGCTTTTGAGCTTTTGGTGTTCTCTGATAATCTTGGTCCTTTCTCACTTTAGTTTATTCTACAAAATTATAATAACTTATGTGCACTATTTAATAAAGTACTTAATTCCTAAATCTTAAATGGATTCAGATCATTACGTAATGTTACTATTTTGTGCTGCTTTCAACAACCAATTAATTTCAAACTAATGAGGTAGCGAAGGACAGTTTCAGGGTGAAGTGCAGTAGATTTTGAAGAGGCTATTAAAAAAAATGTTCTGTAATATTAATCACAATATGTATCATTGTAATTGTATCTCCCTTACTGCAAAAATGAAACAAAAAGGAAAGTACATTTACTAGAGGCACACCCAAGACCATTCTCGGTTTGGGAGGATGGGAGGTTACAGATTTAGTGACCAGCTGCCTTGATGTATTCTTCTATACTCTTTAAGAATTTTTCATTTATGCTGAACATAATTTTTTTTTCTTGACTTATAATTAATATTTATGACATAAACAATTGATATGTTGAATGACATTAGTTAAAATAGAAAACTAGTAAAAGTAAATTAGTAATTACATATTTTAAAGTGTGTTATTGAGTTCAAGGGAAGGTGCAAAAGGCACCCCCCCCTCTGTCCATAGGTACATCATTACATGTACATATCAGTTATTATGGATTTCATTACACCTAGTTTGTGTGTTCACAAATGCACCTGAGTTTCTTACCTATCAAAAATCGACTTGATCAAGAGGAAACAGGTTTTTTAATATGTAAATTCTGTACAGTTGCTCATATTTTGACCGAACTCATTTCTGTCCAATCCAATATATTTTTATTTAATGGCCTGCTCAAAACTTCTACAAAATTTTGAATTTTGCCCCCATCAAATTTCTAATCAAAACATAGAGTATAAAAATCTGAAGACTATTTGTTCAAATTTTTTCTCTACCTGCAGCCTCCCTTGATTAATGTATATTAAAGATTCTTCTGGTGAGGAACTTTGAGAGGAAAAAAAGGACAAATGTTTTCCATAAATTCTGACATTCAAATGTAATTGACAAGAGGGAGCAAAACCATCCTCAAACTTTATTTCAATTGCTACTCATTTAAAGGACACCTTTATTCATTACCAACCTATATAATGCTTTTCTGAATAGCCAAAGAATACAAACACTTGCAGAACTTTTTTGAAGCGGAGGGTTTCATGAAACGTGCCATATAATTATTAGAAATGAGTTCTAAGACATAATATTATATGAAGAATCTTGAATAACCTATTTTATGGGCCTTAAGGAGAAAATTTCTGAAAACTTAGCTTTCTTTTTTTTTTAGTGAGAAAAGTTGTCTTTGCGTAATTAGTAACTTGTTAAAAGGCTGCAAGTCTATTAAATGAATCAGTCACTGATCATATTTGTTTAATAAAGAAGAAAACGTAATTAAATAAAGGTGTTTCTTGAAGGGTTCTCAAGTGTGGGAAGTAACACAAAAAAAGGCGTGGGTGAAGTATTAAACCACAATCGCAGGCCAGCACTTGGTCCTTTGGTATTCCTATTGTATATTAATGATATGCCACAAGCTATAGGTAATCCTAGATCGGTTGCAGATGACACTGTCCAATTTAAATCACTGTCATATTAATCCAAAACAGAGGATGTTGATTGAATAGATGTTGCCTCGACAACATTACAGTGATCGGTTTTCACATAACAAAATAATTGTAAACCTAAACAAAATAGTGAATGTATATTTTCTTAATCCACATAATGAGCCCTTCACTTGCTACTATCTAAAGCTTGATGCAAGAAATATCAGACCAGCTCAAGAAATAATTTTTCGTGGGATATTCATACAAAATAATGTAAAATGGAACAGCCACATAGTGTTAGCCAAAACTTTCAGAAATTGGTATGCTAAAAAAATTCTTACGAATTCTATAGATGACTGCACACACATTTTACTTTGCAAAGTAGCAAAGGAATGCAACATTTTTTTTGTGTGTGAGAATATGTAATTAAGTAGTTGTATGATAAAAGTAATGTACCAAATATCCATTAAGAATTATCGTAAAGTAATATAATTGACTTGTCATACGTTATTTGAAACAATTCTCATTGACAAAATAATAATTAGTCATTATATTTGTAACATAACAAGCATTATCATGTATCTCGTATATGCTGTGTATCTCAGAGTACCTCTGATCATTTAATATTTACCTCCATTTCAAGTCATTCTTTTAGTATTTTTTCTGACTTTCATCTATTCTTCTCACACTCCTGTTTTTGTGACTCCTTATTCTGTCACTTAAATTTTTTTCCTTAGTATATACCCAATTCCATAAAGAAATATAATACATGTTTGTATATATAATATACAAGTGCAAAATACAATGCTTACTGTTTTGTTAACAAAATAAAATATTAATTGCATTAATATGATATAAGAATTAGATAATCTGATGAGCCTTGAAATAGCTGAAATTATTGATTATATCTGCCATTTATCGTTTTCTGATCAGGATATAAGTTGAGTACTGTTAAAATATATTCAATTCCGTGTATATTTTTGTAATTTGTTCAATTTCAGGTAGTAATCAACTGTCAATTAGAACTTGTCTGGTGGAGTGTGAACAAAACTACGGAATGAAAAGATAGGGGCGCTAGTATCGCCAAGTGCGGCTCTGCATAGCATTTGCCAACTTTGCACGATAAAAATGTTTCGCGGTAGTGGCAAATACGAAATATGCGGGAGTAAATTATTGGCAGTTGTAAAAATTGCGTATTGAAAAAATTATGGCTATGCAGATAGCCAACATCAGGACGATCTGTTCCCCCGTGCGCGCGTTTCGTGAAGCCCATGGGGCTACGGAACGTTGGCAGCATTCTTAGTTCGTTCAAGGAGGAAGGATAGATTGCGCTACTGGAAGCGCCGCCACTAATTAATATGGGAGTTGAAACGACCTGTCAATAGTAATGGAAGACATTGAAGTTTTAGCGGAAAGTATAATTAAAGTAGAACCGGTAATTATTTTCTGTGAATTCATTTACCATGAAAAAGTGTAAGCATCGCTTATTTGGGCGCAAGCCATTACCAGTTTTCTTCAGGTTGCTTTTTTTAAAGAAAATGTATTAATAGGAATTGATTTTCGTATGTAGAATTGAATCATAAATAAAAAAGGTATTCACATTCATGTAACTAATCTTCAGCGGAATTAAAATTGTGTCAATGTTTTTCTTTTTGTGTCCAAGCCATAAAAATAATAAGATGGCAATGAAGAGTGTTTGTTGAATTGTATTGTTGAGTGTTATTGTTTTGAATTTAAGACTGATATATTCTGATGACAATTTCATGGTTAGGTAGAAAATAATGTCTTCTTGTAACAGTGATTGCTAAATTGTGGTATGTCATGGAAAGAATAAGTGGCTAATGTGTAAATTTCTTCATTGAGGAATCAAATGAAAACATCACGAAATGTGTAGTCCTATTTTACTTGCAAATTTTCACTATTTGTTTAAAACAAGTAAATACTAGACGAACTGGCCAAAACTTCAATTTTTTTTTTTTGTGTTATATGTATCCTATATAGTTTTAAGTGGGGTGGTTACTGATTGATTAATGATGATTAACTCTGATTTTTCGGTTTTTGATGTTCTTCTTTTTATCTCTTCTTCTTCTTTCATTCATATATCTCTGAAACTATCAAGACTATATAAAGTCTGAATGTTTGCCATAGAACTAATACTTTTAAAGTTAAAGTTACGAGTTAAAATTTCTCATTTTCATTGGGAGATTATTTCTTTTAATTCCTTCAATATTACATCCTTTGTAGTAATGTAAATAATAATATAAAGATGTTCTTCAAATGAAAGTACATTTTATCTTTGCTCAACATTTCAACAACAAGTCTGCTTCTATCTACTTTGCGCAAAAAGCAATATTTTATCTCTCTCCAAATCTTATAGTTTCAGATTTGAACTCGTATTGTAATAACTTTTAATTTTAATTATTTGTTATTGTTTTTACATATAAGCTTGGAATCAATAGTTTGTAATTGAAGAGGTTGATTCCAAAACCCACTAAGTCAGAATATGCTTTTTTTCCAGCAGAAGAGATTTTTATGTCTTTAAATACATGACTAAGCACAATTTAGAAAAAAAGTTTTTTCGGCTTAATAACTTCTTGACAAAGTACTTTTTGGAAATACTTTATTTCCATTCATATCTTGTTACATTAATTAAGTACTTATAAGCAGGGTTAACTTCCAAATAAAATATTGACTTGCTTGGTTTTGGAATCCACCCCTTCAATTGTCATGGTTCCATAGTGTTGCACGAGCTTCACAAGAATGTGTACCACAGTAAATTATATTTTTATCAAAACAGCCTACCAGCATTTTTAAAAGAAAGGGAGACAGCAAGTGTGGGAGTGTGCAGGAGTAGCCAGTATGATATGGTCATTAGCAATGTATTGGCAATCCTTCCTGGTCGGTTTGCCGACTTTATTGTACATGAAGTATGTGCTGTGTTGTAATTTCACTGTCATCATATAAAGTCTGAGAAGTGTTAGGCATGTGTTGAAGTGACAAGTGTGTTCATGAAAAAGGAAAACAAGGGTGAAATGTTTTTCAACAATGTATCACTTGTCAAAAAGACTTAGCCTTGTTAAAAAAAAACAGCCAAAGGTTCTCTGCCTTCTTGATTTCTACAAACAAGTTGAAAGCTGATCTTAAATTTTGCTGCCAACCAGAGACAATTTTGGCAGCACACTTGCACAGCCAAGTGCAAAACTGAGGTGTCTGTTGCCATCTGAGTAGTGGAGATGGAAATGAGATGACGATGGAACACTGGAGGATCCTGCAGCTCCTGACATAATATCAAAAGAAATTATTTGCATCTGTATCACTGGATCTCTTATGTAATGCAGATTTCGTAACACTCTTATAAGTACGAAAGTCTTTGGCAATTGTGAAGGAACTTACTCGAATAGCCTGAGCTTGATGAGTTTTTTTTTTTAATTTGTTGCGTCTCCACCTTGACGCAACGCGTCTCCAAGCCCCCTTAAGGGGCGTTGAGTGCTTTAGCACTGGGGAGTAATCCTCCTTTAAAGTGTATTTTACTTTTAATCTTTGTCAAGTCTTGTCACGTCGCAGTCAGTCATTGCGTTTTATCCCTTCGGCCAGGGGCTCGACGACGTTAGGTCCCGGGGTTCCTGGCCGGTCACCCAACCACGAACCCACGAGTCTCGAATGCGCTTAACCTTCGTGACTTCACGGAGCGTAGTAAACCCATTCGGCTAGCGCCGCCAGCTGAGTGTGTCAGTGGATCAGCAAAGTTTTGTTGATTAAAATAAATGTGCATTATTACATAATTTTCTTAAATGTAATGATGAATCTCAATAATTGAGTTTTTGAAATAAAATATCTAAATCATACTATAACTTTAAGAGATTAATTCTGGAACAAGAATTAATTTGAAGGGAATTAATTTTGCTTTAATTTTGTATATAGTCTAATTTTTGGTGGGATTGGAAATCAAAGATATATATTCCAAAAATGTAGCTAAAGGACTTAAAAAAAACTCTCCCTGCATCAGGATATTTAATATAATGTATAGTACGTACCAACAATTAAGCATGCCAGATTTCAGATTTCCAGGATTTATTTCACTCATTTCATTTATTGACAGCTCCAAAAGCAAAGCTGAAACCCTAATTTTTCCATAAAATTTGTTGTTGGAACCATAACTGAATTAACCCCTTATGATTAGGTTCACAGGTCAGGAAGTGACTTGTGGAGTAAGAACAGATATCTGCGTATTTTGGAAGTTTTTCACTGTTGGTTCTGTGAAAAAAGTGGTCTTTGAGAGGAGTGGTTGCTTCATTGGGAATTTTTATTATTATTATTATTATTATTATTATTATTATTATTATTATTATTATTATTATTATTATTATTATTATCATTATTATTATTATTATTACTACTACTACTACTACTACTACTACTACTACTACTACTACTACTACTACTACTGCTACTACACAAAAAATGTCTATTATTACTAGAGATCAGGTTTTTACAAATGTGCCTACAACAAACTTCCATTTTCTTATGTAGACTCAATTTTTCATTTGAGAATGCACATTCTGTCTTGAGAGCTGAAAACCTTACTTTTCTAGCACTTCTTGGCAAAAAAAAATGTTTTTCCAGGAAGGTAAGGTAAAGAAGGCTCTGTTTATTTAAGAATTAAACTTTATATCACTTTCATAATCACAGTGTCAGAAGAAATGAAACTGAAGTGGAGCAAGCCGTTGTAATATCATATAAGTGTTCATTGTTTCTTTTTTCTAGAAATCCCTCCGTCTTAAGATTTCTGTGTGAATGAAGCTGAGACACATGTGCAAATGCTTCGTATGTTGTCATCAATTTTCATTCGAACTATTGAATATATGATGAACTGTGATTACAGTTTACCTGAAAGTGGTAAATTAAATTAAGAAAATGTTAAATTATAGAGTTGGTCGGGGAGACGGGTTGTCTATTAGCATGGGTATAATTTGCATATAATATATGGGTTTCAGTGTCTATTCCAAGAAAAGTTGTTGAGAAGGTGGTCTTTCAGAGAAGGGTGGTTATTTCTTATTACTCAATAGTATATAATAATATGTTTCAATAAAAAGATAAGAAAATTATTTGTCACCATTTCTGAATTGAAAACTAAACATGTTCTTGTCAGAAACAAGAACTGAATCCTAAATATTTTATTAAACAAACTGGAATATCACAGTTTCTTGTCAACAAAATTTTATATTATATACCTCCAGTGTTTTTTTATTGATAGAGGTATGTCTAAGTATGATTCTTCAGGAAGTTTGTTGTAAAAATTATTTTTATATGTAAATTTTATAATATTTTAAATTTTATTTTAACATATGCATCTATTCTGAAAGTGAGAGAGTATTACAGTATTTGTGAAAAAGTAGTCAAATTGAAAAATTGACCAAGTGTTATGCGGTAAATTGTGTTGTTAAATCTAGTATCATTCTTATCCTAGGCTTCATACAGTTTAAAAGAGAGAAGCCACAATTTTGTGTCGGTTATTTCAAATAAAAATTATTACCTTAATTACTTTTTTAAAGGAACCATTATCTGGCTTTTGAAATAAAAAAATGCAATTTTCTACCTCCTTTTGTTGTTCTGTCAGTATCAAAGAAATAAGATATGCTATTTTGAATTTCTGGATTTTTTTCTCCCAATATTAAAATTGTGTTAGATGTAATAATGTCTGCTTGAGATGGATGTAATTCATTTTCTAAATATTTTTGTCACTTGTGTTTAGGTTAAACAAGAACCTGATGATCATACAGAAGAAGAAGAAGAAGAAGATTGCTATTTCACAGTGAGTTGTTTGTCCACTTTACATTTATTAACTTAGTAAATATAAAATTATATTTTAGTGATATGTAAATCATAAAATGTTATTATTCAAGTAACAGACAGCTCAGTTTAGACTAAGTTTTTTTTTTTTGCTTTCAAAAACTTCTTCCCAGAAAATAGTTGAGTTGATTTATAATTGATCTGATCTATTTCAATCTAATTTTTATTATGAGTAAGGTAAGTTAAGAGTTTGCCATTGTAATGTTCCTCAATCATTTATTTCACAATTCAAAGTCTTTAAAGAATGAATCACCCCCAACTTGGTATTGAACCTGGGCCTATTGGTTTACATCCAGTTGCTGAGCTATAGAGGCAACCAATTATTTTTTAACAGTTTCATAGGCCTGCAAATTACCCATTGACTGACAATTGTATAATATTTTCTTACTTTACTGTTAGAAGAGTTCTAGATCAGTTAGTGTGTTGGTCATGGTGAAGATGAAAGATAGGGTACGTAGGGGGAAATTTGCCACTGGTGCTCAATATGGAAGGAATATCCTTTTGAGGACTTGAGCAAACGGGATGATCATAAAGCAGTTGGCAATGAATTAGAGTAACAATTAAGAAATTCATTCTTTAACCCTTCAATGCTGTGGCGAGGATGTGCACATTTGAAGGCGGCTTTAAGTGAAAGGTGCAGTCAGCGGCACTGCGGGAGCAGGTAGCATCCAGTGAGCGCATCCAGCGAGGCCTGCTGCGAGAGCATCTCTCAGGTGGTGTGGCGCTATTACATGCTCTACTCTGACAATGCCTCGCTTCAAACCAATACGAATAATAATTATAATAATAATAATAATAATAATAATAATAATAATAATAATAATAATAATAATTATAATAATAATAATAATAATAATTATTATTATATATAATAATAATAATAATAATAATAATAATATATAATACTAATAAAATTATGACAAATAAAAAAGATAATTTATTATAAGTATGCCATTCACACTTGTATCAATAAACATTTTCAGATAATGAATTATTACATACCACGTATGTCTGACAGTCACGATAATTTAATATGCGACATACGTACATAATACGATATGCGACATACGTACATAATACGATATGCGAACATAGAAGACGAGTATTGAAAATTAGTTGTTTCCATAAAAAACAAATAGAGACTCTTTAATCGATATTAAACTAGTTGTATAGCAAATCACTCCAAAAGAAACAGACAATTCCCCGTAACACTGTAAGCGTCTGCACGGTACCGCCAAGCAATCAGCATCTGTAGATGACACACCGCGAATGGAAAGGAAAATCCATGACATCCAGGTATGGCATACTGCGTTTAGGAGAGAAAGGAATTTGCCATCTGCAGACACCACACTGAAGGGTTATATCATTGCAATCTAAACAAATTATAAACCAAAAGAGAAATGTCAAGTTTAAGAAGTATGAAGATGAAAAAATCGTTTGTTATTTAAGATGTGCACAAGGACTTGATAACAGGTTTTCATAGTAAGCGCTTGTTAAAAACAATCTTTCAAAATACACCTAGGGAGCATTTTAGCTGGAGCAAGTTGCCCTAAGTTTTTTTCATTCAAAGTATAAAAGATGTATTTACTTCTAATTTAAATTAACTGCTATAATTTATGTCTGTTGCATAGAGAAATGAATTCTGTTTGTACGTTGGGGAGACTTTTGTTTGAAATAAAGGGCCCATATGGATCTGCCACAGACCACTTGTTTTCACTGTGCATTCCTGCATTTTCATGCGTCAAAATATAGGAAAGCACCAGTGTTCACTGAGTAGATATTTTTTACCATCATTTGTTGATGTTCAGGAATCAGCCTAGAAATTGGTGATGTGTAGTAAATGAAATACATTTTAAAACTCTAGAAAAGTAGTTGTATTATCAGAACAGAACTAATAAAAATACTGATCTGCTGTCGTGAAATTAAGAAGGGACACTTGCAAGAATGCATCAATTCCTAAAAGATTCCAGAATGTTTGATAAATGCACAAAATCTATCTAAAAAGAATGTCATATTCCCTTACCTTGAGTCTTAAAAGAATTTTGATTCAATTTTGTTAAAGAAATGTGTCACATTTTGACTTATCCTAAAATAGGTTGAAACCCTGATCTGGTTGTGTGGGTGATAAGAAGCAGCTCTGATTCTGAATGTGTAGATTCATGTTGTAGCATTTGAATGCTGCTGTATCCAGTCAGAGTCTGTGTGCAGGTACATGTTGAATTTTTTGTTTTATCAGCCTTATTTGCTGGTTTCTATTTATTATGCGTTATATTGTTTTTATTTAACTTAGAGAGATTCACTTTGACCTATTAATAGTTGTGTTTATTCTTAAAATTTTAACACTCTTTTTTAGTAGATATTTGTAGTTTCATTAATGTTGAATTCTTTTGCATTGGAGAAGTGCTTAATCTGTCAGAACTTTGGATGGAAGTTCTCAATTTTCTTAATGTTATTTGCACATTTCAATGATTACAAAGTAGTAAATACTGTTGTCATTGATAGGGAGGTGATGAGCCCTACTCCTTGAAGAGAGAAGTGAAGAAGGAAGACAATGAAGAGGTGAGTTAATGTTGGAGATTTTCTCCATTTATTTTCTTTGAAACTTTAAGAGAATTCAGTTTCTTCAATGAAAGGTATCTTCTTCGTCGTCTTCATCTCCTTCGTCATCTTCATCTCCTTCGTCGTCTTCTTCTTCATCTTCTTCTTTTTCTACTTCTACTACTTCTTCTTTTTCTACTTCTACTACTTCTTCTTTTTCTACTTCTACTACTTCTTCTTTTTCTACTTCTACTACTTCTTCTTTTTCTACTTCTACTTCTTCTACTCCTCCTTCTACTTCTTCTACCCCTCCTTCTACTTCTTCTACCCCTCCTTCTACTTCTTCTACCCCTCCTTCTACTTCTTCTTCTACTTCTACTACAGGAATTAGACATAGTGACCAGTTCCATCCTCATACAAGTTACCACTCCATCATGTTCTTGATCTCCCAACGTTTCTTCTACTGTTTGGAACATGGTTCAAAATTTGTTTAGGCAGTCTGTTCACATCCATTCAGGTAATATGGGAGTACCAGTTATATTTTAATATTTCAACTCTCTTTGAAAGGTTGAAAATACCTGTCTGCACATGTCTTCATTTCTTCGATGGTGTACAAGGGTGAGACCAGCAGCACTTCTTGGGAACTTCATTTCACTCATTTCAATTTTTCTTTTACGAGTTCTGTTTAAAGACAAATTTTTTCAGTGTTGTGACAACAAAGGGATAGCCAATTCTGTACAGAATTTTAGTTGAGTCTGTCCTGGGGGTCTGTTTTAGGATTCTTTGGATTGTTCAGTTTGTTGGAATCTTCTTAATTTAATAGCAATATTTTAATTTCTACACTTCTATACAAACTTGTTTTGGAAGCCGAGCCAAATATTTCTCATATGTTTCAATAATTTCTAGTGAAGATTTATTCATGTTAAATATGTGCCATTTGATTTAGTATACTTGTGCACTATGTTTGGTGTTCGTTATATGAATATTGTGAGTTACGATGAAAAAGCAAGTTATATTTGTAAAGGTGTCGACATTAAAGGTTTTTTTTAAGAAACCTTACAGTTTTGAGTTTTATACTGCATGATACTTTTATATGGCAGTTGTATGTTAAAAATGTAATTGTTTGTTTATTGTATTTGTTGCAGATTATCTGCTTCGCAAAAAAAAATGTGAATTGCTAATACAGTGTGTAATTTTTTTGTCTATTGCAGGAGGAAGTGTCCACTGAAGAGGTTGAGCAGGAACAGGAAGTAAGTGTAACAGCTGCCAATATTTTCTATTAATCTTCTGCTAGACACAGGTGATCATGGTGGTACTTCTTTTACTATGTAAAAGCGATTGGTATTAGTGAGTCACCATCCCTGCTATCTGCCTCGATAATTTCAGTACTGTGACAACTTCAACCATCACTGATTTCGAGTTTGATAAATTTTTGTTCTACCAGATTACTGTGTTTAATCTTGTGTGTTTACAACTGTGATATTTTCTGATTTTTGTATCATGTTAGTTATGATATAAATATATAATTGTTGTAAAGTTATTTTATTGTATTACTAAACTCATGGGGTATCACGTTTTGAAGTGTGAATATTTTCTTCTCTGAAAGGCTTTGGATTCCAACATGGACTTCAAAAATGAAGATGATGTGGAAGAAATCAAAAATATGTAAAGCACATTCCTTCTAGCACACTGCCTGTACTAAATTTCAAGTTGTTGCTGTTGTTGTGTGTGTGTGTGTGCGTGTGTGTGTGTGTTTTTTTAATAAACCGTTTATTTTATGCTAAACCAAATTACGTCTTTTATATTTTGGAGAGAGTTAATCTGCGAGATAAACAAGCCTAAACTTCTTTTCGGCCACACCAAGTGGAAGGTTAAGAGGGTTTAATACAGTCGACTCTGGTTATAGTGAACTTAAACACTGGTCCCGTTTCACTTATATTACAAATAAGCTTTAGAAGATTCGGTTATAGTAAACCTGAACCTGGGCTATAGCGAGCATAGGAAATACAACGTCCAAGAAATTAATTCCCTCCTGGAAAAGATCATATCGCCTCAGTGCCACAAATTCCAACATTTGGCATCTTGAAAAAAATAGCATCGTCCAAAGGTCATGATCGAAGAAGTCTCCCCTGAGGTGAAGGCAGCAGACCCAGAATGGGCACCTTACTGATAACCGTATTCCACTCAGTTTCACTGCGGAAACAAAGGCCATGACCTGCATAGACTACAACTGGCGGCGGTGATGTGTGATTCACTTTCTTGGTGTTATTTGATATTCCCCGGGATAAAAAGTCACCCCCTCTCTGTCCCCTGTCACCCCCTCTCTGTCCCCTGTCACCCCCTCTCTGTCCCCTGTCACCCCCTCTCTGTCCCCTGTCACCCCCTCTCTGTCCCCTGTCACCTCCTCTCTGTCCCCTGTCACCCCCTCTCTGTCCCCTGTCACCCCCTCTCTGTCCCCTGTCACCCCCTCTCTGTCCCCTGTCACCCCCTCTCTGTCCCCTGTCACCCCCTCTCTGTCCCCTGTCACCCCCTCTCTGTCCCCTGTCGCCCCCTCCTCTGTCCCCTGTCACTTGCCTCTGTCCCCGTCCTCCCCCTCTGTCCCCTGTCACCCCCTCTGTCCCTGTCACCCCCTCTGTCCCTGTCACCCCCTCTGTCCCCTGTCACCCCCTCTGCCCCCTGTCCACCCCCTCTCTGTCCGTCCACCCCCTCTCTGTCCCCTGTCACCCCCTCTCTCTGTCCGTCGCCCCCTCTCTGTCCCCCGTGCGGCCCCCTCTCTGTCCCCGTCGCCTCTCTGTCCCCAGTCGCCCTCTCTGTGACCCGTTGCTCCCTCTCTGTGACCCCGTCGCCCCTCTGTGACCCCGTCGCCCCTCTCTGTGACCCCACGTCGCCCCCTCTGTGACCCCCATCGCCCCCTTGCCTGCGTGACCCCGTCGCCTCTCTGGGCCCCGTCGCCTCTGTGACCCAAGTGCGCTCTCTGTAATGCGTCGCCCCTCTCTGTCCCATTACCACCTCTCTCTGTCCTCTCTCGTCCCTCTCTTCCCTTTCTTATGTCTCCCCTCTAGCAAATTGTTTCAATGGAATTACAAAAAGGAGAAGTAATGATTGCTTTAATCAAACAATTCACTATTGTAAGTAATGATCTTTCAGAACTGTTTTTTTGTTTATTGAATAGTGCTTTTTTTTAGACTAGATATGTTTTTGGACCCTTCTCTAACATTAGCTGCATGTTAAATGAGATCTGTGGATGTTTATAGGAAGAAAACGAACTCATTCCAGTGCAGTGTTTGTTGAAGACGGATGCAGAAGAAGTGAGTACATTTGTTCCATTAGAGCATGTTGAAATATTTATGAACACTATGGTACATTCTTTATCTTACCGAATCAAAAGTTAATAATATATATTACAATGTGTCATAATACATGAGTAAACCCGAGTGACACGAATTGGAAATGTAGAATTGAAACCATTAAGTTATTAATCTTTGAAATTCAATTTTTGTAAGCTGCTTTTGTTTTTCTTTCTTCGTTTAAAGTCCCATTATTAAAGAAAATATAGATATAAGTAGCATACAGTGTTAAAAGCATTGCCTTTTTTTTTTAATTGATACTTAAAAATTTGGGGATGGGAATGGAGCTGAATTAAAATTATTTTATCTGCCATAATTCTCATCTGGCATGAATTAATTTCTTTTCCTACATGTGCCCTCTTAATAATGGTTTAGGTGTAGGCCACCTTAACACCTGCGTCCCACTTAGTTACACTTTACCTAAAATGTAGAAATATGTTCTAATCACATGTATTTAATTTCTGCTCCATACACAATACAAATAGCATTCATATGACAAAGCTCTGTGGCAAGGAGCAGAATCGTCTTCAAAAATGCAACATGAAGCATCGCCAAAATGGTCTCTAATAGTTGGCATCAGCTTCCTTTTATGAAATTGACATGACGAACCCCATGGCCAAAAATGTATCCCCAGATCATTTGTCCTTGTGGATACACAAATGACAATGGAACAGCAACTCATAAGTTTTACTGTGTGTATAAAACAAAAAAGGTGCATTAAAAACAATAAAAGTTAAATATGTGAGAGAGTAAAGGTTAATATATCCAAAACTGTATTTTGCAAAAATTACTATATGTATTTATTTAGTAGTAAAAATGCTATGTGAAGCTGTGCTACGAGTTAATATAGTTTGCTGCAATACCCTTTTTAAAATGTAACACAATTGTACAAGTGTTAGAAGATGGTAGTGTGCACTGCTACAATCAATGTCTTATTAGAATAGTATATCTCACAGAACTGGTAAGAAAGGCTGGGAATCAGAATCCTGGGAGAAGGCCATGCTAGAATGATATATCCATGTGTTGAAAAATGATAGGTGTTAAAAAAGTAACTGAAGAATGTTACATTTTTTCTAACAGCAGTAATGTTAGTATGAAATGGAAAACATTACCATATGACTTGGCCAATTTCAATTATGTGAGAATGTATATACCATTGTAGCGCATCTAGTTTTATTTTGTAGTCATATTTTGCCCTTGTATTGACTAATGCAGCACAAATAAATACTGAAATTTTGAAATGTGTGAGATTGCCTTAGCAGTTATATTTTATAACAACATTAAAACTATTTATTTTGAATGTAAAAGTTTGTCACATTTTATTTCTTTATTTTATTTATATTGTCCAAATTTGTGAATATTTGTTACTATGTTGCAATACTAAATTAGTAATTACTGAAGGTATGTAATGTTGAGTCAGCTACAAATGTTATTTTAATTGTAAAGGAGTTTCATCAAAATGTGTGCTTCCATCAACTTATTTACAAACAAAAACCTTATGTGTTGTAGGAGGAGCTAGTGCCACCAGAAACAGTATATATTAAAACAGAGGAGACCGAGGAGACCTCTGCGGCAGAAGATGAAGAAGAAGAAGAAGAAGAGGTAAGTTTGTCAATTTGGTAAGGTTCATGAGGATTTTTTATGGTTGAAACGGAAGGATAACTTTTGGTAAGGATTGAATACATAATAATATGAATATTAGGGCTTACAAATCTTCATTGGTTCGTGAAGAGTTTGGAACTAAGTATGGACGTTCACTAACTTAGTTACTTCTAAGTTAGAAGCTGAATTAGTTTTAAAGACTCATCTGCTTGAGATGATTTGTAATAAAGGGTATTAGGCGGCGGTCACAGTGCAGTCGATTTTGGCCAAAATTTTGGTCGTCCGACATCAGGCGTTTTCATCCGATATGCCCGATTCATTCCAACACGTGCTAGTTAACGGAAATGGTCATAGTGCACCTGAACGACCTCTTCAGACAGCGTTCGAAAACATTGGTTGTCGGACGAATATCTGTTTCGTTTGGATTTCTTGGTTCCAGTCGCCCGAAAACAGCTGAGAGAACTACTTGGATGCCATTGTGCTGTGATCGCGAAGTATCAGTTGTGTTGGTAAGTATAGCAATATGAATTGTTAACAATTATTTTTGTTTCTAAATATTGTGTAAGAACAAATTACTAATTGTAGATTTTGTGTTCATGGATTATATTGTGAATTACCTACATTTTTATTGAGGCGGCTAAAAATATGGGTGTACTATTCTACTAAACGAATTGTGGTTTTCAATAATTTTACAGATTGATAATTTCAAATTCTTTCTGAATTATTAGTTCATTTCAAATGTTTTATATTGTTTAGCATGCCACCTACTTCTTTTCCGAGACTTTTTTTTTTGTGTGTGTTTAGTTTATCCGATAATATTAGTTGTCAATTGTTTATCACCTTATTTCAGCCCTTCTGTATGTGAGAAATTGATTCTTAATTTCTTAAGTTCTCTCGATAAAAATTCAATTCCTTTATTAATTAATATTAACACAATATCCTGAGGTATTTTCATAATTTCATTCACAATTCAATTTCAGGGATTCAGTAAGTACATATTTCTTCCAGTGCTGCATATATATTTTCATATTCATACTATTTTCAATGCAATATTTATTTATTTTATTATGGAAAAAATTCATTCAGCATCAAAGAAAATGGTGGTATTATTTTGGATGGTTTGGTTGTTAATGCCAACCCCATGTAGAAGTTTAATAATCAGGGTTATGTGTATTATATCACAATTTCATGCAATATTCTATTTCATTTTATTACAGAGATCAAAATGGATCCAGTTCATTTAATCGAATTGGTAAGACAAAGGAGGGGATTGTGGGATCCCAGAGAAAAATCATGCAAGAATAGGGATGCCATGAAACCATTGTGGCAAGAAATAGGCATGGGCTCAACAAGTGAGTACACATATTTTTGAGGATTCTGTTCATAAAAGCTAATTTTTCTAGTTTTACTAGTTGACAAATGCTTTTATTCTCCAGTAAAAGCCCGTCGAGGTGAGTTGGTCCATGTCCTGATGGGTGGATGCAGAGGGGGCTCTCAAGTATTCCTTTCTTTCACAAGTCATTTTTCTTCTCTCCATTGTATAATCTCATTCTTCTATAACATCTTGTCTCTTTTCTTCTCCCTCTTCTATTTTTGCCTTGCCCATGTTTGCCATGCATGGGGACCCGTGTAGGAGGGAATGTGTGCTCTGATGGTTGAGGGGCATGTCTGTTTCCCAACTACTCTCCTCGTGTTACTTTTTTCTTGACATCCAGGGATACATGCTTCTATGAATTTTGGGGAACATTCCTTGTAGGTCTCAATACACTTGCTTTGGCTACGGACTCTTCTAAAGGCGGTCGGGAACTAACCCACTCCCGATCAACTGGCTTGGAGTAGGTCTTGTACGGAACTCCAGGGTGAGCGGGGGGATCCACGGTGGTGCAGTGCTGCGATAACCCCCACTATATCTCCGTGGCAAACCTGGCACTCCGATGGAGTGTCCCCTTGTTGGGCTCCGTGGTGGGTGGGGACCACGGGGATGAATCTGATATCCTCTTAATGGATAAAAAACATTCCCTCCCGCCATCTTCCATAAGGAAGAGGAGATTTGTTGGTGAAATGGTAAATCTTGAGTTTTTTTTGTAATGACTCTGATAGACCTACTAAGCCCCGCTTTCTCGTCATGTCATATCATGTAAAAGTGATAATGAAACAATGAAGAGTGTCAGCCTGATAAAACTTGCCAGAGAAATCAAAAAGTTTGGCAAATTTCAGTCAGTGGTTCGTCAAAGAAATGGCACGATCATTTTCGAATGTCACACTGACGAACAGATCAGCAAAATCACTGACCGAAAAGTAATAGCCGGCCTCCAGGTGCATGTGTCTGCCCACCCGACCTTAAACCTCTGCAAGGGTGTGGTAAACCATGAAGACTTCTCAACCGAATCGGAAGACAACTTGAAAGCTTTCTTCCAACCATATGGTGTGTTCGAGATTTACAGGATTCAGCGGAGAGTAAATGGGGTACTCACTCCTACCTCAACTCTGATACTGACCTTTGACCGTCCATCTCTACCAGAAACAATAATATGTAGTTTCTACTATCTCCGTGTCAGGCAGTATGTTCCAAACCCTCTGCACTGTTTTAAATGCCAGAGGTTTGGCCATACGCATCCTCGCTGCATGAGTGCTGCAGTCTGCATACTGACCTTTGACTGTCCATCTCTACCAGAAAAAATATTATGTAGTTTCTATAATCTCTGCGTCAGGCAATATGTTCCAAACCCTCTGCGCTGTTTTAAATGCCAGAGGTTTGGCCATACGCAACCTCGCTGCATGAGCGCCTTGTGGAAAGGAGTCTTGTAACGACTCTTAACTGCTCTGCACTATCCTTCTGGTTTTCAAAAAACGAAAAGCAAAATGGAAAACTGTAAATTAGACTTCTCGAGTCGCGTGGAGGAAGATTACAATGCTTTTTTCTCCATGGATGAACTCTCCTGTGCCCTTGCTTGTGTGAAAGATTCTGCTCCAGGACCAGACCAGATACATAATCAAATGGTGAAATACCTACCTAAAAACACTTGTTCCTTTCTCCTCTGCATTTTCAACACGATTTGGGCTGAATATGCTGTTTGAAAGATTTGGCGTGAAGCCATTGTTCTCCCAATCCCTAAGGAGGAAGAAGGAAAGGAGAGAACAACCCCCTCAAGTTACCGCCTAATCTCGCTCACAAGCTGTGTGTGCAAGCTTTTAGAGCGAATGGTAAATACACGCTTGGTCTGGCTCCTGAAATAAAAGAACCTATTTACACCTCTCCAATGTGGCTTCAGGAAGCACAGGTCAACCATGGACCACTTAGTCACTCTTGCTACACAGATTACCACTTCTTTTATGCTTCATCAGCACCTGGTAGCAATTTTTTTCAATAAGAAAGTATATGACAACCTGGAGGTATGGTATTCTTCACACCTTGCATACATGGGACCTTAGGGGACGGCTCCCTTTGTTTCTCGTAAGATTTCTTTCATCATGATCTTTCCGCGTCCGCCTTGGTGACTGTGTTATTCTCTAGTCACCAGTTAGAAAACGGTGTTCCCCAGGGATCAATTCTGAGCGTCACTCTGTTTGCCATTGCTATCAATAGTATTGCATCAGTTATCCGGGAGCCTGTGAAGGCATCACTGTTCGTTGACAACTTTGCAATTTTTTGCTCCTCCAAAAGCGTGCAAGTTACAGAGAAGCAGCTACAACTTGTGCTCAACAAACTGCAGGAATGGAGCGATGCAACAGAATCTCAAACCTCAACAAACCTCAAAAACTAACTGCATGCACTTTAGCAGAATCCATCACCTCCACAATCACCCTGATCTTATCTTGGAGGACAGCAGCTTCCATTCGTTGAATCTGCAACCTTCCTAGGGCTCACATTCAACAAGAGCCTAACCTGGCGAAAACACATCCGTAAACTTCAGGGCCAATGTGTATCACCTATAAATCTCCTTCGCACTCTTACTGGTAGCTCTTGGGGCACAGACCATGTTTGTCTTTTGCATTTGTATAGAACCATCTCTGAGCCGAAGGCGGGATATTCTGATTGCCTCATATGGCACGAAATTATCCAATTTTGATACTCCCTCACGCCAAACAGTCCTCCATCCAATCCACTTGACTTCATATGCACTTAGACCATCGTTACCCCAGCCCCTGAGAGTCTGCCTCCGTATGCTTTTAGAGAAGCTTAATATAAAACTACCCAACCCTGTGAAACCCCCTGAAACCTTGTTTCCCCTTAGAAACTACACCGGCCGATAATAGATCTTAGACTGTCTAACCTTCCTAAATCCTTAACTCCCCCCAGTACACTCTTATCGGAATTTGAGGTGATAAAATCTACGTATCCTGGCCATTACTTCATTTACACCGATGGCTCCTCTCAAAACAGCAAAGTCAGATGTGCCTTCTACTGCAGTAGAGCCACGCAGGGTTTTTGATTAGACTCTTTGTGTAGCGTCTATACCGCAGAGAAGTATGCGCTCTTGGAGGCACTAAAATTTGCTGTATCGATATCATTAAAGAAAGTAGTGATCTGCAGTGATTGCAAAAGCTCTCTTGAATCCATCTCGTCCTCGTCTTGTGACCCACTGACAGTGACCATCCAACAGCAAATCCATCATCTATTGGTCCGCCACTATATTTTAGTCTTTTGTTGGGTCCCTGGACACGTGGGAATTAGAGGAAATGAAATAGCTGACCAGGGAGCAAAGTCTGCCACGAAGAAAAGAGTGTCAAGAGATCTTCACAGTCCCCACGGAAGACATTAAGCTCTTTATCAAAGGCTCTATCCGCAGTGAATGGCAAACAGAGTGGCATAACTTAGATTTTAAGCTCACGAGAATCAAGGATTTCATAAATCCTTGGTCTTCCTCATCTCGTGATGCTCGGCGCGAGATCATTTTAACACTCCTCCGGATCGGTCACTGCCACGGTTATCTCTCATGGTCATCTCCTCCACCCACCCCCTATATGCGAAAACTGCAAAATAAATCTTACCGTGGAGCATGTTCTCTTGCACTGTGTTAAGATAAGAGATAGCTGTCGAAGGCGGCATCATCTTGCTATCTCCCTAGCGGAGATTCTTAGAAATAAATCTTCTCTCTGCAAGCTTTTTACGAGAGACTTAACTTCTACAGCCTTATCTGAGAGAAGATGATAATGCCAATTATTGGCTTTTAGCCCAAGATTTTAAAGTAACTATCTGGCATTTTTCTGCCAAACTCTTTTATTTATTAGGTTACGTTCCTTTTCAGTTTTATTTAAAGATTTTAATTTTCCTTTGTAAGCTTGGCACTGCAATATTGTGCTCTGATCTTAAAATAATTTGACATGGGCGCAAATGACCTTAGCCATTGAAGCGCCCTTAAACTCAATCAATCCAGTAAAAGCTTTTATTCCATTATTCAAATATCTTGTGCAATTGAAAATATATGAATATTTTTATAGTATTTTCAACAACTTCAATAAAAGCATTGGAAAGCATATTTAGTGATAGTAATAATGACCTACAATGAGAGAGTCATATGAATAAAATGTGTTTACTCCTAAGTGCTAAACATCATTGTAATCCATTACAATAATGTTAATCTTTCAGTGCTAATGTTGTATCGGACTAGACCCACCACTACCTAAAAGTTCATATTAAAAATGGAAGCAATTTTATTGTACCCCCAAGGTTTCTTCCTATCAAAGACCATGGTCCAATATCAAAGACCACTCCTTCTATAATTTTTTTTTTCCTAGCAATGCTAGTGCAGTGTGTATAGTCTTCCAGAGACACATCTACTGCAGTGGTTTTTTAATCATGATAATATCATAATTTTAGTTCTTTAATGTTATAAGCTTAAAAAAACAAAATACTTCTGTGTTAAATATTGCAACTAAGTTTTTGATGTAATAACAACCGAATGATACTAAAACAAAATTTAAGTTTGCATTTTGGGTTTTGAACCTGACTTCCCCATTGAAACATTAAATGATTTATTTAAATTCTTTTTCATATTACTCAAACCAATGGTGCTCTTATTATTTTTATAATATGATCATCAAGGGCAAAAAATTAAATTGACAAAATGCATGGAAATTGTGAAAGAGTTATAGAATATATTACAATGACAACTTTGTAATATCTGGTGAATAGTGCCAAAGAATGAGATAGTGGTTACTGATCAATGCTCAGAGCAGATTATTTTATTTTAAACCATCTTCTGTTTCCTTTAAAATCAAATTGTAAAAGTAAATTCCTACCAATTTGATAATTATCATTTAAAATAATGTCTACGTTGTTTCAGGTGACCTTGTAAAAACTAAGTGGGGCAACCTGCGCGACAGGTGTGTGAGGGAGCTGCTGAAGAACAAAGGGAAGAGTGGTGATGTTTTCTCCGGAAGGGGGTGGAAGTATTCAGAGGTGATGAATTTCCTCCAAGATATACTTCTGTCGTGGGAAACCGTCACAAACAGTGAGCCACAATCTGGTCCCTCAGTAGACCCTCAGCAGCTCCTGGTCCCTCAACGGACCTTTTTTAAGACTCGGAGGATGTTTTTGGGAATGTTGTGGAGGTGCTGTCTCTTGAAGAGTTTTCCCAGATTTGCAATAACCTCTGCCTCCAATATCATCTCCTCGTCCTCTTCAAAAGCAAAAGAGGAAAGCAGATTCCATTAATGAGCTGCTCAATTTGGGAAGACAGAAAATCTCTGTGTTGAGAAATGAAGAAAGTAATTCAGAGAGACATTTTCTCCTAAGCTTTGAAAGCCTGTTGAAATCTTTGCCTGACTTAAAAAATTTATTTAAAATGTATATATTTAAAATGTATGATGTTGGTGTAGAACACGCAACAAAAAATATTGAAATTTGCAGACAGCTCTTTTTAGTGGAACATTTTTATTCCAACAGTTATGAAGAACTCACATCAGTAGTGTTAGTAAAGTGTGCAAACCACGAGAAAAAAAAATTACAGAAATAGAAAAGAACATAGTAAAACAATATCTTGTAGAGTTCTAGTGCGGCGACGGAAGAGGTCGGTTGTGCGCGGAACCGCTTCCCGTGCCTTAGCTTCAGCAGTGCAAGACATAACATTGAGTTCTAGTGCAGTGACGGACAAGGTCGGTTGAATGCGGCACCGCTTTCCGTGCCTTAGCTTCTGCAGTGTGAGACATAACGATATATGCGACACTGCTTGAAACTCCTACCAACAATTGAGAAGCAAAATTAGTGAGACCAATAAGACAAAAATTTCATCAGACCAATAAGACTTAGACCAATCCGCTGATTTCCGTGTAGCAATCCGAACCAGTAATACCAACAGAAGATACACAGTTTTTCCCATGATAAAATTAGAAATTCAATTGAGATGGCGCCAAATAAATATATATGTGCAAATTGTTCCAAGAAAATTCAAGAAAATTCTGGAAGCTTTAGCTGCAGTAACTGTAAACTTTGGTTCAATAAAAAAATGCAGCAACCTGAGCAATGGAGAATTTTTAAAAAAAAATTGCCACTGAATTTAAAAAACAGGTAAAAATAAATGGCAATGTTCGAGATGTGACCTTGAGCTCAGCATAATCAAATCCGACAACAAGGATGATGAAGAGGTCGACAATGGGGATGAGGAAGCCATCGAAAATTCACCGTTAGTTTCCAGCAAGACTGAACTGGAAAAACTATTTGTGAAGCATTTGGCTCCTTTCAAAAAACAAATTGAAAAAATTGAGAAAAGTGTTTACACAGATTTCAGTAAAGCTTGGTAAATCACGATATACAATGTAATAAACTAAGTCGATTTGGTATACAAGGTAGTGCATTACGGTGGTTTCATTCATATCTGACAGATATCTTCAGGTTCGATTAAATGGTCATATTTCATCTGCATACCATCTGGTGTGCCGCAAGGCTCACTCCTAGGACCAATACTTTTCATCATTTTTATAAATGATATCGGAGATAAATTAAAATCAGATTACTTACTATACGCTTATGAGTTGAAAATCTTTAGAAAAACAGGTGGTGAGGACGATGTTCACATTCTTCAACAAGACATCAACAAGCTTAATAAATGGTGCGAGGAAAACAAGCTTATATTAAATACTAATAAATGTATGGTAATATCCTTCTCTCACTCATTACAGCGAAAATCGACAACGTACCAACTCAATGAACATCAGCTTAAAGAAGTAGAACCCGTGAAAGATTTGGGAGTCATGATTGACAACAAACTAAATTTTTCGAAACATGTGGACAAGATTACATCAGAGGCATATAGGGTCCTTGGATTCATACTCAGATCAAGAAGAGAATTCAACGATGTTCACACACTTATCCAACTATATTCAACCATAGTTCATCCAAAACTTGAATACTGCACAGTAATTTGGTCACCACATATACATTTTTTAGCAAATCAAGTCGAAAAAATACTGAGAAAATTTTACAAATATATTGTATATTTAATGAACACCAGAGGATACAGTGTGAACATCGAAGACGTCTACGATAAATTTGATATTGATAGTCTTTAAAGTCGAAGAAAAGTTGCGGATCTAGTATTTTTTTATAGATCTATCGATGGACAAATCGATTGTTCTGAGAAATTAGAATTTTTTGAATTTATATGCCCAAAGCCAGGTTTGAGATCTGGTAGATTGTTAAACGTGGTTAAATCTACTAAAAACTATGTACTTCATGGACCAAAGAACAGAATAGCTAATTTTGTAAATGAACATTGCTCTGACATCGACTTCTTCGGATTTTCCATATTAAATATCTTTTCGAACATTAGAAATATACTTGCTAACTGAATGAAAATGTTAATTTCAGTGCTCGATAGCACACATGTATGTATACTATAAACAATTTATATTGTATTTATATTATATTCATATTTGTATTTTTATAATAATGTTACTTATTTAAATGTATAAAGCCAACTGATGTAAATAAATAAATAAATAAATATTTATTAGCCTGAGCATTATCAGCTGGTATGGAATGAATTTTCTCTGTATTTGAACTTGTCCAGTCAAAAATAAGAAATCACCTTGGAACAGAAAAAAGCCACAAAAATGGTGTTCCTTCAAAAACAAATTATTTGTAAAAGCTAGTATTTCATTGTTTATTAATAAATAAATACTTCAAATGTTATGATTCTTTTCTTCATTGCATTTTAAAACTTTATAATGAATTATATTTTTGATTGAAATCACTTTATTTAAACCATTGAAACTCTAATCAAGGATGCATCTAATATCAAAAGAATGAAGATTTTGAAGGTAGAGGATTAGGGGGTCAATTAATACTAGAGTAAAAACAAATGGGAAAAAATAGGTTACATATTTTCTTTATGGGGGAAATTGGTGATAAGAAAATTTCAATCCCAATGGATACTCGGCATTTGATAACAGTTATATTTAGAACTTAAGAAGAGAAACATAAAAACAATTCAAGAAATAAGAAAACTTATGTAACTTTGGCTAATAGTAATAGCTATTAACATACCTATGTTATGAGTAGGGCTGTGATTTATATGCAATAAAAACAGGGAAATATGCACATACATATGTAAATATATTTGGTAATGTATGCAATTAAAAAGGAAAATATGCGAAACGGGATAATGTAATATATAAGTGTAAAAATAAATAAAAGGTGTAATGTACATTTCAAAAAAAAAAAAAAAAAAGGTATTGCAACAGAAATATGACTTTTGCTTAATTATAATAAAATTTAGAACATAATAATCAAATAACTTAAAACTTGAAAATCTTGACATAATGCGTTTCACTTGTGAGCCAATGATATTTGGTTAAAAGAGAAACGTTAGTAAGTTCAAGAGAATGAGACATACCTTGAACAAAGCCTTGTGATCACTTGCAAAATTGTTGTTGCAACTGCAAACAACCACCTTTTTCAAGTTCTCAAACTTAAACGACCATCTTTGGCCTCAAAATTGCTTAAAACCAGCTGAATGACCACTCTACGGCAACAATCAACAGGTAACTTAGACCGAACATCTTTTATTTGATCAGTGTAGTTAGACTAATACTCAGCTGCCTTCAGCCAAGTACCCCACATTGTGACAACTGGTTGGGGAGATAGAGGTAGGTGAGGTAATTTGTGTTAAAAATATTCACATGACTTGAGCCTTCAAGAATACTTACTTGACAGCTCTTGATATCAAAAGATTGACATCTGGGAATTGAAATCTCACAGTTTCTGCCACAGGATGAAAAGCATGAGCTAGGCTTGTTAGATGAAGTTTAGGATAAAAATGTTAGATGAAGTTCAGGATAAAAATGTTAGATGAAGTTCAGGATAAAAATTTGTTATCACAGTCCCTGCTCTTAACATACAAGGAGCACCATCCAGCACAAATAGTAGAATCTTTTCACACTGAACTCCACTCGGCCAAAGAAAGCTCACTGATTCATTGAAATACATCCTAATGAGGGGTGAAGATGATCTTTTCATGGATGAGGGGTAAATATGCAATGAAAAATGCAGTTATGGCCCAAATGTGCAAAAATATGAAATTATGGTGATATGTGCGAAATAAAAATAGCTTAAATTGATTCTAAATGCTTCAAAATATATACAATGAGTTGAAACCTGATGTTTTAGTTGACCGAAAAAATATGCAAATGGATATAAATCACAGCCCTACTTATGAGTGTTATTACTAGGGGACGGATTTTGATGACCTAAAACATTGCCATAAATGATCAATAAAATACTTTAAAAATGCCCTAAAACCAAAGAAAAATCATGTAAAAAATTATGAAAAACAGTTTGAATAAACAACTCAAGCTGTTGGATACGTTATTGATATAATCGAGGCTTCTTCCATTCGTTTGAGTGAACTCGGCTTGCAAACTTTTAATTTGGACTGTTCTTTACCAGGAAATCCTGAATCGGCCGAACTGGCAATGACGCTTGTATACGTCAAAGGAATTGCATACAACCGCTGTCAAAACATTTCTGAGGAAACAAATCGAATAGGCTACTGAGTAATTCTGTGAAGAACATTTGTTGCATCTCAGTAATATTATTTGAAGCAAGTACCATTAAAAATGACATAAAAATTAATGAAATAAGCAAAAAAATGCATAAAAAAGACTTATTAGTCAAAATTGACAAAAAACGCAAAATAATTACCTAAAAAATGGGTCATTTCCTTTTTTCATAACATAAAATGATTTTTTAAACTAAACAGCATTGTTCTAAAGTGAAAAGAAAAAAAATGATATTTCATTAAAATCCGCCCCCTAGTTATGACTATCGAGGCAGAGCCGAGATTTTTAATTTGGATGAGGCAGTAATGACACTGAAACATTTTGTGGTATGTTCAGCATTTTATTGGTCACCATAAAATCCCACGAATTACTGCGATAGTAAACACGTGAATTCTGTTGCTGCGGAACGTTACTACGATATTGTGGGGTGTTGCTTACAATATATCTATCTACATGAACAATGTTTTTATACTGTGGTTTGAGAAAGATGAGTGCACATAATTCTTCTGAACATAAAGATATGTAAAGAAATGACATTCGGTTAGAAAATTGACACATTGACTTCCAGTGGCAACCCCTGCACATTGTCAGTAAATATGAATACCAGAGTAGTTTCATTTGATGGAATGTGAGGAAAATGTATATTAGGTTAATTTACGTAGTATATATTTTTCTAATTTTTCTATTAATAATATTACAATTAAGAATAATTATTCCCCAAACAAGTGTGAATTACTTCTGAATTGTTTGAATCTGATTTGTTCTGAACATCGCCATGCTTTTTCCTTAACAAACATTTGACTTGTGATGAATCAATGGTTGATTACGTTGGTAAGGATGTTAAATTTCTTAACATACAGGTAGATACAAATGCACTTATCAGAACTACAGGCTTGCATGTTAAGAGGGGTTAAAGATGCATAAATGACCGATAAATGTTATTTACCAATAACAAAGCAGATTTGGGTAGAAGTTCAGGGAATGAAATTGGAATTGCCTCGCCTTCTTATGAAACCTTTGATTAAACAAGTGGTGCTTGGGATAAATTCTTCATGAATGTATGATGCTATAATTGATTTGAAAGAGGGGAAAATAATGTTGAGTGATTCTAGTAATTAGTACATTGTAAAGATTGTTGAGGATAAAGACATTTTTGAAGGAAATTACAAGAAGGTGGCATTTGAAAATTTTGATGACTAACTTTGTGACCAGTTAAGTGATGATTGTTGGTTAATGGTTGAAAACTAGGGATTTGTTGAAATTAATATGAGAAGAATAGGTTGTATTTAAAGAGTCACAAGAACCCGTAAAAGATTATGAATTTAAATTTGAACTGGCTGACTATTCCCCTTTTAAGGAAATATATATCCTGTTCCATAAGCTTATGAAAAGAATGTAGAGAAATTGATTAATGAAATGTTACCAAACAAAACATGTTAAGTAATGATATGGAAAGTTGACTATCCATTAGTATAAATTCAAATGATTATGATTATCATCTGTCCCTTGAAATCTGGTTTACCGGTAGTGGTGAACATATCCAAACTCTTGATGAAATTGAAACTAAATATAATTTTTCTAAAGCAGGTTATGTTGCAATAAATCGTGATTTGATATTGTTTTTACGTTTTTTATGGCAAACCTACCAGAGTTACGCATTGATCTCTTTCATCAGAAAATTCTTGATCTTCTTGTCAAATATATTCCTAAGTACATCATACTGAAATCTTCATATCCTCTCCTTGGTATACCTGTATTTTGATTAAATTGCTTAAATTGAAATATTATGCACAAGTGAAATTTAAAAATGGTTTCAATGATCGATTTGCATTATTTAGAATTTTCTATAAAAACCAAGAAATTAATTATGCAAAAGAATATCTTGAGAAGATTATATGAATTACAATAATGTGACTGAAAACTGAATTAAGTATAATGTTAAATCACTTTGGAAATTTACAAATTTTTTGAGGAATACAAAAGGACATCAGAATTTGATGTTTATTAATGATAAAAAGGCAGATAAAGGTCATGAAATAGTTGATTTATTTGCTGACTTTTTTGAATCAGAGTATGTCCCTCAGTCATCACATGTTGATTTGAATAATCACTACGAAAATTCTGTTATATATTTATATGCTCCGTGTATTTTAGCCAATATAATGTATGCATGACAATCAAGAGATTAATATGACGGACCAGGACCAGATAGTATTCTCCCAGGTTGTTTGGTTAATTGCAACATTTCCCTAGTACCAGTTTTACATTTTATTTTTAAAAACTCCTTACAGGAAGGAGTTCCATCAGTATGGAAATATAGTTATGTTGCTCCAATCAGGGAATAGAGCATGGATTGTATATTGTAGACCTATATGTGAAAGGTGTGTCATACAGAAACTGAGGCTATTGTCACTATGAGAAGCTGACGAAGCAGGTGGGCCCAGTACTGGTTCATGAGCAGCATTGTTTTAGGTTGAAAAGATCGACGACTACTAATTGATGACTTTACAGCAATGTATTACAGAGAAATTAGAAGAAAGGTTCCAGGTTGATGTTGTATATACTGATTTTACTAAAGCGTTTGATTCTGATGAACATAGCATTTTATTATTAAATCTTCAAAACATAGGTATCCATGCAATTTCTTGAAATGGATCGGTAGCTATTTGAGAGACAGGATACAAAAAGTAAAATAAAAGTCTTTTGTTTCTAGGGATATATACGGAACATCCAGAGTTTCTAAAGGATCCAATCTGGAACCCTTTCCTATTGTAATGATTAAAGTTTTTTTTCTCCACTAGTTTATTTTTGTTCTTCGCTCACTTAAAATTGTATACAGAAGTTTAAAGTCTTAATGTTATACAGAAGTTTAAAGTCTTAATGTTTGGGCTGCTCTTCACTTAAACTTGGATTCTCTTCTTTTGTGGTGTGTGAATAATGGATTATGTTTAAATTATAGCAAATGCAAAGTTATGAGGTACTCTCGAGGGAGTAATATTGTTCATATATGTGCTGGATGGACATTTGTTAAATTCAATTTCTATTTTTACAGATCTGGGAGCCATTTTTAACCCAAAACGTAAATTTGATAGTCATATCCAATACATAGCAGACAAAGCGTATCACATGATTGGGTTTATGATGAGAGTGACCACAGAGTTTACAAATATTGAAACTTTTAAAATATTATCTTTTGTTAATTACACCTACTCTATTATATGCTTCTCCAGTATGGTCAGCCTCATATAAAATTCATTTAAACAATTTTGAGTCCATCCTGCATAAATTCTTCAATTTTTTTGCTTACAAGTTCGGATTGCCATCACTGAGGCTATGCCATTGTTTTTAAACATGTTGCAAATTTGTTAAATATTAGTTCTCTCTCCCCTTATCATGATTTATATGATTTTTTTAAATTTTATAATCTCCTTAATAATAATGTTGATTGCCCTACATTACTATCCAATGTTTGTTTGAAGGTTCCTCCAAGAAGCCTCAGAAATAATGATGAAGCACTATATGCACTGCCATTCGCTAGAACTAATTTGTTTTTTAATTCTCCTCTTAACAGAATGTGTAGAATAGCGAATGTCAATAATTTTGATTTTGCTCTGACAAAAAGTGCCTTCAAAAATTTAGTTAAGAGCGATGTTGATTGAATTCATTTAATTTCTGTTTTGTATATTTGTAATTATCTGTTGTAAATGAGGGTTATGATAATTTTAAATGATTTTGTATGTTTTAATTTATTCTGGTTTTTATTTGTGATGATGTGATCTGATGCTGTGTAATTGTGTGGTTTTGAAATGTGATGTAGAGTTTGTTGTGGTGAGTTTTTTTGTTTTTGTTGATTTGTGTAATGATTTTGCATTGGGCGATTGCCTGTTTAATAAATAAATATTATAATATCAAGCTTATTTTCATTTACATTTTGAGAACTGATATTGTGGTGAAGTGTTATTTGACAATTAAGCTGAGAGTAAACAAGACTGGAAATATTTGGCTAATAAGTTAACCACTTCATCACCAGTACTAGCTTCAATCCCATCTAGTGACATTGAACTGGGTAAATTTAGATGAACATTTCTTTTATCATGTGTAAACTTCCAAAAAGAATTTACATGCTATTCGATAGAGCTTTCAATTGATTTAATATATTTTTCATCCATAATTTTTTACATTCAGCTCTCACTTTTGAAAATTCAATCTTATCAATTAAAAGTTTTGTTTGTGAATATTTAAAATTTGCTTCTTTTTTATTATTAATATTATTATTATTATTTATTTATTTTTTTAATTTAGCATTATTTAATTGTTTAATATCATTGGTTTGATTAACTTTCTTTGGTATAAATTTATCAAAAATACCAAAAGTTTGAGAATAAAAGTAGTCGCAAGCATTATCTATGTGCATGAAATGCACACAACCCTAGTTAATATCATTCAAGTTAGTCACTACTGAACAAGTATTAGCTTTTCAAAAATCAAATATAAATTGAGAAACAGTGGAATTGTAATTATTTAATACTGATCATATCATGTGAATGGAAAAAGCAGGATGAAATCTATCATCAAGATTAAATATACGATTATCATTTTCAATAATTTCAGTATATATATATATCGGAAGCAAAACACAAATCAAGAATACACCTGTTGCAATTTACAATTTTATTCACTTGATAAAAGTTGTGAAGACTTGAAACATTTGACATTAACACAGCCTTGTCAACATTACTAGAGAAACAACCGGTTTCAGGGTAAACAGAGAAACCTATTATTTCATTATTGCAACATATTTTAGGCAAATTAAAATCATATATTATAAAAAACAATTTAAAATTATATGTTAAAATTTCTTCCAACTCCTTACAATAGACATTATCAATGTCAATTGACGAGACAGAGGGGAAATAAGCAGCTCCCAACAAATACTCTTAATTTTTTAAAGTCAGTTTCACAAAAACCAAATGATAAAATGTACTTATAGCGGTAATTAATGAACAGTTGATAGATTCGCGAACTGCAGTAAATACACCTCCACTCCACTTCTGTGATAACTCACCTTTTCGATCTTGTCAAAAGATGTTATATGAAGGTAGATTAAGTTCACCATCAATGTTACCATCATGAAGTGATGATTCAAATATCCGGCCTTGTTAAGGGGATGCAATACTGAAATTTACTGAAATTTCTGAAAAATATCAATTTTTATATTTTTAATGGATTTGAAAGTGCCAAGTCTCTAGAATTGCCAGTCGTAAGAATTTTTCATGTATCGCCATTTAAATGGCCGCCACGTGGATTTAAATGCCCAGGCGCGTTGCCCGGTTACGCCCCCTTTCCTTTGCATGCATCCTGGAAACTTAATTTTTTGGCTGGATATTTTTTAATATCGCGGTAAATATTTTTGCCACTTTGAAGTGTATTCTTTGTGGAACATCTGGGCGCAAAGATGCAGTACTGCCAACGTTATTTCGAGTGGAGACGTGTAAACAACCTGACTTCAGCGTGTGTTTCTGGTGTAGTCAGTAGAATTGTGTTTTGTACAATTTGACGTTTGTGTTTGGGTTCGTGCGACAGCGACGAGTTTTTCTCTGACCCTGTTCATCATATTAGCTAGATTTTTAAGTTATTTGTTTATTATTAGTATTTTATCAAATGATGTGTAGGTTAGGTTAGCACATAGGTTAGTTTCGTACATAGTGTTATAAGTACAGAACTATTTACATTGTGTTGTACCTTGTTACGGAAACGCAAAATGAACAGAATGCCTAAACATAATACTCAGAAGAAGAGATCAAGTAAACTAGTAAAAAGAATGCGAAAAATTGCATGCAAGATGTACTGTTGGCAAGACACAAAATACAAATGAATATTTGCATAATGTCATTTTGAGCAAATGTCCAAAAGAAATATTTGTGTCGAAAAAAATTAGAAATTGCCGTGGTGTCAGCAATTTCTGAATTTAACATGGGATGAGGCCAGTGAGAGAATAAGAGAAAGTGTGACTGGAGTAAATCTCACACCCACAAGTCACAAAATTTGTGCAGCCAGGGACAAGCGTCGGTTGCAGAATAGTGAACGAGCTATGCAGCAGGAGAGGAAAACTGCAAGAAAGAAACTAAAAATGACAAAAAATGCCAAAGAAGCTAAAAAGAAAGAAGAAGAAAGTCAAACATATGGAGTAGGAGAGTTCTGAAGCAAGATATGGCCACTAAATACTTTTTTTAGAAAGTTCAAATTTTAAATGTCATTTTCTGCAATAGTAATTTTTTGACATTTTTGTTTATTGAAAATGCTCCACATGATGTAATTTTCATGGAATCTTTTTCAAAAATTCAAGATATGTTAAAAGATACTGTGTTAAAAACTTAGTGTTGTAATTTTTTAGTGATGCAAATACTTCTCTAAATAATAAATGTTAAAAGTGTGAAACTTTTTTTTTTGCTATGCGAATAGTAAGGTATAACATTAAAATTTTTTTTTCTGGTAAAGTAATGAATAAAATTCAAAACCAAAACGCTGATATCTTTGTTATTCTTTTCTCATAATGTAAAAAAAAATTCATTTCAAAATTAATTAAATTACAACAAGAGGAGCATTTGTTCATGATATAAATAAAAAGTAATAAACAATTATTTTTTTACAATCTATTAAAATTAGCAATTCCAAATTTGGCAGTTGATATCTGCATAATATAACTATAATGTGCTAAAAATTTGAAGTTGATGTGTCAAAAACGAACAGATTTACAATTTTCAGTATTGCATTCCCTTAACCTTAAATTGCAGTGATATCAGAAATATTAATCGTAAAACAAAACAATATGTTTCAATAATCCCATTTTCAAACAAGATAATAATTTGACCTATGTCTATCTATGGAATATCATGTCAGTAAAATTGTTGTGAAAGGCCAAATAGTCCACAAACCTGTGCTTAAAAATCAACCCAAAATCAATTATAAATGGATCCAAATCTTCAATTTTGTTAAGATGTTATTGGATATTTGTTTTAGAAAATCAGCTTTAAAAACCATCCTGTACTGGCGTACATTACTGTAGAATTTGTTGAAAATACTGACTGACACTACCAGGGAAGTAGAGATTGATACACAATGCACCTTCTTATACACCAATAGAAAATTCTCTACTGCTTTAGAAAATAATAAAAGATCATTAAACTTCGTGTATCTAGGCATCACGATTGTAAAGTACAACCACAAAGTTGATATTTTCACAAAACCCACCCACATGGGCAGAAAATCACACACTACGTCAGATCACATTTCTCACACAAACAATCATCGTTCATGGTTCATCACAATGTATTAAGGTCATTTCCTATACTTAGGTCTCCTGAAAATGCATAGAATAAATTCGTATTTTTGTCATACAACTATAATGAATGAGAACGGAAATGTTACAATAAAAATTACTTCTCAAATAAACCAATGTATTCTACCAAAGTAAAACTCGCAAATACGAAACACCAAACTACATTCGTAACTTTGCTGTGGGTAGTTTGAATCATCTCATAATCAATTCAACGCTGTATCCACGAGGCGAAATACCAAAGCATTCACATAAAAAATCGAAGAATATGTAAGGCCTAAAGAATTAACACATTACGAATCATCCTTTGCTAATAATTACGCACAAAACGACATTCATTTTAAAAAGTCTCTTCCATAATATTAGAGGTCTCTATTATGCAGGCACCATTTTTTTTGATACATGTTCTAAGGCACTCAAAGCAGAACAATAAAGACAAAAAATATTACAAATTATTCTTTTATTTTCAAATAATTCACTTTCTAAGGAGGAAATCAAATCCAAAATAATCCCAATACACCCTCAGATGCTCTAAAATTACTGTTATTGGCAGTAGGTACGTACTCCCAATAATTTATGAACCTGCCAAACATCATTGCAAGATGAGTTATCTCCCAATCAGGGACGCGGTGTCCGAATACCAACATGCTGGTGTTTTATAAGATACCAGCGAAATATTTATTAGCAAGCATAATAATGTTTGACACCCCTACATAACCTATAAGTTTGTAACGTTTCTTGTTGATCATCTTTTACATAATAGTCCAATGTGATATCTGGGTTTTGCAAAATCTTAAGCGAAGAACTATAAGGAGCTCCATGATGGCAATCTGTTCCACAAACTGCCAGAAGCCGACAGTTTGCGACGAGAAGATCGTACAAAATTGGCATTGAGAAAATGGCAAAACTATCTCGCTTTGAGCTGCGAGAGCACGACACAATTACCGCTTTTAATCCCCTCCGTATTATCGCAAGTATTGTATAATAATTACCTTGTTTATATGAACAATACAATACATCGAAAGCAGTTTCACTGACTAGTGACTTAGCATGTTCCCTACAGACAATTTCTTTGACTATTTTATTCATGTTTTCATTTATTTCATTCATTATATTTAGAATTGATTTTACTCTCTACCAATTCCAGGTGTCTATCACATAAAAATCAAATTTTCCCACCTGTGTAATTCACATTATGCATTCCAGTGTCTTTTCGCCATTCAAATATATTTAATTTGTGAATATATGCATTTCATTGTTCTGTGTAAAGAAGCATTATACTCGTTAATGTGGAATAAAAAATTTCGATGAAATGCAGAAATTGTTAGGAAATAAGCAATTCACCGCCAAAAAAAAGAAAAAGCATTTTAAAACAGTTCCAGCAGTTGTACTGTGAAAAAGGAATAAATTTTATCACAAGTATTAAATGAAGGCTTGTAAAACACTTTTAATGAATAGGCTAATGCTAATTTTGTTTATGATAAATATTTATCTAAATTATTGTTATTTTCGTTTATTGTGATGTTTGATGTTAATGTTTGTTGTTTCCTCTTGCGAAATAGGTACTCTTTTATTTACTATCATTACTTGGATTTATCAGGAATTCTTAATCAAATCTTTATTATTTATGATAATTTCAAAACGACGACAATTTCCAAATTTCTTTTTGGAGAAATGTTATCAAATTGGATTACAACACTTCGGTTGTCTAAGGCTTAAACATCCACTATATATGAGGAACTCAGAACGGATGTTACACACTGTTAGGGCATGTAAGGGAGTGGATGCTCATTTCTTGCCCATTGACGTGTGGTGAAAATGGCATTATGCAAGTGTCATTTGAGTTGCAGGATGTTCATTTAGCACAGATATTTGGCCTGTCACATTCTGACGCTTGAAAGATTTTACGTAGTGGACAAAACTCAATTCACGATGGGTTGCCAACCAATCACTACGGTACCAATACCAAGTAGGAAACTCCGTTTTAGGAAAATTCCCGTCTCACGTTTATAGGCAAAAAGTGGTCCCTCTACAAGTCCTCGCAATTTTTAACATTTATACTGAGAAACATATATACTGAGTAATTGGATAAGGTATTCGTGCTCGTAATGTGGAATTGGTACTTTGAAAGTTGTTGCCGTTTCTGCAAAATGAAATTTGGAAACTATCTTTGTTTTTAAACTATCGTTGGTAATACAAGTACATTGAGAATTCGCGATAAATACTGGAGTCCCATACGTAAGAGTAAAAGTTACTGGTTGTAACGCTTCTAGAGGTTTGTAATATTTGTAACATTAACATCCGGTTCTCAATGAGTGCTGGTCATTTATTCTTTGAAAAGGGTTTCCCTGTGAAGAATCGCAAGCAAACAGTGCTGACATGCAGTGAGGACTGAGACATCCCTGCACGTGCTGTCACACTGCAGACAATGCCGTCGGTCAGTGCCTACTAGCAAGGCTCCTAGGAATAGAGACACATGAGGCCAGTCACGAACTGTAGTTAAAAAGATTTCGAGAGACAGCCAAACATACGCGTATGGCGACTTGCATAACAATCATTGGCAAAATCCGCAACGTCCAACTTCGCTACATGAAATATCCTATCTCATACTCAAATCCAAAATGTGATGGTCTTCCACTGCGTGTTTTGCATATTTGATTTGAGCCGCTCCTTAACTGTTGTCAAAATGAGTCTTAAGAAAATGGCTGAACTTACTTTTCATATTTTGTTACGAATTTTACATGTTTATTTCATTCACTTTCTTGCTTAGATTTACAAAATTACTGTATTATTAAACGATCTAATTTTACGCCCCTTCTTTCTTTCTTTAATTCTTCCATTCTTTCATTTCTTATGATATTTTAAAATTAAAATGATGTAATATATAACCATTTACTTTTCGTACTCTGTTAATTCTAATGCTTTTGTTTATATTTTATTTTATCGGAAAACTGATTATAATGGCTAATCCATCGAAAGCTGCTCTTATTGAAGTAAACAACATTGTTGGCAATGACAACGCCTTGAATTATTTCAATTGCACCATTTGACCCGAAACGCCTGTATTTCGCAAGGAATCCCAAGGAAATCGCGTCGAAATGCAGCGCGACCTGCGTAAAGGTTCTCACAGACCGACGCGCCAACGCAGATTGGCGGCAGCGGAAGTTTCGCGTCACGTGTTGCCTTATGATCACGTTCAGACCTGCGCGACAGGCGCGGCAACGGATTGGCAGCGTTTAATCGGCGGCGAAATTTGTAACGTAGTTAGACGTGTTTCTTCCCCTACTGCTCGAGTTTCGTGGAAGTCCGTCCGTGTTCAGGAATCTTCGCTCCAGTCAAGTGACCTTGCCAACCGTCACCAAACGCTGACTCATAATTGACGCTCCGGCGTGAACGGTCCCGCGAATTCCGCGGCCGCGTCTAGCTCGGATCTTTCCGCGCCGCAGCCGCTGCGGGTCTACCGCACCGGTCTGCGGGAGCCTTAACGCCAAATGCATCGCCGGGCGCTCCGTCGCGCTGCACACAGTGCCGTCGGTCACCGGAGTTTGCGGGGTCTCCGAGGGCCAGGAGCGCGCCCTCGCGCCGCGGTCCCTGGGAGCCTCATTACGCTCGCGGCGCGGCGCGGGGAGAGGGGCGGGGCGGGGTGGGGCCGGGCGGGGCGGGGCCGGGCGGGTAGGGGCAGGGCGGAAAAGGGCGGAAATGGGCGGGGCGGGCGGGGCGGGGCGCGGGGCGGGCGGGAAGGGCGGGGCGGGGAGGGCGGGGCGGGGAACGGCGGGGCGGGGCGGGGCGGGGCGGGGCGGGCGGGGAAGGGCGGGGCGGGGCGGGGCGGGGAAGGGCGGGGCGGGGCGGGGAAGGGCGGAGCGGGGCGGGGCGGGGCGGGGCGGCGGGGGGCAGGGCGGGACGGGACGGGGCGGGACGGGACGGAGTGGGGCGGGGAGGGGCGGGGCGGGGGCGCCAGTCGACAACGTCGCCCCGGCGACCGCAGCGCCCGACTGGGATTTCGTGGACGGCGGCCGCGGCGGTGGCGGCGTTAACGGCGCTCGGGGATCAGCGCGGAGGCGGAGAGGACACACGTTGCCAAGCAGCTCCCGAGTTAGGGTTGGGGACAACTGGGGAGTGTAAGAGTTAAAGGAGGACAAGTGTTGGATACTGGTTTAGGGAGGATATTAATGATCTAAAACGCAAAAATGATCAAAAATTGTTTCAAAAATCTCGTAAAAATGACGTAAAAAATATGATCAAAAACAGTTCGAATGAACAACTCAAGCTGTTGGATATGTTACTCATGTAATTGAGGCTTGCAAGCTTTTGGTTAGGACTGTTTTTTATCAGGAAATCTCTTTCTTTAATTGCCCCCAAATTACCCAACTGACAATGATGCTCATATGCGTCAAAAAATCTTAGATTACATACTACGACTGATATTACAAAATCTGAGCAAAGAAATTGAATAGGTGACTCAGGTATTCTATGGAGAACATTTATTGCATCTTGAAAATATTACTTGATGGAAGTATCATTAAAACGATATTAAAATCTATGAAATTAGTTCAAATGGATTATAAATGACAGGAAAAGGTAAAAATGGATTTTTTTAGTCGACCACAAATGCAAACATTTTATGACAGCAAATGCAAAAAACGATATATAAAAGTAGGTAATTTCCTTTTGTCATAACATAAAAATAATTTCTGTACTAAATGGCCTTGCTCAACAGTAAAAAGAAAAAATCGACACTTCCTTAAAAACAGTGCCCTAGTGTTTAGGTTGGCGCTTGCTTTTTATTATAACTGCAATAAATGTACAGTCTGTAATTAAATATATTTTTTATAAAAGAATTAGAAAATTATAGGGAATGTCAATGATTAAATTACAATCATGGTGATTGCAATGAAAATAGAGAAAATGAGAACATGGCTTACAGGCGCAAAATTGTTAGTGATACCATTTGATATGTGGATTACGGCTTGGTAATATGAAGAGATCTACCAAATGGATTCTTGGAGAAATAAGTTGTATGTATATTCTGTTGTGGAGACGTGTGAAGTTTTCGGAGGGTTTGGAATTAAACCTTAAGGGAGAGAATGATTGGCAAAGCGCGTACTTTGTTCTAAAAATGATAGACGTATAGAAATGTATGCAAATGAAAAATATTATTTTCATGAACAATAGTGAAGAGTATTAAATTACAAACAATTTACGATGTTTATGTTAGAAATGATAATAGCGGGTATGTTTACAACGTGAATTTGCTAGTGTGCCATTAGTTACGGAGATGGAGGAGTGATAAATGAGATAGTGATGTATGTAATAGAGAGTGATGTGAGAAAGGTTGTAGAATATTAAATACAGTTTTCAGACAGGGTAAGCTGTTGGAAGTGAGAGTGAAAATGATTGTATTTAACTGGTAGAGATGAGCTTTTATTCTAATAATTTTTGTAACCTAGAAGCGTTGGAAACTCAAAAGCCCTACACAATTACATGCAGTACATGTACAGAAAATAAAAAGAGAATTCACCATTATAATGATTTAGAATCGTGCCAAACGATGAGAAAGGCGTCAATAACAGAACTGATAATGAAGGAAATGATACCAACGGGTTCCTGATGGGTTACGATAGCATTAATTATAAGGATAATGGCGAATTTAACGCATTAGGATTAGTGAAAGACATGATGGAGGAAACCAACTGTGAAGTATACAATTACGATGGAGCAAGTGATGTGAAGTTAAAATAAATCACAACTGTGAATATGATTACGGACTTCCTGTCTTGACATTTTGAGTGATATAGAATGTTAGGAAAATTACGCCTCTTCATAGTTTACGACGACAATCATTAAATAATGTCAAGCTTATAACAACCGGCTATAAACAGTATTGTATGACGTTTGCGTCAAATACGGCAATAACGGCTTTGGTTCGCAATGATAGAGCGATAGACCTGGACATACGTATATGATGATATCGAACGTTCCAAAAGACGTTCATCAGATGAAGTACAGAAAAAATGTTGAAAAGTGAGTTGTGACGTTAAATAGAAATATACTACACTGTCCGATCACTTCCTTTGTTTCATAAGTGTCAGATGACGCTCTTTGTTTCATAAAACGAAAAATAACAACTTAAGACAATGGGAGAGAATGAAATGGTGTTTATTATAATTATAGGGGAAATAATTTTAAAAAAGCTTTAAAAAATACATGGATTTAAATCATTTTTACACTCTCGGAATATTTGTGGAGATTTTCGTGGTATTTTGGCTGGCGTTTTTCAATTCACTTGCTCCATGAGGTAAATGGAATTACAGGTAATGACAATTTTATACAACGCTAATCCCGTCGAACGTTGTTAGCGAAATTGCAAAAATGTTGCTTCAGCCAAGCGCTAATTTCACAATGGCACAATATACGTACATTCCCTGAACATTTTTAATTTGTGATATTATATCTCACAGAATAATATCACATTTTTTAGGATTTGTTTATTTCTAGGATCAGTCAGTACTATAATCTTTCAATCAATGAAGTCCGTTTCACAATACCATCTAAAGCCCCATATATACCATCTAAAGCAATGATGCCCCAAAAAATTGAGTGGGGGATGAAATGTCAACAGGGTAGAGTTTCCTATGTAATTGTGAATTTGCAACTAACTTTGTAGATCAGAATTTAGTAGAAATTCTAGTATTAACGAGGGACATGCTAAGGAACTAGGCTGAGGTACACCCGCATAGTTGAAAATTCGACTGAAACGAGGTATGTCTGGACGTTTCCGGAGTTTTCTACGAATAAAATCATGCGGTTGCTGGAGTATACGTCAACAATTGTTTGTACCCCACTGACATTCTTTTTTTCTCATTCCGTCTCTACCCCTTTATTTAGGGATGAGAAATCATCTGCTCAAATCAACTAGAGCAGGGTTACTCAAATACAAGATTTTCTTTCTCACTCTCCCGGTCAATGTCTCGGCAGACTCAGTGGCAGAGTTGGCTGTTATCTCTGGCGTCTCAATCTCGCTCTTGAAAGATTGACAAGCAGTTCCTTCACCATCCCACGGCAAACCGCGCGTGGCCCTTTCAACCCATTCTAGTATTCCAGCGATGAGTTGATTCCACAAACTTATATTACCGATCCCTCATAATTTCAAAAGACTCGGGCAATATTGCAATGACTCCATACAATTACTTCATACAATTAGGGACTCGTCAAAATCACGTAAAAATGTCATGATTTTCTCTTCAGTCAACGTTTACATAAAAAAAGAAGGGGATGGGCAATTCAGATTTAATACCAGACACCTTTTCATTATGGAAGAGGGGATTATCTTTGCAAATTTGCATGGAAGAGGCAAATGGTAGACATTACAAAATACTTTTTCTCTGTTTTCAATCGACAGTGCATAATTGGAGCAACTTACATGCGAGTGTCTGAATCCTTTGATAACACTAGAAGTAAATTTTGAAGGAAATTAGATCTAATGTGTATTATATTACACAATCAATAACATAATTTTTTATTCACAACCGAAAATAAAAATTAATGCAGTGAATGAATGTTCAAGAAAAGTGAAGTGAAATGTAATATTGTGAAGTGTATTTATGGATGTGGAAATTGGGTAAAAATAAAGAAATGAAATGGGACTGGAAAAAAAGTGACGTATTGTAACGATGTGCTAATCAAAACAACAAGAAGAATAGAAATTGTAATAATAATAATAATAATAATAATAATAATAATAATAATAATAATAATAATAATTAATAATAATAATAATAATAATAATAATAATAATAATAATAATAATAATAATAATAATAATTATAATAATAATAAAGTCATTGATCCAAATGTTGAACAAAACCTACAACTTAAATACTGGGATGGCTCAAAATTGTAACCGTTTTCAGGTGAGCTAGTCCTAGAAAGGGAAATGCAAAGCGAATTGTGCACTGTTTATATTATTCACCCTTTTCACTTTATTCACTGACCATACTGTTATTGAGCACTGTCCAAGTAATTGGTCCTTGGCCGTATTATTGTCCACTTATTATTTACTAACTACTGAGTATACTACCATCACAAACCACTGTTCACTTATTGACCACTGTCCATCTTGTTTGCTGCTATTGACCACACTCCTCACCATTATTGATCGATAAACTTTCTGTAATTGTCGTACCCATTATATTCATTCTGTATGAAAAGTTTTCCACAAGTTTTATTCTTTCGCTTTTCTTGACCATACCTTGCCGAATGTAGCTCTTATTTCATTGCACCGACGAGTTCTTCGTCTTCCCACTTACCTTTTCCTTATTCCTGTGTCCCATGTAGTATCTCGATGTTCCCATCTGTTCGGATCCATTCGCATTATAATACCTACCCATCTCCATTTAATGTTCCTTGCGTCTCTGCATACATCTTTTAATTTTGTAGTCTTGCTAAGATCTTCATTTCTTATCCTGTCTCAGTGCGTGATTTCTAGCATTTTCCTTTCAATTTTTCTTTGCCAAATTTTCAAATAGTTGTTTGTTTTGGATTTAGCATCCAAAACAAAATAAATAATAACTTTTTGTTATTGCAGTGACTTTTGCTTAGTAGTTCGATCAATACTTTCGCTTCCTCTCCTTGTTTTTCATCCTTTCTTTAGAAAGGAGTTTGAGCTTTTCACTCGAAATTTCGTGATTTCTAATAAAGCCCTAAGTGTTTTATTAGAACAACTACATATTTGGTCTTGATTTCTTCTGAGATAGAAATTACAGTCAATATTTCGAAACTAGTCGTCGTTTTGTAGTCAGAAATATGAGTGTGAAGCTGTAAATAATGAAGCAAAAATAGAGGCGTTTTTAAGTTCGAAAATTATTACGAGATTTTCATGTGTTCGCACGTGAGTTTATAACATCCTATGAAGAACATTTATGGCACATCCGTCCCTTTTCACCAAAAAATCAACCACATGTTAACGTTAAAGGGGATAGAAAACGTTCCTGTTGTAGGCAATTACAACATCCTTGTATTACATACACGTAGAGATCTGAGTAAATATAGAGTATTTCGATTGCATTTCAATAACAAGATTTAAGTTCTAGTTCAAAGAGAATAGTGATTATATTGATCTACAATTTATAAATATCTTATTTCTTTAGTCTTGGAGATTAACTATTGACGAGATGAAACAATGTTTATGAGGATTTCGATCCTCCGAATAGTGCCGTGTACACTCATATAATTGTTTTTTGTAGCTTTTCTGCAGCTCTTTCTTTAGTGCGATGCAATCTCTTTAATTCAGCCTGATATAATAATGATAATAATAATAATAATAGTAATAATAATAATAGTGTAATAATAAGTATTATTATTATTATTATTATTATTATTATTATTATTATTATTATTTATTTTCACTATTAGCCCACGTAACTGCTTGAAAAATGAATTCTAGCATCCATCAGGCCAGTGGAACGTTTATGCTAGCGGGGAGACGGCGGTTTGGAGAGTGTGTGCCAGCAAAGCAGAAGTGGAAGGAAGGTGGGAGGGAAATGGCGTAGGCTTACGCGCGCGTGCCAGATTGATAAACTCCGAGGGGCCCCGCGGAGGGTATTCGGCGCCGGCCGGAGGGAGAGGGGGAGCCACGCCGCGGCGGGGGCGGGGGCGGGGGCGGGGGCGGGGACGGAGACGAGGCGGTGGGGCAGACCGTGACGGAAGATCAGCCTCTGCCAAGGCGGAGTGGAACTCCACTCATCTTCTGGATGGAAAGAAATATGAAAACGACTAATAGAAATAAAAGTTTTTACTTTCTACCAACAGAGTAGAGAGAAGTTGTGTAAAGATGCGCGAAAAAACTGCGAATTTTCGGCAGAAAAAACTTTTATTGCAGGGCCCTGGTAACAAAAAATGGATAAATTCAGTTGCCGTCCGTCCGTCCGTCCGTCCGTCCGTCCGTCCGTCCGTCCGTCTGTCCGAAGCCGTTCAGCTGATTTATTCCAAAATTGATATTCCCCAATGGATCTGGCTGATGTTGCGGCCACTTAAAATTAATATTGATATTTCAATTTTGGGGTACCTGCTCCTCGGAGCAGGTGAAGCTCCTAAGACATTTTCAAAATTAAAAAAGTCTCCATCGTTTTTGTTTAACTTTTGTTGATCGATTTCTTCCTACAACTAAAATATTAAAGAAAGAAAGTTTCCCTTAATGAAATATGTTCCTTAAGGATAGAATTTGAAATAAAGTCATGTACAGTTTTTCGAAACTTTGAGTACCTTTGGCGTAAATTTGCGTGAAAATATGGGGGAGAAAATCCGTACTGTTTGAGCACCACTAGTTTGTCTCGAATATCACCATTCGAATAGCTTATGATCTAAAATATTACCTTGGATGTTGCTTTAAATGGACCAAAAACTGGAAAGTAAAGAAGAATCCAGAGAAAACAAAACAAAAACGTTTACGCTATCAGGGTCCTAATGACCTTTCACTCTTGAAAATTAATAATTCCATTGTTTTTTCGACACAACATAACATCCCGGTTTAGTATTCGGTGGAATATTGATAGGAAAGAAATTAATTTGGGGAGAACATATTAAAGCAATGTAGAACTCAGCATACATTAAAATGTCAAATTTACAATCAATGTTCAACCTTTAAAAATCATAAAACCCCCTATAGTTCACTTATAACTCACAGAACTATATAGATCTTAACATAGACCTCTAAGTCTTTTTTTAGAAACATTATTATCCCAATTTTACTCACATTTTTTATATAACTTGTCTAAATTCAGCTGTGACTTTAAGTAATCCTCCTCATATTGTGAAAGATCTTTGTAGTCGTGCTTCGCGGTGGACTAGCTTTTTCTGCAATTTTTACTACACTAAAATATTAATTTTATTGCCAACTTAAACATGGGTTCGACATTACACATATAACTCCTTACCTGTTGCATGTGGAGGTGTAATTCTATACAGAATTAAGATTCCTGTAAGTTCTATTGATTGAAATCAATTATTAGATTGATGGCAACTGCTATAAATTATCAGCCTTTTTCAATAATAAAAAATTAATATTTATTCTTATATATATATATATATATATATATATATATATATATATATAAAAGAACCCTAATATGCATCTTCCTAAAACATGGAGCATATATAATTCAAACTTCCAACTATTACATTAATGAAATTTCCAATAACAATTTACAAAAGATTAAGCTCTCAAACTTCAAACTAAACGTAACTTCCTGGCTCACTATCATTTACTTAATACCCAGCCTATGCTGAAAATCCAATCACACGTGAACAACCGCTTACGTGTGGTCACTACAATATATTTTGAGAGAATGATCCCATGCATCCTCTCTTAAAGATCACGGTCATCCAATGCCCTCTTCACACCTTCTGCACATAATGTGTTCGGGGCTGTGTCCATCTGCACAGCGTTATGACACCAAGCACGGAATATTGAACTTCGTTGATCGGTTGTCTTAACAACGCGTATTTTTTACGTTCATTTTATCATACAACTATACTCCGGGTTCTTGGCTTATCAAAATATCCATTTTTTCGAAATAGTTATTTACACGACCATAATTTAACCATTTAAATAAAAACCAAATAATAAATTGTATTAAATATTTAATACTTTTGAAACCTCTAATTCACTTATTACATGATTAACGTTACAGAAATACAAAGTCATTAGAGAAATTCTTAAGCAGCTTCGGAATGTCTAATACTAAAAGTTAATTTACGTAATACAGTTAACCTTTTTATCAACAAAGCTGTCGAAAATAAATTAATAAGAGAAAAGAAATAAAAATAACTGAAAATGTATTGAACGGTGCTTTCTCTGCCTTGATGCTCTAATATCGGTTATGCTCTCTCAAATATGTGCAATCTCTTAGAAGTAAATTGATTGACAACACGAGAAGGTGCACTGCTTGTAAAACATAAAATGAAATATTGTTAAGTGCAAAAAGTAATTTTAAAAAAACAGACTCATTATAATTGAATTCTTCTTCTAGAGTCTTTCACAAAATTTGTAATATTGCAATATTGCAGCATTGAAATATTAACATTCATGTCAAAAATTAGATAAGGTTTTACTGTCGTCATATTTTCCGTAATAAACGCAACGTATAGTTTCAGAAGAGTACACAAACTTTAAGAACTTTTTAAAAAGTTTGCGTATTTTACAATAATGTTGACTTTACTGCAAGCTTTACTGCTATTTACATTACACCAATGTTGTCCTTATTCTCCAAAGCTAGATGATGCTGGAGGGTTGTGAATATTACGCCATACATGACTCACATTTCGTGCGGAAATAGCGATGACGTAATGTTTCGCACTTAATACGTAAATTTATGAACGGTTTCGTTATTCGAAAAAAGTTGTTTTTAATGCTGCAATACAAAGAACTATTACTGAATTCAAATAAGAATGCATCAAAAAACTCTAGCGAGTTGATTGAACACAATGAAACTCAAGCTACACTGAACAAACGATAGTTTTTGAAATTAAATTCAAATTACAATACTGTAGCAATTCATAATGCTATGGAACTACACGGACTCCAAGTGTGGGTGATCAGAATGCAGGCAATACCGTTCGTTCGAATTAACGAAAAACTTTTACAGCCCCGCTGAATGAGTAGATTAAAAAAGACATAGGCCCACAACTCGTTCGTTTGGAACAATTACAAAAACTATGCATACCAAATACGGGGGCTAGATGGAAACACAATTTCGGAGTGAAGTATATTGCAAACTGAATGAATGTCAGTATTTGAAATTACGTTCATAAATGTCACGATATGGGATGTACCCATTGTATGTAGCTAGTTATTTACACGATTTTTACCAGTACATTGTTGTTATTAATTATAATAATATTAATAATAATAATAATGTCATCTATCTTACTTCTAGAATTCTCTAACGGGGGTGTGACGGTTTTCTTAGAAGTTTATAAGAAGCCATGGACACAAAATCCCTCTAAATGTGCTACTGTTAATTAGACAAGAACACCCAGTTCTGCATCTAATGTATTTAAGACGAAAAATATAATGTTCGGGAATTACGACGTACAAAATTATTGCTCGTATATCATATTACCTTCAAATTGTAATATTATTTTTGAATAATGTTTTATCTGAAATTTTACAATGTATCTGTAACTGTAATCGTTGCTAATAACCACGGTGTTGATGCGACTATACATATTTTTTTTTAAATTGCAACACACAGAATCGGGACTAAATGCCAAACGATTTGTACTAAGAAACTATCCCTTAAAACCACGTTTTCGTGTCTCACAGAACACAAGTTTCGTGGGGACAGGTCAGTTCTGTTGAAGCACGAGTTTTGGGGGCGTATATGGAGAAAAGCAATATTAGTTAATACAATTTAAAGAATGAAAGAGAAAACAAGAGAAGCAAGACAAGTATGACATTTTGTAATTAATTTAAGTAAAACTGTACAGGTAACATATTGTGACAAAAAATGTAATAACGAAAATTATAAAATATATCTCTACTAATTGTTTGTCTATCTATCTATGTATCTATCTATCTATCTATCTATCTATCTATCTATCTATCTATCTATCTATCTATCTATCTATCTATCTATCTGTCTATCTGTCTATCTATCTAACTACGCGCCAAGCGCTCCCGAGCCGACTGGTAGCATGGGGCAATGGCAGTCATTTGTAGCGGCGTCGGCGGCGAGCGGGCCAGCCGCATTCGCGTGCAAAACCGAGGCGACAGCGGCGCGGCATCCGGGTAATGCGGCGGAAGTTGCGCGGTGCGTCCACCCGCGGCGCTGGCGGCGGCCGAGCCCTTTTACGTATCAATTTGGGTGGCGAGCGCTAGGGCGCCGCAGAGACCGGCGCGCCGCTCTTTCGCGTTGATTAGGGCGAGTAATTAAATACTGACGCGTTACGCCGCAGGAGGCGCTGGGGAGCCTGGGAGGTCACCGGTGCCGGAAAGACGAATAGATAGGGAGATGAGAAGTTGCCATGCAAATGTGGCAGCAAAAGGGATCAAAGAGAAAAATATGTAAGGCGAGAAAAAAAAAGATCTCATATAAAGATGAAAGTGTTTAGAGAATTATACTAGGAGGCGAGTGAAAAATTAGAGTGAGCAAAGGTGGGTGAGAAAATGACACAGAGAGGAAATAAAAAGAGAAGAAACAGAATATTTAAGTGAAGTAAAAGTATTGAGATAAAAAACACTAAAATGTATTAGGTAAAAGAGATTAAACAGAAAAATAAGTCGAAAATATAATATATTATCTATTTAAAAAATAATAAAATTCAAATAGAGGCCTTAGAATAGCAGTAAAAAGTTTTAAGAGAAGGTGACTGAAGAAAAGGAGGGTGAGACAATGATGAAGAGAAATGTAGGGTAAAAGAACGGGGGATAGAGAATTAAAGTGCAGTAAAAATTTTGAGACGAAAGGGTTTCATGCAAATGTAGCAGCAAAAGTAATCAAAGAAAAATAGGCGAGGAAAGAAAATGAGAGATAAAATCTCGCATAGAGATAACAATATTAGAATAAGTGTATTAGAAACAAGTTGAAGTTTATTAAGAAAAGATGGGAGAAAACAAAATGAAAAAAGGATGGCGAGAAAATGTCAGGCAGAAAAACGAGACATCACAGAAAATTAAAGTGAAATAAAAATGTTAAAAGTAACAAAAATAATAGAAGGAACGGCTGAAAGAATGAGAGAGGGAGGGAGGGACAGAGAGAGAGAGAGAGAGAGAGAGATGATAAGAGTGAAGCTCAAAATAGAGAGTTTGAAAACTAGACAAAGTGGAAAATAGGACAGTAACAAGTGTTTTAAGAGAGATGAAATGGTTAGATCACGAGGGGGAGATGTTGAGCAAGAGACGAATTCCCGGAAAAACAAAAGCACGTTAGGAGAGGGGGAGCGATATAAAAGTAACCGCTTGGATTATTGTCTGCGAGGGATGAAAACAATGTGAAGTTTAGTCAGTGATATATAAATATTTTCAACAGGAAGGTGTATTATAATGATCTGCATAATTTTATAAAGTTATTTAAAATTGCTATAGCAAGCAGGATTATTAAAAACATGTGTTCTACTCAAAGAATTCGCGCCCATTTTCAAAAGATAAGTTACATAATTTTCTGTACCAACTCACGCATGTTCATTTGACCTATGCCGCTTTTCTGTGCTATTACCTTCAACACTATTTTCCTGAAACGGCATGTATCTACATTTTTGTATGCCCTGATTTTCCCCGTGTGCCATTGAAATGAACCAGATGACCACAGGGCATTAATCGACGAATAAACGCGTCCGTTGATTTTCATTGGAACTCGTGGACAGAGAGCGTCCAACCTTTCAATGCAGTTCCGTGAAAGCGAGCAGCGTATGGGCATTGGTCCGAGTGACCACGGTCCAAACGGTGAGGGGCGTTGGCCGCAGGGATAGCAGCGGTGACGGCGAGGAGGGGGCGAGGCTGGCGTGGTGGGATGGCAGACATTGGAAGCCGGCGGGACGGAAGCAACGGCAAAGGAATGGATTGATTGATTCCATGACGACATAGGTATGGTCATTATTTATATAAGTGAAGTTCATGGTATATCATGAGATGTAGTGGTGTTCATCCCCAGTAAGCACGTGGTATGTGGCACTGACTCACCCGTCGACAATCGAGAATTGCCCCTACAGATTCCTTCTCAAGCGGGGTAGCGTTCCAGCGTATGCGAGCTCTGAGCTTCCACGTGCCTCCCGACATGAATGGTAATGTAATGCGTAAGTGTGTATAAGCAACGGGTGATTATAGAACGATTAAGGGAGAGGAAGGGTAGATCACGCGCAGTACGTGTCCCAATTGTTCTCTTCAACTTCAAAATACTTCTCTTGCATTCACCTGGTAGCGGAGAAATCACATAAAACTACCGATCGGAGCAATCGACTGCTTTAACTCTCCGTTCATGTCAAAAAATCAGTCACACTCAGGGCTCGAAACGTGGGATCTCCCGGGTAGAGACTGCAGTGGCAGACGTTGTGCACTGCGCCTTATGAGCGCGTACGCTGACGTCGAATGCCCAAGGTAGTTCTGCGCAAACGAATCAGTGTAAGTGGTTGGCAGAAAACCTCCGTCCAAATGAGAGAGGAGGCGACCGCAAGGCTGGTGGAGGTGTAGGTGGCGTGGGCGGCGTGGGCGGCGTGGGCGGCGTGGGCAGCGTGGGCGGCGTGGGCGGCGTGGGCGGCGTGGGCGGCGTGGGCGGCGTGGGCGGCGTGGGCGGCGTGGGCGGCGTGGGCGGTGGTGGCAGCGTTCGCGGCGCTGGCGGCGTTGGCGGCGATGGTGGCGTTGGCGGTGGTGACAGTGTTGGGGGCGTTGGCGGCGTTGGTGTCTTTGGCGGCGTTGGCGGTGATAGCGGCGCCGGTGGTGGTGGCGGCGTTGGCGGCGTTGGCGGCGTTGGCGGCGTTGGCGGCGTGGGCGGTGTTGGCGGCGTTGATGCTGGTGACGGCGTTGGCGTCTTTGGCGGCGTTGGCGGTGTTGGCAGCGTGGACGGCATTGGCGGCGTGTACGGCGTTGGCGGTGGGGACAGTGTTGGCGGCGTTGGCGGCGTTGGCGGCGTTGGCGGCGTTGGCGGTGGTGGTGGTGGTGGCGTCGGTGGCGGCGATGGCAGTGTTGGCGGCGTTGGCGGCGTTGGAAGCTTTGGCGGAGTTGCTGGCTGGGGCCGTGTGGGCGAGGTGATCTGTGAGAATTTAACTACAATCCAGCAGTCTCCGTCTACCAACAGTGAAGGCGAAGAAGAAGAAAGCTAGGAGTTTGGCATGGAAGGCAGATTGTGAACATGTCAACCAAACAACTGAACGAGAGACTTCACTCCTCTTCGGGAACACGGGGAGACTAGTCGCTCATCCAGCACGTCACCCCGTGTAAGTAAGTAGCAATTGTTTGGATTTCATGTTATTGTGATTTGTGTTGTCAGAATATTACCCCGCAAGCGAGGTTGAGGCCATAGTCTAGAGTTGTAGTTCCACCTTGGAAAGCACTGGTGAGGAATTGGAATCTCCTGCCGGTGTGCCCAGATTCCAGGTAGCATTCATGGCATTGGCAAGGGTAGATCATAGAGAAAATTTCAAAAGTTTCAAAATCCTGGCGGCTCAGTTTGATTCTTTGCTTCGTCGTGTGAGTGTCCGATACTCATGGATGTTTAGGAGGATCTTGTCTCGAAACTAATGAGTGGCTTAAACAGCTCGCGGAAAGTTGGTAGTCTCCAGCTGCTGGTCGCCTTTACGAAGGTTGTAGGAAGATGTGCGTTTCGCGATTTTCGCGTTTCGACAACGCGTTCCGTTGTATCCAGATGCGATGTATTAGTACACTCACGAGGGGTAAGGATAAGAGCATTCTCAGATGCTTGCCCTGGAGGTAATATCCCTCTGGCACTGACAAGTTGTAAGGATTAGGTCACACAGGTTTACATACCGGGACATTAAATTTAATACTTTACGACTTTTTCAAAATAATTCGAATACTTTAAGAATTACCAGCAAAAATACCTGCCGCACAGCTGCAAGAGTAATTACTTTTTAAATTAGAGGAATTTGCAGGTCAAGTAAAAATAATGAATACTTAGATGATTCTGCTTTTTAATTTACATTATTTGACTAAATGTGTAGCAATGACAAGAGAGCGTGGTAGTTTTGGACGGTGAAGAGCCTTCAATGCAAATGCTTTTGGCTTCTCCTGTCGAGTTCGTTGCAATATATTTAATTGCCTGGAAAAATATCGTTTATTTTCTCATCCTTAAAAGTCACAAAAAATTGAGAACGGTGAGACTTCAGCTGGAGAAAAAATTCCTATGTCCTGGATCCTCCTAGCGTGGTACGTGGAATGGGTCAAAGAGTCCGTCGCGACGTTAATGTACCATTTTCTCGACAATTCATTAATGTACATACAACAATTCTCAGACGTGATAGTAAAGAAGTTTATCGCTTCGAACGTATCTTCACACGCATCGGTTGCCGATCTTCTTCAATGATGAAAACCACCGCCGACCTCGTCGGCCTCGCAACTTAGCGCTCGTCCTTTGCTGCTACCAGCGCGCTCCGTTCGGTCTTCCTCCTCAGTCCAAACACGAAGAAAACTTCGCGCTCACCGTTTCTACCAGGGTTCACTAGATATTTCGCCGTTCCAGCAAACCGGCAACTATCAACGTTGCTTCCATCCTGTTTTTATAGAATACTCATAATACGGTCACCCACGCGTCAAGTCGCTCTGCGTACCTGTGATCACTGCATGCGCATTTCTACCTCCTACCTGCGTTCATCTTACCGCCTACCTCTCACCTCTCGCTAGCTCCTCTCTACCTTGCAGTAGCCACGACTAATAACGCTCCTTGTTCAAGTTCTGTGAGCGCTTAGAACAACGCCACCGCCGCGCGATTTTCAAACACGCTGCCTGATATGACTGCTGGTGACGCCATGCCACACATGGGCGCGATGTCAATATATATGGTGTAACATAATAAGGACGCACCTGACTATATTATTGGGTGAAATAATAATGATATTTGCATAAAAATTAAAGGTCAATATCGCAGGCCTAGGAAATCGTTCAGGGAATGAACTGTCGATACTTGAATTATAGAAAATTTACGTAAACTAAGGAACCCAGATTACATTCATGGTCAGAGAAATATTTATTTGAAACATGGAAAATACTAGAATATACTTCTAGGTTATTTCAGCAAGTAACATCGTGGTAATCAGGCCACATCATGGACTTAATTTACTAAGCGGAACATATTTATAATAGCCATTTAAATGAGTGAAAAGATGAATCTGTTAAAAATTAATGCGGTTTTAAATCTGATTCAGTGTTTATTCATTAGTGACTGCCTAATTTTTTAAGACAAGCCGTCTCAACTGCATCATTCTACATATTTTATCGTTACATTAATATAATTACACCACATTCGGTTTACTTCTTTGGATTTATGAACTTCAATGAAGAGAATACAAATTTAATTTACTTAAGACGAATGAAACATTCTTTAAACGTAACAAAATTTTACCTAAGATATAATAAACTTACCACTCTCTACTTGTAGCTCCTTAGCACTGCCCTCTGAAAAAGAAAGGAAAAACCATTATTTGAGGAAACTCCTTTGTCACAAACACTAACGCACGCATGCGCACTCATGCACTCCCACACGCATCCCGTTTTAAAGAATATGAAAAATCACTTATATGAAGTCCTAGGGTCGCGACACATGCTTTTAAAATGTGCGCGTTTTGGAGATGCAAAGTACCAGAATTATCTAATAGAATTCACTCCGATCGTACTACCGCTCTCATCGTACTATCGCATTCTCTGGAAAGTATTCTATTCCGTTTGGCAGTGATTAAGGTCGGGGGGAGGGCGGACCGCGCGTAATGTGAACCCTCTTCTTCTATGTTTCACGACCAAAACCCAATAATTTAAAAACGAAATCACAATATGTAAGGAGAACAAATTGAGAAACTTTAAAAACACGTCGCTTCCTGCTTAGGTTATTGTCATAAGAATGGAAACTATTGAAATATTATTGTAGTTTGCATTGTGAAAGTGCTTATAGCAATACGAAGCAAACAAACAAATAACAAATAAGGCGGCAAAATGGAAAAATGATATATTTATGGTTTGTTGACTTCTATTTTTACAGTTGAAGGCCGAACATAATGAAGGCATTGTGAATATTATTATTCTAAACACTAATATTCTTTAAATACAGATAAATAAAAAGACAGCAATATAAGAATAAGATCTGACTCAAACATCACGCCTATTCAGCACAAATAATTCTACACGCCACCATCAGGCATTTCTCATGTTTTGACTGCAAACATCACGGCGGTCCCTAGTTCTGCGAGCGTCCACTAAGAGTGCTGAAACCATAGGGCCAGCCACACTATGTAGTGTATTATATATCGTTGCCGGTACAAGAAAGATCTTTTTCGCGAACGGGGAATTGGCTGGGAAAGGTGAGCAGACTCAGAGAAGACCTGAAAAAATCCGTTACAGCACGATCGACAAGTTAATCACGATAGAAATCCACTCCTTAGGAGAAAGAAAATAATAAGTACTTCATAACATGATTTGGATTCATGGAAATTAAATTAAGTTAGAGAAATAGTAGTATCGGTCTGGTGGAGAGTTGGGGAACTAATTTGTATTTGTTTCATAATATTTTCTAGTTTTTTACATTTTTATATCTTGGCATAGACAACTTTAACCCGGCAGCCCAGGCGCCTCTTTCTGTAACGTCAACGCACGCCTGTGGTCTCGCAGACCTTTCTGCTTGCATTTCCCTAATTCAATTTCTCCTTATAATTTCCATCAAAGAAGTGTACAAAAGCAAATTTATATTATTTTGAATAATGAGACATAAATTTAAATTAGTGATTACTGTATGTAGTGATTTGTATGCAATTTTAAAAAACTAAAAAAAATGAAAAAGGCAAAAATATTATTTTCATTGTATTGGGTATATTTTACAAATCTGACAACGTTTCTTCATTTAATGATTTACAAACTGTTAGTGAATGCTTAAAAAAATAAACTTTTTGCGTATTTGGCACAAATATTTTGTTAAGTCGCGTTAAGTACTGAACGAAAACCGTTGCACAAATGCACGCAAGTGATCTTTGAGACGTTTAAACTCTGTTCAAAGTTTTGTAATGTCTCACCACTAGAAAGGATAACAGTACTCACTCTCTCGATAGAAGTATGACTCGTATCTGTGGAAGGAGAAGGTACCTGAAAGCAGTGGTCACGGGCGGAAAAAACTGTAATCGCAAAATTAGAGTAAATGCTTTGCGGGTATCTCACATCATCTGTGTGCACTGCCGGGTTAATTTTAATGCATCCTAGTTATTAGAATTAAATCTTGGAAGGATATTTTGGTGTTCGAGAGCAGACGAGAGGGGGATGGGAGAGCTGAATTATTCTCTGCTTCCTTGCAAGTGAGATCATTGCTGTTAGAACTATACGTTGCATTCAGAAGTGGGAGAAGGACGGACTCTTTACACGGTATTTTTTGGAGTTCGTAAGTTCAACAGAAATACAGTTAGGAACAGTACATTTAATGAAATGAGTGAATCAATCACACACCGTTACGAAACTTATTAACTGAACATCATAGCAAATTGTAAGTCATTGAACAAAGGTACTATTTTATTGATTATGTAAATAAGAGACTATGTGAGGAGTCAGTTTTGTTAGAGCATCCGTCTTCAAAATCAACAGATTATTGTAAAATAAATTTGACGGTAACCTGCGATGGCAGTCACAAATTCTGAAATAGAAACTCTTTTACAAGCACAGATGACTTCCCGTATAAACCGGATTACTGCAAAACGCTTAAACAATGTTCTTTTGAGAGAACTAAAAGTGAATCTATTCTGGACACGAAGCTTATTAGTACAAAATTATTAGTAGGCTTTGACTAACACTACTTTATAAAAACAATAATTCATCACTTAGTTGCATTAACTCTGCATTAATCTATGTAATTCTACTTAGTATTTAAATCCTCGTCAATCCGACTCCACACGATATGAAATCCGTTTATCACTAAATCTGTTCGTTCTACCTTGTTCACAATATCTCTAAACAAAACATCAACTTTCCTTCTCGCTCGTATATTGGGCACTTTTTCGAGGCACAATTTCAATTTCAATTTTTTTCAACAGCTAAATGCTACCTGCATTTCTTGTTAAAAACGTTCTTTATCTCCATATTGTGCCTCTCCATCGCTATATTACACCCTAACATACGCATATTTTCTTTCCTCAACACAACTCAAAATTAATTTTAATTCATGGTCATACTTCTTAAGAAGGATATATTTCTATGATAATTAAATATTATTCCAGAACTGCATAAATATATTTTTCTTTATTTTCGAGCTACGTACCACAATTAATAATTCCTTTAATTTCATCGTTTCCACTTTCAATGAAATTTATTATTGTCACCATGCACAGATAGTATTTTTTGGAGTGATGGGTCACGTACTACAGTAACACGTTTGTCTGCATCATCAAAAGGACAACAGATGTGTTGCTAATATTTACCAAGGTACAAAGTTGTTAAACACCCAGATATTGAAATATTTGAACACGCGACGTGTCCTATGGCAGCGCTGATTTGGGTTAAACATTCCTTTGCAACTCTCGTTTGTATGAACACACACAAGTAAGGAATAATTTTTAGTAGCTATTGTTTAGACGGATGTTGTTTTAGTCAATTATTGACCGAAATTACTGACTATATTACTGGCCTATTATTTTGGATTGATAGTTTTTTAATTAAAAAGGTTCGAATTAAATTGAATTTCTCGTAAAAAGTCGGTCTTTTGGGCCCCTCGGTGCCTTAGTGTAATGTCTACTTTGCTATAACAGTGATTGCGCATGCGAAGAGAGCGTTAAAGCTAATGGAGATAAAGTGCCAAGATTACATTATTCAACTCATATTTATTTTCAATAATTGTAATTATAAGATGCAAAAAATGCGCAGGAAGTATTAAAACTTTCAAGATATACAGACACGCACAAAAATGATAAAATATGTATTCACAAAAAATGTATCTGACAAGTTGTCAGCTGAAGGTAGGTAGAGTTTGAGCGAGTTGCAGTAGAAAAGGTTATAGATATCAAAAGGGCTTGTAGAGGGTCGATAGAGTGCAGTTGAGTCCAGGAACAAGTATCGGTCTTCGTACTGCGAAGGCACTCACTGGCTTCTACAATAAAGCCATCCAGACCCCTCCTGTTAATGACAGCACCCGAGGCCGTTGAGAACGTCTGCGTGAGTGAGACAATTGGCCAATCTAGCATTCAAGATCCTTCGTGTCCCGTGAGCGTGCCTCCAACAATTCACTGCTGTCAGCAGCGGCCTATAGTATCACCCGCACGACAGAGGTGTGAATGGGTTCCGGATTCACTAGCCCACGGTCCGCACACGTTCAATGCGACCTCTCTCGAAGATCCTCTGTGAAGCTGGAGATTTCCTATTCGAAAGTTTTAAAGTACAGAGTGTGTGAATTTTTGTTTTCGAATAAATGTAGCATTCTGGGTAATAACAATACCTCACGTTTTCCTGGACTCGTTCATCCCGCAATCAACGTGCATGCATGTATGGCGGATTGCATACCCAATATTGTTTCTATTCATTGTAAAACTAGATTGTTGGCAATATAATCCTTTGGAAATTGGATTTCCTTTCAACAAGTTAATGTACCCAAAAAACTACAGACAGGTATAGAAATATATATATATATATATATATATATATATATATATATATGGTCGCGGCTGTTGCCGTTGCTGTAGTGGACTGTATAATTAATTGTTGGACAGGCAACGAGCTCGGTCCCATCGATGGCTCAGGGATTGCATGATGTAGGTTATCACAAGAAACACAGTTTTACCTTGCAGGATGATGTTTAATGAGTTTGTTGAAAACAAGTTAAATCCTTTAACACCATACACCATACATGAGTACACTTACTGAGTACATTACACTTTCTGTAAAAGACCTTTACGTAAGTCCAACACGGAGTCGCGACGTCTTTCTAGCAAGGCGTCCTACCTGCGACTAAATTTAAGCACAGTTTAAATTGGCACTTTCTGCCATGCCAATACACAATTCCAGAACTTAGCACTTTCTGCCATGCTGAGTTCATAATGCAAAGGTTGCCTTTACATGTTTTACGTGAGATTTACACGGAGCCGCTACGTCCTTCTCACAAGGCTGCTCGTGAATGACTAAATTTACTTTGCTAGCGAAAGCTCGAAGAGGGGATTTTTAGTTTGTTTAAATGGGCCAATAGGTGACTGCTTTGTCAGCGGTCGCGAGTTATCGGAGTGGGGTGATTTTGAATGGGCCAATTGGCGGCCGTTGGAGTTTGAAATATTCTATAACATATTCGAAGGTTGCTGTGGCGTGACGCCGAGATTGCACAACCGCGCGCGCCGCTTTGGGCCGGGCGGTTGGTGATATCTACACCGCACGTGCGAAGGGTGACGCAACGGCGTGTGGAGATTTTCCATACAGCGCTACCGGTTGCAGCTGGGCAGGAAGTATTGTATTTCTACCTATTTTCCTGCCTTTGCGTGTGGGCCCGAACAATATATATATATATATATATATATATATATATATATATATATATAATGTTAACGAAAGTCTTTGTTATTAAGAAATATAAAGTATTCACTGAACTTAAGACACGTTTTGGATTATTTGTCATTTGAGTTACTCATAAGAGACCTTTCAACAGGTGCAGATCTATTCTGGCCTGTTTTTTGTTTAGATAAATATTCACAATTTGTACGTGCTTTGAAAAAGTCAGCTATCGTCACACACTGGAAGTACTGGACTGGCCAAAATCCCACACTTTTCAGGAAGCAAATCGTTCCCGCAGGGTATGTGCAGCGCTGCCCATTGGGAATGTCGGCCGAGGGAAAAACGCTCCTATGGGCATGAGTTTCAATTCAGAGCACCCAAATACTAAGCTAATGACATTGTCCACGTCCTTGACAAGCCCACAATAGCGCACCGCAGCTTCTATTTTTCCCTGCATTAGTTGTGTGCTCGCGACATGCAAGTATAGTTGACATTGTTTGTTAAAATTATTTTATTTTTTACAGAGACACATCAATGTGTGATCAATGTATGTAGTAGAACTAACTTTTTCGATTTTATTTTTTCTGTGTTATTTTGAATCTTTAATATTCACTTAGCACAGTGCAATATATATATTTTAGAAATATTATTTTCCTAAGGGCTTTTAACACTAGAAGGACGAGAAAAGACGCATTCCTAGAAGCACGGTTCTGGGTCAATTGACTGACCTCTTATTTCTTATATATTGATTTCATTTGTTTTATCTACTTTTACAGTAGGATAGTTTATTACATGATATTTCACAAATATATTGTCATTATTGAAAATGTATTATGTTTAACTTTATTACTTGCAAATAATAGATATTATGTAAACATGAAAGATTAAAAAAATGAACTAAGCTGATTCACACCTTGTGCATGTGGTTGATACATTTCTACATGTTCCACAGACGTATTTACTACATTTTTGCAGATATCTTATGTTTTGTTGTCATTGAAAAACATAATCTGCCGATAAAAACGTTTCAAATTTGATTCTGGAACCATCTGCGTGGCAGGTTGCATTCCGACGGCACTTTCTCTGCTCTTTCGAAATGGAGTTGCCAATTGCTCTGCGAATTCACGATTGAATTATCTGCGCGTTTTTCTGATTCCTGTAACGATTTTAAATAAAGTATGTGTATTTATAATAGCCCCTTTGAGAATGTTGTAAAAATATATGCACTGGGCATTGTCATGTTCCTGCATGTGCAGTATATTTTTGGGGCCATTTGGTCAATAACATCAACACCAAATTTAGTATCATTGTAGAATATAACAGTTTCTAGAGTCTTCTGTTCATTGGCATCAAAATTAACTGTTTCGTGAAGTGTATTAAGAACAAGAACATTTTCTTCATTTTTCCTTAATAATATGTTAGCAGTGCTTTTCCTTCTTTATAGAAAACAGATGTGTAATGGATCTCTGGGATTATTTACAGCAGTCGGTACTTCTTATTTCTCCTTCCTCTATTCAGCGTACCAACTAAAAGATGTTGGTCAGCAAGTCGCAATACAACATGCTTACCTAATGATCGATTGGCTGGCTTATCTTCATCTTTCCCCCAAGAATAAAAACTGATTCACAACATACATCTGGGAGAAGCCAATATTTCATTTCATATTTCTCTGGTTTATTACTCGTATACTGTGTAAAAGGACACCTACACGTCGAGGGAAAAATCTGTTTGTCAACCGTCAAGTATACTGTGAGAATGTAGCAAGATTAGCAATTTTCTGTAAATTTGTTCCATATTTGTTGGGAGAAAAAAATTATGTTTCCTTTGGACTCTTGTTTCTCTTATATCAAAGCGCAGATATTTCGTTATGTCTACGAAACTGTCCCGTGACATTGTTCGTGAAAACATATGTCTCAATCTACAGTGGGTCACATCCGTCCTTAAAGGTAAATTTCAAAAATTGATGAGAAATATTAAAAGTACATCTTTTAAAACCTTACCAGACACTTGAAATGGAGAATCATTAAAAGTCAAAGAATTCCAGCCCCAGAAATTAAAAGGTTCCTGAAGGAGAGCTTCGAAAGTTCAGAAATGGGTCAATTGATCCAGCTCCGTTTTTTTAGTGTTAAATGATATTTAAATGCCCAGCCGCGCCAATAATCTCGTCCATTTTTACGTCACCTGATGCTGATGAGCCATAATGTGCACCAGGAATTTGTTAGATGTGTGTTGTATCTGCATTTTCCAAAAACTGATATTTTTTAACATGTACCTTTTTCTCAGAAACTATTACACATACCTCTATAAAAATTTCACCACTCGGGTATGATGCATTTGTTGCTCTTTATATAAGAATTCAATTATTACAAACACATAAATAGGGTATATTTACAATAAGAATTTTAAAAAATAGTTTGTTGGGAAAAATTATGACATTGAATCGTTATAAAAAAACACTGCGGGTGAAAAACACTGCTTTAAATAATGCGTACAATTTCAAAGAGCTTCGTAAAAGTTTAAGAGATGTAGGTACATAAGCACAAAACAAATAACATTACAGAGATAGGCTGTACAACCTCCTCTTGAATGCGTTTGTAGTAAATCCCAATTAACAGTCATTAATGCTGTTTTCATTATGCAAGGTGGCATCACCTGGTGAATTACTACATAAACAACATCTGTACCATTGTTTCGTTCACCCAGGACGGCTTTGAGTGACTCGGGAGCCAATGATTGATTTAAATAATTAAAATCGTCACCTTCGAAACCGCTCAAAGCCGCCTTGCCGAATAGATCGCATATTATATATAGACAGAGGGTGCTTATGATGAAGCTTGTTTTGCGCCGAAATAACAGCATTTCGATTGTCGTACAAACTGCGATTAATCCCAAGTAACTAACTGAGAAATAAAAAAAATAAATCAAATAAATATTAATAAAATAAATACAAAATAAAATATAATAAAATAAATACAAAATAATAAACGAAATAAATTTAAAAAATGCACAATTATTTTAGTATATGAACATATTACGTCTCGTCCCGGAACGCAATGTTCCCCAAAATTCACTACTGCTTTCGCGCAGCGAACTGTCAGACATAACCGATAAGTAGAGAACCAAGTGAACTAGAACTTACGTGAGTCATTTGCTCTGCAAGGGTTGTCCATGGCGTTAGTGAAAACAGCGTGGCCAAAAATGAAACTTTTTTTCATGAACTCCCAATGCGCAATGGCAGATATTTTTTTCAGCACATATCTTTCAATAGAAAAAATGGGCCAGTTTGCAACTATTATAGATATTGAAATAAACTGCAATTTATACTCAAACAAACTCGGTCGAGGAATCTGAAAAGCAAATATCTATCTTGCTACTTTATTGCTAGAATTGGCTCAATGAAAAATCATATATTCATTTCACGAAAACATGGAAATTTATTAACAATTTGAAACAATTTTGGTATTGTGCAACTTTTCCCAAAATAAAATTAAATGTTTGTCATGACCGTTCCATCCTTATGTCTTCGCGCGCTTTTTCGGCCATCTTTATCCATCTCCGACGCCGCTGTCCTCAGGTCCAGACACCATCTTCTCTCTTCTTTTCTCGAAAGTTCACTTCAATTACCGTTCATCAGATCAACAAAATATTTGCTGCTAACATTCCAGTCCAATCACTGACAACTTTGCCCAAGCCCTTAATATCCCTCCAACTCGTTCACATGAAATATTTTAAGCTCCACTGTCACACTTAGAGTTCCAATTTTGATGTTCTCTCAATATCCATTCCCTAGTAGATGCTTACAAGTCCCTAAATAAAAAATACCCTAACATTAATTGGAGCACGATCCGTTCATGAGCACGGCATCAGTCAGAATGAATGTCTCTCGTATTCTTTCAGCCCTGCAAAGCTCCGTTCTTAATTTCCATTGTTTATTTGCAGATAACATTTGATGTACTTTCGTACCTAGCTAATCTCTAAATTTCTTGCAAAACGAACTAGCCGTCTTCACGACTGTCACTGCTTTTTCGGCCGATCCCAGAATTCTATATAGAATTAGCTAGCCGTCTCCCCGATTGTCACTGCATGAATATGTTGACCTTGACGACGGCTCGCTTACCGTTGCTATGCTAGCATATTCACATAATTTATCCCCTTTAATTGACGCCATTTAAAATAAATATTGTACAATATTCAGTGACATATTGGTATGTCACAATATATACATCATAGATATACATTTTGAAACGTCCCTTGGCAATCACGTTGAAATCAATGTTTTCTGAACGTTCCCGTATGAGAACCTTTGTAAAATTGTTACATGTGAATTGTTCCGCAGTTCTGCGAGTGTTCCATGTTTTTGAGCTAATATAAATTAATTATTATTCCCAGAACGTCTATGAATACAGTAATTGATTCCGAACTGATACTGTGGTTCTTGTACAGGGTGTAATATGGCCATCTGTTAATGATGTGAGTGATATTTATGCGTATGAGGGCATTCGTAAGGTAATTTACCAGTGTGCTTCTCATAATAGTATTAAAAAATAATTCTCAGGTTTGACCTCCGAACTAAAGAGGCACATGGATTTTTTAAAAATTTGTTGCCTTTACAGCCTATCTATCGCGGCAACTTTATGCTCATTTCGAAGACTTAACGCTCTGTTGTAGGCTTGGAAATTTTTCACTGTAATTTGTTAACAGCGAGTGCATTGGATTCCTGACGGTTTCTTACATGCAGATGATCTCTAATGCAATTCGCAATTTTAAATCCTCTAATTTTCTAGTTGTGTGATTCCAGAACTGACGTCTCGGAGCATGACTAAAAGGTGTAGTTGGCTGTGTGAAATGAAAACAAACGTTCAACAAAAACAGAAGGGCAACACTTCTTGTTTTTCTTTCTGCCGATGCTCTAGTAGGTTTTGAGATTTTGTACGTTGCAATGTAATTGTTTATCCCTTCTTTTTTCAGCTAACAATATCATATCAATCTTCACTTGTATTGATTAAATCTGGCGCTGCTGCACGCCGTTCCCACTCCAGAGCTGCAGCGCTTCGTCCGTCTTTCTGTCCGTTGCGCCGCGTCGCGATGTTTAGGCGCGACTGTCGACGTCACGCCTCTGCGAACATCCGCCGGGCGGCGGGCGCCACTGCGCCTGCATTAGCAGTGAGGGTGGAAAGGGCGGGGATGGGGATTGGGACGGCAGCAGCGGAGAGGGGCAGGGAGAGGTCGGGGAGGGGCGTGGTAGAGACGGGGACAGAGGCGCGGAGAATGAGCGGAAGGATGCACGGGGAGGCGCGGAGAATGAGCGGAAGGATGCACGGGGGGGACTGGGAGAGGCGAGGGTGGGATGTGGGAGGGTAGAGGGGCGGGTGGGGCGTGGAGGGGGAGAGAGAAGGGGGCGGGGCGAGCGCGGGCCAGGCAGATGCGCCGCGGTGGCCAGAGAGAGGGCAGCGAGGCACAGAGGGGTGGGTGACGCGCACGAGGGCGACAGATTTTGAGTGCACTCGCCTCGTTGGAGTCACAGACTGCTGTTTCATTTGTTAAACATTTTTTTCCATTGCCGCTTTCATTCATTTTGCTGTTCTAGGCCATCATGAACAACATTTTTATTTTATACAGTATTATTTTATTTGATTGCAAATTTTGTTTGGCTTCTCTTACAAGTTATTTATGTACAAACGGGAATTTGTTACATTTTATCACAAAAATATAATGAAATTGGTAGGCATTTAATCCATTTGAGGACTGTGTACAATATATTTATAGCATATCATAATAATTGGATCAATATTATGTATTAACGTTCGCTCTAAAGTATTCAATAAATAACATTGCACATCACTCTCTCTCCCTCTTTCTCTCTCTTCTCTCTCGTCTTCCTCCTTCCTCTCGTCCCTTTGAACTTTCTGCCGTTTCTCCTATTATTTCAAAGCTAAAATGGCTCCTAATTTACAAATTAAAAATAATTTGCGAAAAGAAGAGTTGTATTGGAACAAAAGTTGTAACAAACATGAACTGGCTATTCATGAAAAAAGTAGAAGAATGTGGTCGACAATGACCGACATGCTCATCTTCGGGCTAGGTCGAATTCAGTCGCGGTCTGGAGGAGAATTCTTGCGGCCGGCTGCTCTGATCGGTAGTTTTCCGTGGTTTCTCCGATCAACACCAGGCGAATGCCGGAGCAGTACCCTAACAAACCGGCCACGGACCGCGTGCGATCTGTGCTTCCTCTTCCTTACCCTATCCTCTCACACACTTACACTAACATGCACTACACTACCACATATTACGGGAGACCGGTAGGCAGCTTAGTTTGTCCCGGTTGGGGCGGTGCCCCGCTGGTGAAAGAGACCTGGTTAGGGGGAAACCCCACTAGCCGATGGTAGGTCGGCGCCGGATCTCGCCATCCGGGCGGGGGAAGATCACCGCCATCTCCCGAGAAAAAACATGCATTTCACTAACGGGAATAATGACCAAATCAGTTGACGCGCCCGGAAAGACGAAAAAATCAATCTCATCCTCAGCATACACTATAAATATTTTGTTGCTGCTGGGATTTTAGGAAACAAGTGGTGCAGACCAGCAATTTTGAAATATAATTTAACGTTTCATTACAACTTATACTTGAGCGAAATGGATCACAAATTTGCCAACGGTTGAATCAGAAAATTCATGAAATACATAAATGTACATTTTGATGTGTCTTTCGTTTAATAACTTTACGTTTAATAAGGCCATCTCTGTTTGTATTTGACTAAAATAGTTTACACACGTCTGATCACAATATCGGTTTCTAACGTTTGAAAATCTCCACTCCTTTATGAACACCCAAATAATACGAAAATATTCCATTCTTGACGATCAAAACAACGACAACTAGTGTAATACTTGTAGTAGTAGTAATAGTTAATATTAAATTGTTGTGCCTCGGCATTAACTATTTTAACGTTTTTTCAAGTTATTTTAATTTTTGTACCGAACGAAGGAAAATAAAAAAGAATACAATATTAACAACAAAGAACTATAATGAATATAGCAAATGCTAATGAAAAAACCAAATAGTACTACACAATTATAAAATAATGAAATTATTAACATTCATTTTTTTTCTTGAACATACGTTTCAGTAGTATATAATTTTCAAGTGACCGCCCTGCCCTCCCCGACCTATGTTGCGACTTCCGAAAGGATGATTAACAAATTATTCTTTCTTCATATCTTTAAATACCCCAGAAATACGAAATGTTGGTATTGAAACCAATTCGTGCGCTTGGGCAAAACAGGTCCGACCGTTTATCAATATGACGAAGGAACTTCCCTCCATGCAAAGTGAGCGATGATTTTCATACATCGGGCTTCCAGTGCTCAACAGAGGCCGCTTCCTCCCTCCAGTTCCCGAACAGCCCCTGCCGCGTTGACAATGTTTTGTTTTAGCCAAGACGAAAGAATAAAAGGCCCGCGACGAAAAATCTCCAAGAATTTTAATGTGTTCTCTGGGAACATTCTTGAAATATTTGCATCGCAAACGCTTAGCGTACCGATGTGCTACATACGCATATCAAGCATTTTTTGCAGTGCGTTGTCTTTTCGAGGGAAAATGCTCCGATATTCAGTGGGATGAGAAAGAAAAAATTGAATTTGGGACTGGTCCTCTATTCAATTTTGGTATTCTATTTTTATTGTGTTTATTGTTTGTGTTCACGTTCGTATTAATACAATATTTTGGGAATCGGTTACGTCCCACTGATTGATTAATTTACTGATGGTATGTTTAAATTGCTTCTAAGTATGTGGTTGTTAGTATCCGTCGTAGAGAATTGAAAAATAAATAGTTGAAAGATAAAAAGGAATGCCGGAGTTCACAGGCTCGAACTGCGGGTGAAGAAATGCATCGTACGTAGTGGTTTGAAATCTTTGTAAAGCTGTTTGTGTCACATAAATAAATGAGAACTGAAGTGCGAAAATAAGAAAGATGTACGAATAAGAAAGAAGTGAAGTGATAAATAAGAAAATAACACATTTGAGCAAAACCTATTTACCGCTTCAGTAATTTTTCCATTTTCTACTAGATAGTATTGTGGTGATATACTCACATCACATGGTTTCAAGTTTAAGTAAATAAGAACATGGGCGAAATGAATATCGATACACCTCGGGTGGTAAACTATTTCTGCTATTACTATGTAGAGTACAGATGTTTATTGTTTTCGTCAGTTTTTAACGTTATGATGCATAACATCCATAGGTTGTGGTATATAATATTACGTTTACTTCTTAGAGAAGTCAATGGGCTGCATGCGCTTCATTCATCAACCTGCTGACCACATCGCATCGTCCATAGGCTCTCTGGAGGCTACACAAGGAAATTATATCGGATAATTTTTCGAGTTTTTGCATGACTTATCATGATCATAAAATATTGACAATAGTTCCACAGTGAACTGATAAATTCGTTGTGATAATTTTGAAAACCAACTCACTACATGAACGTAAAGGGTTGCGGGATCAAATATCGGTCTGAGCTTGAATATTTACTTCTTGACTTTTACGGGTTTTAGGATAAACTCTTGGTGTACTGAGAAAAGATCTTAGGTGTCACTCCATGAGGAAGTCTTTACAGTGTGGTTGAATTTTGTCTCTACTGTGTGGTTCTACTCATTATTAAAATCTATGGGATGAGAATCTATTGGAATGAGAGCTTGAGATAGGAAAATGCAAATAAGGAAAGCAGTGACATAAAAATACATCACTTTCTATTTATTCACCTGTTACTTCGCCAATTAAATGCCTTCGCTCGCTCGCTCGCTCGTACTTGGTGGCTCGTCGGTGACTGGTTGGTGGAGACGTGCACGTCTTGTTGCTTGACGCCTTCTGGCACATTTTTTTGCTGGGAGGTCCTAGGTTCGCTTCCCGATGGCCGCAGGATTTTCGACACTTGCTTGTCAAGTAGATCGAATTCAGTCACGGTCTGGAGGAGAATTGTAGCGGCTGACTGCTCTCATTAGTAGGTTTTCGTACTGTATCCCCTCAATACCAGGCGAAAGCTGGAACAGTACCCTAACAAACGGACCGCGCGCGATATTTTCTACCTCTTCCTATACTCTACCCTCACATTCTAACACCAATATGCACTACACTACCACACATTCCGGGAGACAGGTCGGAAGCTTAGGGCTTGTCCCGGCTGGGGTGGTGCCCCCGCTGGTGGGAAATATCTCGTTGGAAAAAATCCCGCTAGTCGAAGGTAGGTCGGCGCCCGATCTTACCATCCAGTGGAGGAAGAACATTGGCACCTCTCGAGGAAAAAACATGCACTACACTCACAGAACTAATTATCTCAGTAGTTGTCATGCCCGGAATCACTAACAACCAACCAAAAGAAAACAATCAACTGCTATGATCCTTATTCCTCCGAACCCAGTCGGGACAAGTTGGACGCTCCTAACCGGTTTCGCGCCACGTGTGGTAATGTAGAGCTTGTAAGTGTATGTCTTTACGAGGAGATTATAAGACAAGGAGTGGGTAACCCCGTGTGGTCTGCAACTTCACACTGCTTCTTTTCATCGGGGGACAAGTCCTCGGGGTGGGCACCTTTGCCTTTTTGGGCTTTTATCCGCACCCCCTCCACCGACACGTTAACGCCAATAGGCTGATGGCCGGATCCAGCCGGAACCCAGTTTACCTTCGCGGCAACCTTACCATACAATGCTTGGGTAGGGGCCGCCCTGCTAGCTCAGAGCTCCAAGCTATCCAGGCTAGTACCGGAGTCTCGACAATGCGCTGGGAACAAGTTTCCTCCTCTTTGCCGAGAGTATCGGGCCACTGCCTCGACGAAATCGAGTGCTCAACTGGGGTCCACCTGGACTAAGGGACAGGTGGCTCGGAGCCCCCATCCCGTCTCCCCAATGCGTACCGCTAGCTCACGATATGGGTAACGCCGGTACCGGAGCAACCTGATGGGGGGGAAACTAGTTTCCCGACGGACTTTAAAGTGGGATCCAGAGTACTCAGAAAAGCATCCTTCGCCCCATCCTGCCCAAAGGTCGACGCGCCATAGGCCCAACTGGTAGGTGGCCGGTTGCTCCGCCACCAGGAGCTTAGCATTGCCTGCTCACTGCCCGCACTTTCAAGCTAACGACGTGAGCGGCGCCGCGAGACTCAGGGTCCAGGTGGTCGTCTACCACACTCCACTAGAGACCACGACAGCCTACGCCATCGCGATCCCCTCTGCGGGGAATAAGACAAGGAAGAGAAAGAATGATTACACCCGCTTCATACTCGGTATTGGCCAGGTATTTATTGAAGAAACAACAACAATCTGCCGATCAGAGCAGCCGGCTGCTAGAAATCTTACGAAAGCGGCTGAACTCGACACAAATATTTAGTCAGTGTCAAAAATATTGCCACCACCGCGAATTGAACCCTAGTATCGTCGGGTCAGAGGAATTGCAGAAAAATCAATTGATGACCTGAACATCCAAAGACGGTATCTAAATACACGTCCCAGAGCAACCGGACACTGTAATTATCCTTCATATAGCGAGTTAATTCAATCTAGTTCTACAGCAAGTGCTAAAAACTTCACCCTAGAACTTCCCGCTCAGAGTCGTTTCATAGGCAGCGGCAATGCTGGTTCTGAGCCCAACGCAGCTCGCGAGGAGTGGCGAGTGGCGTGGAGCGGCGCGAGGCGGGGCGGCGCCGTGGGCGCGGGGGGGGGGGGGCAAGAGAAACCAGTTGAGAGGCGGTAACCGCAGCGCCGGCGCGCGCATTTGCATCGGTTCGCCTCCGAGTCTCGACGCCGCCTGACGCTCATCGTTGCAAACGGCCGCAGCTCAGAGACGCAGCGTAGCTTGGGAGTGCACTACGTCTCAGACCTACTTTGGCGTCTGCTCATATCGCATCTTATTACCCATACGTTAACATAGCACATATTAAAATTATAATTCTGCTTATTGCGTTAAACCAAATTATGCTTCCGTAGCAAGCCATTACTGGCAACCACATGACTATTTAAGAGCATTTAGGGACATATTTCCAAGAAACTTTATTGTACAGGAAAAGTATTTTTTTAACCTTCCAGTACAAGATAAAACTCAATGAATTTTGGTAAACTCTAACAAATCCAAATCTCAATATTGGGACACTATATTTGGCAGCATGATGAGAAAAGTCTTAACAGTGTATTTAAATAGACAGTTAACGACGGACACACTGTATTTACTTCTCTCTAACTCTTAGATAAACTCCTTCTCGTTTGTCTTTTAGAACTTGGATTAAGATTATCTTTCTGTGCCCTTATGCTCGAAGTACGCGTTTCCTTTTGACGAACGATTCCGAAGGCTCAGGGAATGCGCGTATGTGCACAAAGGCATTTCAACCTGCAGAGTCATTCTGCGCACGCGTATTGGCTAAAACGTCAGAAATCGTTCTTCAAAACGAAGCCTGTAAATCTCGCCTGAATAAACGTTTCGTCTTCCTACGATAATCGGTTATACACACATACATTTATTTGAACTGCAATCCTGGGTGGTGCAGTTAAATAGAAACCACAATAACAATAATAATATTAATAATAATAATAATAATAATAATAATAATAATAATAATAATAATAATAATAATAAAGTAAAGGAGTAAATAATACAAATATAATAATCATACTATCATTAAATTAAGCATTATAACAATTATTTCAACTTTGTTGTGATGCTAAAATTTAATACAAGCTACATACATGTGGGCTAAATCAGATTTTTTTAAATTCATTGATCGCGTTCACTAAACTTCACTACACTGTTTTGCTTCTTTGAATTATACTGACCAGCATTTCACAGTTTTTACCATTTAATATCTATTACTTCTCATCTTTTCTAACTTATTTCTAAAACTTGACACTAAGAGGAAAAAGCTTTGAAAATTGCTGCGGTACACTGTTCCAATTTCTAATTGTTCAGTTACAAAAGGAAAATTTGAAAGTTATTTAGAAAACAATTTAAAACCTTTCTCCCTGAGTAAATGCCTCCAAATTTCACGTTTTATTACAGCCATAGCCAGTCCAAAACACTCGCTGCAATCATATTTTAATGATTGCTGTAGACCGTTGCGCATCTATGAAACATAGTGAATGTTAAACCACATTTTGTTTTTTAAAAAATGGAAGTGGCCGCTGTAACAGCGCAGAAATAAACTCAGGTAAATAAAAAGTTAACAATAAATGTGATATTGCAACACTAGAAACTAAAAATACTTTTATACGAACTTGCAGAAATAGTTTGAAATGTATCGCTAGATATTTGTTGGAGTGTTGGAAGAACGTCTGACGTTCCGGTCCCATACAGGCTTTGACGGAATTATTAAACACACTTTTTCAATTGAAATGTGTGTTTTTGAGAGAGAGAAACAATACATTAAACGATACCCTGATAATTGATAACATTTTTATTTGCTGCGGTTTTTTCACACCTGACTCTGTATGTAGTAAAGACAATTCGAAATCCGACTCTGTCCTTTAAATTACTTCGTTTTTAATAAGTAATTTATACTTTTTAATACATTATGTTTGGAAATAATGAATTTTAATATGTAGAATTGTATTTGTATTGTTTAAAGGAAGGAACACAAAATGGAGTATTCTAGACGCATGGCTCTCGTATAAAGTGCGTACATATCCATCAATATGAGCCTTAATAGGATGTTTCTAAGACGCAGAAGGTTGTTATGCAAAACACGTCATACATGTATGGACATGTTGGTTGCCGCCAGCTGAATTTCTGCAGGCGGATGAATAGACCCTTCCTGAAAAATGCGTTTTAGTGAAATGTGAATTAGACGTGGTTCATAAAATTCATGGAATAATACAGTATACTACTTTACAGTATGGAGTTAATGAAATGGAGTGGGAGAACCGCCAGCGAGAAGTAAACAGAAATCATTCATAAAACGAAACTATGAATTTTGCAAAGCGCATGATAAGAGAAGATTAATGGTAAATATCGATTTTAACATATTTAATTTACTCTAAATAACCCAATAATTCAAAAAAATATTAGGTAGATTAATTTTTATTTGGACATTTTTTCACTAAAATAGAGATTTTATTAAAATATTTGTGGGGGCATGAAATTGTCTAAACACCTCTACATTTCGGTCTTTGGCGCATTTTAGACAATAACGAATTTATAAGAGACCAGATGCGGTAACTTGTTACAACAGCAAAAGAATTTGGCTTCATGAAATTAACTTACTCTAAATATCATAGTAAATTATGCTCTATATGTTTTTTTTTTCTCTTTGTTTTTCTAAGTGTACATATCAAGTAGGTACCATGTCACAATGTTTATTATTAAAATTTTCTGTATCCTTTTCCTCTTTTCTAAGTTTCTTTCTTCCATTTTAGTTTCTTATACCCTTTTTAGTTTTTACTCCATTTAGATGTCTTTTTATATATATATATATATATATATATATATATATATATTATTTATATATATAAAATTATATATAAAAATTATATATATATATAAAATTATTTCTTTCTTTACCTCATCGATGACGTTAATAACTTCACATATTTTGCATTTAACCAATAAGCACTGTTCGACATGACTGTTTCAATTAGAGAACAGTAATGTGTATCCCCAGCTACAATCGTTTAGCGCTACTAAAATCTGCAAATTATCTGCTATACCTTGAAGTAAATAATTTCCCCGAAAGATATTTTTTATGTAATAAATTGCCATATAATAACTCAGTAAAAAAATATTGATCAATGTGTGTCAACGGGCAGAATGATCAATGTGTGTCAATATGCTACATGTTTTATTCAGAGTTAACAAATGAGGCTGCTCCAACCTCATTTTCACATCCCGTGCATCATGTTTAATTGTAGTTGTCACGTTTTATTTTGTTCTTCTTTTAAAAATCCGCATCCTTTGTTTTCCGTTTTTAACCTGTTCATTAAATAACGTGCGCATGAAGTGGCAACTTGGTTCCCAACATGCTGTAGTCTTTGCCCTTTGTTTACTTTTTTGTGATTCTAATAAAGCCATTTTCAATATGAGCAGATCTAGTACTGAAATAAAGAACACGTATTTTCTGTCACTAGAAAATATATGTTTCAATGATACAAATGTAGAAAGGTTTTCTTGAATATGCACACTGTCGACCTAATTTACCCACTTCCAATTTGATTGAATAATTATTTCGTGTTTCCAAGCGCGTCAACTGCGATGGTCATTAGTCCCATAAGTGACCAGTGACAAAAGCAGTTGACGGCTTTCTATTACGGAAAGGGCCCAAGTGCTCCTCCCCTGCTGAAAGGTGAGATCCAACGTCGACTTACACGTCGGCTTGCGGAGATTCAAGTATCTTCCACCAGCTAGGCACTGCCCCAGCCGGAACAAGCTACTGGCTCCAAATTATACTCCCGACATGTATGGAAGTTTAGCGCATGAGAGCTAAGTGAATGAAGATAGGAAATGGAAGAGGAAGGAAAGATAACGCGCGGTCCGTGGCCGATTTGTTACGGCATTGATCCGGCATTCACTTGAAGTTTATCAGAGAAATTACTACCGATCAGAGTACCAGACCGCTAGAATTCTCCTCTAGACTGCGGCAGAATTAGATCTATCTATGTAACTGGAGTAAAAAATCCTCGCATTGTCAGGACTGGAACCCCTGAATCTCTTCGTCAGAGGCAATGCAGTGACATCAATTGGCTACCGAAGGCGGTTTTATGCTCGTCTGTACCGAAGTCAATGTAATGTCAGAAATCACAGGTTGACCCAGTGATGAAATCCTTCGTACGTATTTCATCGAAAGTTGTATATAGCCGTTGGTTTGTGTCACAGACTTCAGGAATATAAGAAGTGAAGTGTGAACTCTCTCCAGTTCTATGGTAGCTTTTCACGGCACTCTTGATGTTCCCTATTGGGTACGTCCACAACGTAAACGCCCATTTTCGTCCAAACATTACCGTGACGTGGCCGCTTCTTACCTTGGATTAACTAAAGCTACGTAGGTCTTGAGTCGATATCGACTCAATTACCTCTAGGTAGCCCGTGGGTCTAGTTCGGTCTTTAACAATTTTTACCGTATTATGGGTCACGTTCCCTTAGTAGCTTCGTCTCAAAGTAGTCTATAGAACCACTAAGGTACATAGTCTAAATTACCTGGTAAGGCGTAGAGATTAGGTAATGAAGTAGAATTAGAGGTGGCATTTGAAGGACTGGGAATGCACATTGAACGAACCGCTAAGGAAGAGTTTTAAGGCAACGCGTTGCGGCTTGAGAGAATTGGTGTCTGGAATTTTGAGCGTTGAAGTTCCGCCAGGTGCCGGAAATGTGCGTGATGCTTTTTGTATCGGTGAGTTTGCCATCCCTTCCAAAATCAAATTTATAGACCGACTGCTCTTACGTAGTTTGGATGTGAGTTTCCTGATCGCTTCCTGGCGAATGCTGGAGTAGCGGCACAGAATTCGTACACGGACCGAGTGCAATCCCTCCTTCCCTAGTCTGTCCCCTTCCTGATCCGTTGGGCTGAGCAATCAGCTGAAAATTTATCCCCAACAGCCCTTTCCCCATTGATTTAGAAAGAATCTTAGTCTAGACTAGTAGGTAGGACACATCAAAAATGACAATGGACTTCAGCCATTAAAAGAAGGGAATGTCTTCAAACCAAAAACAACTGAAAAAAAAACCTGCTAACGTGAGATATGAAATCAAAATTCTAGTGTACCCCCACTTGAACCCATTTGTCCCAGACCTCCACGCCAGCCAGACTGTTACAAAAAAATACTTTCAAAGAAAGGTGAATTTTACTGCAACGTGTTTTTTGACGTTAATAAAGCAGATGTTAATATATTCATTAAAATTCATCAAGAAAAGTCTGGCGAAATTGAACACACTTTCTCATATTATTTGTAAAAATTCAAATATTACAACTAGTATCGTACTAATACTTCAGCCATTTTCTGAAGAATACTTCATCAAACGAAACAAAAAATTTGAAAAGAAATACATAATTTCATTTTTTGAAGATTCAAAGGTCATAGTGATAACATTTGTTCAGCTTAATTCATTTCTCAGAAAATCTTCTCCACGTATTTGTGGTAAATTTTCCCGAATTGCTTCAAAACTAGTGATAACTACTCACATGTAGAAAAAAGTGTACTTGAAATGAATAGAGATTATCAATAAATTATTAATAGTTATTATTAATAAATTATTGCATGAGTCAAGAAATATTTTTCTAATAACATAGAAGAGTGTTCAATCTGTACAATTTTATAGAAGTACTTAAATTATTCGATTTAAATGTTTATAGAAATAAGGCCGTTTTTTAAGAAAATTTCGAAAATGTTTAGGAGATTCTCTCCAAAGCCTGAGCTTCAAAAAATTAACGTCGCGACATCAGTGCAATCAATCGGGATATTTTTATTTTGAGCGAAATGCCTGTGCGCACTTTAGTCAGAAATGTTTTTCACGCAGAGACAAGTAAACTGACAGAAAAGCAGATATGCGGACAGACAGACCAGCTGTCAGACAGAAAAAGACAGGAAGACACAGGGACAGGTAGAAAAATGAACAGGCAAGCAAGAGGGCAGACAGACAAAATGAGAGGCAGAGAACAGGACCAACAGACGCTTCAAATAACAATTGTTTTGGTATCAGAGAACTCGCAAACCTGCATTTTCGTCAAAACCACGACATAGATTTTTTTCAATATTACAATACATAATTTACATACGGATACAAGAAATTACAAAATGAGCTATCAGCTAATTGGTATTAACCACCCCCGTGGAGGTTGCGTGCGAGGAACAGAAGAGGTCGTACCGGCGACCGGGCAGCCTCCGCTTCGCGACGCAACTAATGAATTCCGGGAACTCCGGGCGAGCGGCGGGCTGGCCAGGCACTCGCTCGCTCCGGCCAACTCGGGCCGCACTGGAGAGCGCACCAACGCAGCGCTATGGGCTCCATCGATCAGCACGGCCCCCGCGTGGCCAAGCACACGGAACGACGGACGCTGCGTCTCTGGTAGTTGAGAGGACGCGACAATCAAGGTAGCCCGAGACTGGCGTTGAACTATCAATACCAAATTCACTTAACAATATTTTTCAGAGGGCGATTTTCGGGCAACGATCTGCAAGTGTTTACAGGCATTTGTTTTTTAAAATATTGCACTGGTGTGCTATTTTAATTTTTAATGTGGATGAAGGCAATAATTCTCCCGTTCATCAATCCAGGTAAAAATCCCAAACTCCCTATGAATTATCACTCTATATGTTTATTGCCATCTTTGGCTAAAGAGTTTGAAAAAGTACTTCTTACTCCCCTGGATACCTAAGCCCGTCAAGCTATTCCAAAAACGCAATTCAGTTTCCGCCTAAAGCACGCCACATCATATCAAGGACTTCCTTCGACTTGTTGAATTTATTGCATCAAGCTTCGCGGCAATACACCATGCTTTATATATCATTGTGAATGTATCCCAACAATGTTTAGAAATTACAATCTACACTTAGAATAGCACTCCTACATTCCTTTAGAATATTATTCAATTTTTCTTGAAAACAGAACAATCCATGTTAAACTAAACAATGCTCTATCTTCCAGCTACAAAAGAAAAGCAGGAGTCCCTTCGTTCTCAGTACATTCACCCCTTCTACTTTAATAAGCAGACTTTCTTCACCCCCAAGATGTCAGCATGGCACTCTGTGCAGACGATACTGCAATTCTCACATCAAACTCTGACATCTGGACGAAAACTTGACGTATCTAATTGAACCCTGCAAAATCTCAAGCAAAAAACTTTTCCCTTTGTGAGCCCCCACTCTCCAACCTTTTCAAATTAATAATATATCGGTCTCTTGGATCGTAATTCCGCATAAGTAAAATATCTGGGTGTGGTACTAGACAAATGTCTTACTTCGAGGCGACGTATTCAATATACAGCAACTAAAACCAGAGCAAAAATATCCAGACTCTTTCCACTCATGACCAAAAAATCCTCCCTGCGAAGGGATTTTGCACTATTAGTAGGGGGAATATGCGGATTCTGGATCGGAAATGACGTCACTGATAAGCCTTATCTTATCTTATCTTATCTTATCGTGACGTCACTTCCGATCCAGAACCCGCATATGTGTTGGGTGACGTCAGAGGGCCCCGGGACCCGGAAACGCGTCACAGATAAGCCTTATCTTATCTTATCAGTGAGTGACGTCACGTCCGGGTCCCGCCTGTGGGGCCTCCGGAAGTGGCTTTATCGTATCAGCAGAGAAGTGAGGTCACTTCCTGGGGCCGATTGCGCGCGCCCTGGCGGCGAAATGCGGCGGTGAAGGTGGTGGTGGCGCGCTCTGTGAGCGTTGTGTGGAACTCGGTTTGTGCGTGGTGGTGTGATGTCTTTCAAAAACGGGAAGTCTGCGCGAGGTGGATTCGAACCGCCCGGAGTAGCGTTTCCTGTGAGGGGGGGTGTGGCGCGCACGCTAGCACTGAGCTACCGCGACACGGCCGAGAAGAGCGTCTCTTGAGTGGGTTTTACGTGACTCTCGCGCGCGCGCGTGACGTGGCGTGACGTAACGTGGCGTGCGTGCGTGCGTGCGTGCGCTCATGCACACATATATAATTACCATGAAGCGAGAAGCTGCTGCTGCTGCTGCTGCTGCTGCGATGTTGTCACCTCTGTCGTCCACGACTGAATGAGAGAGACGCGCGTGCGCCTCCACCTCCCTTTATTTTTTTTGTGAACCCCCCTCCCCTCCGAGGTGACGTCACTATTAAAAAAAAATCCCCCTTCGCTCTATGGATGGACTATGAAAAGGGGGGGAAATCCCTGCCTGGAGGTGACGGGATGATAAATAATGAAAAGGGGGGAAAATCCCTGCCTGGAGGTGACGGGATGATAAATAACAATAACGAAAAGGGGGGTGGGAAACTGGAGGTGACGGGATGATAAATAACAACAAAAAATGTGTATATATTGAAAGAATATATTTTGAAAAAAAATGATACAAATACTTTTTTAAAAAGTTCTTCAGAAAAAATAATTTACATTTTTTTAATTATTGATTTCTAGATGCTGTGCTGCGTAAATCTGAAAACAGATAGTGGAAAAATTAGTACATTAAAAAATAAAAAATTATTTTTATGAACCTCGCTTGAAAAAAAAAAGACTACGTACCTCACAGAGAGGGAGACACTGACGGCATTGGATGTTCATTGGGCTCGTAGGCGGGAAGAGTGTTTTCACATGGTGAAGAAGGTAGTGTCTGAATAGATTGGCGTATGCGCTGAACGCGTTGCCGCAGTAGCTCACTTTCGGATGGTGGGAGAAGACGACTGATCATCTCCATGGTGGCTAAGACACCCAGGTGCATATTGACGATGGCGCTGAAGAAGTCGTTCTCTGGCGAGTCGATTCGAGCTTGGGTCAGTAATGCAGCGCCCACGGCGGCGTCGACCGCCGATACGGCAATCTCCTTCCATATCTTCACTATTTCCTCCTCGCCCTTTTTTTCCATTTCATGAGAAACCGCGATGGCGAAGTCACCTGCGGCCTCGGTCAAATGCAGACAGATCTTCTCTTTCTCCTGTTCCATCTTTCTCTCTCTCTATTCCAGGATGTTGTCACCTCTCCCGTCCACGACTCAATGAGAGAGAGATAGATGTGCGAGCCTCTACTCGTCTCCCGTCCCCCCTCTATATTGCAAACGCTCATCCCCACCACTACACCCATAGCCCCCACCCATGAACCCCCTAAATGAAGTATCTAATCTAACTCACCCCGCCTGCAGGGTCGAGCGTGCACGCTGAAGAAGAAGAAGGAAAGGACGGACGCGTACACATGATGCGGAAATGACCCCATGGTAGACTCGTAAATTTATCGATCCAATAGCGTTTGTCGTCGGAAACGGACAACGAACGCTTGTTTTGAACAAAGGAATAATTGACATGGGATTTGGACCGAATGATGCATTGTTTGTCGATTCTAGTGTCGTCTCGAAATAAACAGTCCAAATAATTTTGAAATTTATAACGTTTTACGACCGACCGTTGTACTCCCTTCGCCCGAGAAGAACACGCCCGAGATCGGGTTTCGATGGAGTACATTTTTGGACGTAAACCTACGTAGCCGAGCAGGGGATCGCTTCCGCATTCGTCCTTAAACAGTCCTAATACTTTCTTATTGCGCGGTGTCACGCCAAATTCATTATCGGGACCGAAACAGGAAGTATCGAACCAGGATGGATGCCGATTCATCTCAGCGTACACGCTCGTGGAAGTAGAGAGAATGAATGAATCGGTATCCATGTAAAGAAGATGAAGGTCGCGAAGATTTTTCTGACAATAACTATAAAAAAATCGTACATTCTATGTTTTGAAATTTCCAAAATACAAAATCCCAAATAAATGGGCTTCGCGAGCTTCACCTTCGTTTTACGCAACTCGATTGTCATGAGATCGCCGTTCACGTGATGACTACGTACGAAGGCCGGATCGGCAATGAGACGTCTCGCCCCGCACCTCCCCTCCCACCGATTCACGAGATAAATGCGTCGGTGGTTGCGCACGTCCTCCATCGACTTCCCGTAAATAGAATTATTCATCAATTTATAAAATTTGTCTTCAAAGTCGGAGGACGCGCGCTGTCGACGCGCGTTGTTCAGGTCCATGTACGCGGCAAGCCAAGGTCGTTGCGAAAAAGAGAGAACGCGATGAATTTTCGTGAGTCGTACTCCCAACTCGAGGGCCTGAAGTAAATTTCGAATGTGCACGACGTAACGACGCTTCGGTAGAAGCGTCGCCAGCAACTTGACTTGCCGGCTGCTTTTCGAGTCGGGCGGGACGCGTGTTTCCGGACAGGGCGGCAAATCGCTCAAGCGATCGTGGACCTCGTCAGGGTAGTCGAGATCGACCTCCAAAACGTATCCCCGATCGACTTCAGCGGCCGCCTCTGCGATGTTCAACCGCTCGATGTCGCTTTCCGACATCCACCGGAAGTCGCCCACCGGAAGCGGATGTGACATTGAAAAACCGTACAAGTTGTTCGCGTCGACATAAGCGAGATAAGATTGCTTATCACTCGGCCGGAAGCGTTCACCCACAAAGGGGTGATTGGCCTCGGCGTGCCGACCGATCACTTGCACGAGTCCCCCCCGGATGCCCCGCTCGAAAAAGAGAACCATATCGATGTCCGTGAGTAGTTCTAGTCGAACGCCGGTGGTCTTCAACATGGCGTCCCACGAAAGCCCGGGAGCGGTGTAGTAAAACAGAGGATCGAGCCCGTACACCTCCAAACACAAATTTCTAAATTTTTCCAAAATATCTGTTTCTAGGAGGACGTCGATTTTCAAATACAAATCGGCGTACTCGCCCAAATTTTGAACGGAGAACGCGTTCCACACGGCCTGCGCGTGCGCGTACTCCGAGTCCGAAACGGGTGTGTCTGTGAGGGGACTGAAAAAGGCCTCGGGCGGCGGTAACCTCGTTTCGCCCAATTTGGACACGTCGTTGACATAATCGTAGGGGAATACCCCCTTCCTTCTGGCCAAAGCGAAAAGACGATCGTCGGGAAAAGCCGCACGGGTGAATTTCAAATCGGCCGAATCGAGCGATCGACTTAAAGAGTCGAGCGATGCACCTAAAAATTTCAAAGAGTCCAAAAATCGTAGTTCCACTTTCCCGATTTTCTGGGAAATCGCCACGAATCTCTCGTGATTGTGCGGAACCACGCGCAACCCGTCGTTGTTCGAACAGTTCTTTTCGCCCCAGGCCTGAAGGAGAAAATGCCAATCGTAACCGCTCCCGTTGTGCATGATGACGGGGATGTGCTTCGGGGCGGGAAAGTTGACGTTACACGATTGATGAGCCGCGCCGCGAAAGACACCCGAAAAATGATCGTGGTCCCTGACGCGGACGGAATTTGGAAGAAAAGGCCCTTTACAAATGTGACAAAACTCGGAATTTTGAAAACGGAGCTCGTCTGCTTCCTCCATCACGAGGGGGGAAGGATGCTCTAAAAGTTGTTCAACATCTTTCGCGAGACCTTCTAAGAAAGTTAATAATTGTATCGCGACGTCGGGACCGTGAAAGGTGACCAGCCGATTCCGCGACTCATCAAACGAGCACACCACTTGAAGCGCCGCCGAAAAGGGCTCGTGCATTTGATATGGCTGAAGGAAGGATGCGCTCGACGACGGCTCACACGAATGCAAAGGGAGCGTGAGCGCTTCGAAATCCACGTAAACCGCAATCGGGCATCGTTGTTGCCTTTCGACATGTCGAAATTGCATGAAGCGCTCCTCCTCCTCCGCATCCGTCTCCGACGGAAGGATCAAACGTGCGGGGGACCCCACGGATCGGCAGTCGATGTCGTGAGCCTCGAGTTTCGTTTGCGAGTGAAACACGTTTAAACATCTCTCGCAAACAAAAATCCTACCCTTGTGGCCGGAATGTTGAGCCTGGACCAGTCCACTTAAGTTTTTGATCCAAACGTAATGGGACCGTCCACCATCCCCGTCTATCAACAAGAAATTGAAATGATTCTCTTTCTTCGTACCCGAAAAGTGTACAGGACCTACGATTTTCCACGATTTGTCGGCCGAATCAAACTCTAGCGTGAAAACGTTAAAGGAAAAAGTGGAATTTTGTCGTTCGAATCGTTTTATCTCGTGAACGGGCAGGGGCCAGGAGATGCCGCGCAAATCGAGACTGTTTTCTAAGTCATCGAAAAGGGTTTGGTAGGTAAGCGTCCGATCTGAATTACAAATTTTGGTGTGTGGTGGCTGTCGTTTGTGAAAGAGAGCCGAAGCCAGTGCCCACAGAAAACATTTCTCGTCTCGATTTCGCACGTTGATCACAGCGTGACGTACAGCGATGGATGCCGGAAGAGGAAGAAACGAAGAGGCAGAATGAGCGATAGGTTCGAAAAAGTGAGCCGAAACATGAAGGGCGACGATAGAGGCCAACGATTTTCCGGAGTCTCTCTCGGAAAACTCGTCAAATTTCGAATTTAGAGGATTCGCGATGTGAGAAAGGAAAAATTCTGAAATGTCATCACCTCGTGTTAAAACCGCAGCCCGTGTCGAAAGGAAAATGGGCTGCAACTCTCCCACGATTTCGTGTGTCTCGACGTTCTCGTGTTCGATTAAAAACTGACATTCGAGTTGCGCACAAATTTTGAAACAAGAACGACGCGCAGGACCGTTGACGATAAGTTCAAACATTTTCAAATGGAACGGCACACGACACCTGTTCAGAAACGCGACCGGATCCAGGATGTTGTGTGGGGGAGGGGGGTTCAAAATTAAACCGCGCTGTACCCTACCGTCTAAAGACTGTACGACGTCCGTCCATTGAAGAGCGTTTGCAATAACAGAATTCTCCATTCTTTCTAACTAAAAATAAAAAAAATGTCACGTGCTAAAAAAGGAAAAAAAACAGATCATTTACAAAACGAACAAAAAATAAAAAAAAATAAAAAAAATAAATCATGATATCTTTCACCTTTTCAACAATCACAGCGGAACCTCCACAAATAGTATATGAACGTGAGCGATACCCCTATGTACATGCATACTACAATAAGGAAAATTGGCACAATCCAATCGCTCATCATGACGCAACAGCACCGAGAGGACGACTAACACGCTCCACGAGGTCGACCCGTGGTTATATATATCAATTCCCCCCCCACCCACACGCATTATCCTATCAGCATTCTCCCTCTTCTCCACGACCTCCGGGGAATTCCCCCCCCTGACAAAGTGGGCGTTCGTGTCTTATCACCGTGGCCCCCATGCGCAGCGGGCGGCTCGAGCTACTATCATATCCGTCCGATAGCAGGCAATACGCGTCTGGCGCACGCCGATAGCGAGGTGGCGTGACCCTCCCGCGCAGCGGCTCGACCTACTATCATATCCGTCCGATAGCAGGCAATACGCGTCTGGCGCACGCCGATAGCGAGGTGGCGTGACCCTCCCGCGCAGCGGCTCGACCTACTATCATATCCGTCCGATAGGAGGCAATACGCGTCTGGCGCACGCCGATAGCGAGGTGGCATGTCGCCGATAGCGAGGCTTGTAACTCCCCGGCCCCGGTGATACCCGCACGTATATAAATGCGTTGATATCAACATGAAAATGTCATTTCTGGTGAACCTGCTCCTGATACTACTACTAACGATGGCAACCATTCGTGAAATCAACAACACGGAGGAAGAATCTGGCGCTGTGGTGATGTCAACGTCACGAACAAAGAAGCGGAAGACATCGTAAGTATTCAATTCATTTTTTTTATTTGTTTTGTTTTATTTGCATGTTCTATGTTGTTTTTTGTTTTAATAGTGCTGATGAGCAGACGAAATTGGAACTTCTCGAGAGGAGAATGCTAGGTGCAGATGTAACAACAATGGATTTATCTGGAATATTTGATGATGATGAGGATGCTACTTTAGACGGCTATAAATTAGCGTTGTCTACCACTATATTTAACACTGAACAATCATCCTCATCATCATCATCAGACGTATGTGTAAATGAAAACACAGCGCTGCGACTGGTTGACGATCCAAATTGTCCCGTGTTCATTTATTCACCTCCCAAAGAGACGTAAGTAGAATGAATTACTTTTTTAAATAAAGTTTAAATACGTTATTTTTAAAAATACTTTTTTATTAAGTTTAATACGTTATTTTTTAAAAAATTAATATGTTTTAGTGACATCTGGACCGCTATTGCAGCACGCGCCGAAGGAACCAAAATAGCAAAAAGATGGGAAGATTTCCCTAAAGGCATTGCTTACGCAATAACCGAAGCAAAACGTTATAAATCGGAACGTTTTAATAACGAAAATTATGCTGTAGTCATAAATGAGAAATTTAGTACGTTCCTCCCAACAAGGTATATTTAATAATTTTTTATTTGGAACTTCTTATTTGGAATTTTTTAAAAATTTGTAATTTTAATATTTCTCTTTTGTTTTATAGATTTACATCATTTATTGACCAGATAGGAGTGGAAGCATTCCTATTGTCTAAACCCCATGTAATATATTTCGGAATAAATCCTGCCAATAACGCTTATGTAATATTAATGTATCCTCTAGAATATTTAAAAAAAAATATCTGGAGTGAAATAATGGTGTACGGGAAAAAGTACTTAAAGTTTTGATGTTAAATTATATAAGCTTTATAATATTGGAATGAATATCGTTTTTCTTTTTTATTCATTAGAATATCTGGAATATTATAACTGGTGTATGGAAAAAAATCAAAGTTTTTAATTTAAAATTAATAAGCATTGGTTCGTTTTTGCAATACAATCACTCCGACGAAGAGCATGAATCAGTTTCACGATTTTGCTCCATTTTCTAACAGTTTTTATTTCCTACCTACCTACAAGCAGCTCAAACAGTTTTTTAAATCGAACACCATGATGTCCTTAAAGAGACCTTGTCATTGGCGATCATCATTATTATTTGCACCGCTGTCACTGTTGTTAACGACTACCTCCCAGTCAGAGGCACTGCAGTGACATCCGTAGATGCGCTGAGATGATGCTCAATGCACCAACGGATGTCACTGCAGAACCTCTGATTAGGAGATAGTCGTCGGCATCGGTGACAGCGGTGCAAGTAGTGATGATCGCCAATGACAAGGTCTCTTTATTTAAGACCATCGTGTTCGATTTAAAAAACTGTTTGAGATGCTTGCAGGTAGGAAATGAAAAAAACTGTTAGAAAATGGGACTGAATCGGGAAACTTTTTCATGCTCTTCGTCGGAGTGTTTGTATTGCATCCGACCAATGAAAATTATTAAGAGAGAGAATGATTAGTATTCAAATCACGATATTCATTGCAAATGTGTGTGAATATTTTATTCTCATCATCTTCAGGTGGGGGTGTGTGTGGGAGAAAGTTGTTCGAAAAAACTATTGGCATTTTTGAAAACTGGACATTCGTTTATTTATCTTCATTGATCGAATGCAATAAAAAACTCCGACAAAGACCATGAACTATAGCTTCTGGATTTGCCTCAATTTCCAATAGTTTTCATTTCCAACAACTTTCTCATATAGATTTTAATCGCACACGATGGCTCTCAAAGGGCAATCTTGTCATCGGACATCGCCATTATTATTTGCGCTGCTGTCACTGTTGTCACCGACTACGTCGGCGGCATCAGTGACAGCGGCGCAAATAATTGCGATGGCCGATGACAAGGTTGCCCTTGAGAGCCATCGTGTGCGATTAAAATCTGTTTGAGAATTGTTGCCAATGAAAACTATTGGAAAAAATGGGGCAGATCCAGAAGCTATAGTTCATGGTCTTTGTCGGAGTTTTTTATTGCATCCGACCAATGAGATAATTAAACAAATGTCCAGTTTTCAAAATGCCAATAGTTTTTTCAAATAATTTTTTAACATACACACCCCCACCAGAGGATGATGAAAATAAAATATTCATTTCAAACTATTTTCGTTTTGAACTGTATTTGAACTGTATATTTATAAAATAAATAATATCAAATTTAATCAACTGTATAAAACAATTTCACTGTATATTTATAAATGAAATAAATATCAAATTGAAAAATACTTCAAATTTAATTCACACATCATGCACTTACCTTTCCCCCCAAAGCTGTTATATTGTTAACCTTTCAATTTCACTGTATATTTATAAATGAAATAAATATCAAATTGAAAAAACCTTTCAATTTCACTGTATATTTATAAATGAAATAAATATCAAATTGAAAAATACTTCAAAAAATATCAAATTTAATCAACTGTATAAAACAATTTCACTGTATATTTATAAATGAAATAAATATCAAATTGAAAAATACTTCAAATTTAATTCACACATCATGCACTTACCTTTCCCCCCAAAGCTGTTATATTGTTAACCTTTCAATTTCACTGTATATTTATAAATGAAATAAATATCAAATTGAAAAAACCTTTCAATTTCACTGATTGTTGAAAATAAAATATTCATTTCACATTTCACTAGTTTTGAATTGTATATTTAAAAAATCTATTTAAAAAATCAAAAAGATTTTGAAATGAAAACTATTTATTGTTCAATTTCACTGTAAATTTATAAATGAAATAAATATCAAATTGAAAAAACCTTTCAATTTCACTGTATATTTATAAATGAAATAAATATCAAATTGAAAAATACTTCAAAAAATATCAAATTTAATCAACTGTATAAAACAATTTCACTGTATATTTATAAATGAAATAAATATCAAATTGAAAAATACTTCAAATTTAATTCACACTTGTTGAAAATAAAAATAGAAAAAACCTTTCAATTTCACTGATTGTTGAAAATAAAAATATTCATTTCACATTTCACTAGTTTTGAATTGTATATTTAAAAAATCTATTTAAAAAATCAAAAATATTTTGAAATGAAAACTATTTATTGTACTATACAAAAAAGGAAACCCGACAAAGTTAAAATAGGGAAAAACAAATAAAAAAACCAATGCATTAAAACGTTTTGTGATTTATTTTTTGAATATACATTGCTTTTGTGAAGATTCGGTCACAATTTACCAATGCGCACTACCTACCAGTGGACCATTCGGTCGCAGCGTAATACACTACGCTGCGGCATTTGATGACATTTTAGGTCTTTTATTTTGTTTAACTCGCGGCGATCCAGTCGATCGCGTGGACTTCTTCCTCCGAACACCGCTCCACTACGCCTATAGACAAGGAACAGCTCCTCTACGCCGGTGCCGATCCGGCAGATGGGGCAACAGACCGCAGGACCTTGAACACATATGCATACGCAATTTAGAATAAGAATACGCAGTATAGAATTAGAAGAAGAAGAAGAAACATTAGTTACCTTTTAATTATCCTCCAGCCGGCGAACTATAATTTTTGGGTGCTTCAACCTTATAATCCGCGCCGCCGGCGGTGGTGGTGGTGGTGGTGATGATGGTGGTGGTGAAGTAGACGCGGTTGGCAGCGGGGTTGAGGAGAAAGTTGACCAGGTCTCTCCACAAACCCTCTGCAATCGCAGAATGGGGACTCGCCTCGATGGAGTCGAGTCCTCCGTTCCTGCGGAGGGCGCAGCCGCTGCCGCCGCGGTTTCGACCGCTAGCCGCGTCTCAGAGGCAATGGTGGTGGCGGCGGGCGCTTCCGCGGGACCGTCGCCGGCGCCCGGCGGCAGCGGCTGCGGCGGCGGCGGCAGCGGCTGCGGTGACGGCGCGGGGTCTTGCGGCGCGGGGTCTTGCGGCGGCGGCGGCGGCGGCAGCGGCTGCGGTGACGGCGCGGGGTCTTGCGGCGGCGGCGGCGGCGGCGGTGGCGGCGGTGCCCCATCGTGCAAGTTTTCCCCTAGATAGATGTCTCTTTCTAGGTACTGCACGAGGGGCACCTCCACCACGCAGTGGTTTGGCACCCTGATGCACATTTCACAAGCTGGAGGACAATTACACCAAATATTTTCTTGGTGTAACAGGTCCTGCGGTCTGTTGCCCATTGCATCGAGACTGTTTGGATCGGCACCGGCGTACAGTAGAAAATTCCACGCGGTTTCTGATCCTTGTCTATACGCGTAGTGGAGCGGTGTTCTGAGGAAGAAGTCCACGCGATCGTGTTCTGAGGAAGAAGTCCACGCGATCGACTGGATCGCCGCGAGTTAAACAAAATAATAGACCTAAAATGTCATCAAATGCCGCAGCGTAGTGTATTACGCTGCGACCGTACGGGTCTACTGGTAAGTATTGAGCATTGGTAAATTGTCCGAATCTTCTATAGGAATATCTTTGCATGTTTGCACAGGAAGAACACGACTGACACGACACAGTTTTAGAACACGACTGAATTTTTTTCTAGTGCTGTCGAAATCGCGAAGCGCGCCCGCGTGTTATCAACCCTAACACTCATCCGGGCGGGCTGGCGCGAGCGTCTGCGACCTACTTTCATATCAGTCTGATAGGAGCTTCCCTTCGCTGAGAGAGAGACTTTGTGCACAATTCCAGCACTCTATAATTTTAACATGGGCTTCGAGTAAAAAACACACGCGTTGCGCAAACTCACATGTTTGCTAAGAGAGGGCGCGCGTGTGCACTTCACCGCGAGTATGTTTCTTTCAGTCTTCCGTGTTGGTGCTAGAGGGCGCGCGCCATCACAGTAGACCGAAACACTCGATCGAGTTGGTGCACAGTGGGTTGAAACTTAGCTTTGGGGGTCGAAATTTTTTTATTAAATGCTCCGATCGCGTCGTAACTCGAGGACGCCGCTCGACTCTCTATCCGTTTTGCGAAACAGTACACAGCGGGTCGAAACGCCGCTTTAGTGGACAAATTTTTTTTAATGATCCGATGCTCTTACACCCCTTTTTTTTAATACTTTTTAATACTTTTTTAATACGACTCTTTTTCCGCTTTTGCGAATTAGCACACAGTGGGTCAAAACGCCGCTTTGACTTTCGAAATTTTTTAAATATAAATATCCGGATTTAGAAAACAGATGGCGTGAAGGTGTACAGTGGGTCGAAAAACCGCTTTGGTGATCGAAATTTTTTAAAAAAATGCTTCGATCACGTCGCAACGCGAAACAGTACACAGTGGGTCGAAACGCCGCTTTGTCTTTCGAAATTTTTTTAATATAAATATATGGATTTAGAAAACAAATCTGTCAGTCGCATCGATGTGATGGATGTCTTCGGTCACGCGGTTCGGTCACGTCACGCCGTCACGAAGCGTTACGTCGATGAACAAGTCGACAGTGTTGCACGTAAGCGCACAAGGAGGAGAGATGATGATGATGATGCTGAGTCTTCGGAAACTGCGGTAAAAAGAAAAAGCGATACTTTCGATGAGCTCGAGAAGAAGCTTGCGGAAAGCTTGAAAAAAACAAGTAAAATCGAACTCGATGCCCTCGAGAAGAAGCTCTCTGCGCGTGTCGAACAACAGGGAAAAGACCTAAAGGCGTTCGCGAAGAGCGAATGCATCGCGCTCGTGACCGCGCACGAAAGCAAAATTCCTCCCAGGCTTTTGGACACGTTACCGCAAGTCGGTTCGTCCGGTAACTACAATTTTCACGGCAGGCTTATTCGCAAAGTAGGCCCTGGCACCGCCGGCTCGGACGTAGTGATTAAGGATCAATTGGACGGCATGCTGGCGGCTGCGAAGAAACACTCGGAGAATATTTTTCGCGCGCAGAAAGAGCTTATCACAAAAGAGATAGACGACACGCTGGCGAAGGCGAAAAACTACACGGAGTCTGTTTTTCACGCGCAAAAAGAATTAACTAAAAACGAGATTGAATTAAAAATAGAACAAAAATTGAAATCGAAGGGGATATTGTAGGAAGAAAAAAAAAGGTATATATATTTCGACACTTGCGCTCGTGTATTAGTACTGTCATGGTTCGCACAGTGTGTAGAACGACAACGACGAGAGATTGTAGGAAGTTACCACTACCACCGCAGAGGAGAGAAGAAGGCGCACGAAGAGCAGGGGTGCGTGGAAGCGTTGACACGGAGTATTCACCGGCGGGTGCTGTTATCACCCCCCGCGCCCGACTCCCCGCCGCGATGGGTCGCGGAATATCGCGAGGGAGGAGGGGGAGGAGGAGGAAGAAAGCTGCGTGTCAAGGAAGGAAGAGTAAGAGAGGCGGGTTTCTGCCAGCCCTTCTCCCTTTACTCCCCGCGATTCTAAGCGGCCTGGGCGCGGTCGGTAGTGTCGCAGGCGGCGCTGCCGCTATCGCGAACGCTGTGAAAAACGCCAAAAGCAAAAACCAAGAGCTAGCGGAAATGATGCGTCATAACAAGGCCATGGAAGTCAAAAAAGGATCGGGCGTGTTGCTACGGGCCGCGAAAATGCTTCGAACGACCAAGAAGGCGAAGGGGAGGAGGAGGGGGAGGAGGAGGGGGGGCTCGTCTCGAAAAAACCAATGAGCGGAGTACCGCGTCGAGCACTCACGCACGAGGAAATGACACGTTTTGCCAAGAAGATTTTGAATATTCCTTATTTTCGTGGCGTGTTTACGCGTGATGCGTTGCCTAAAAAAAGAACAATGGCGGCGTCGGAGCGTGAGTGCGGCGTCGTCAACCTCGACGACGCCAGCGGCGACGGTACTCATTTCGTCGCGTACGCGAAACGTGGCCGAACGGTGCGTTATTTCGATTCCTTCGGACTTCCGCCCCCTCCCGAATTTCTTCGATACGCGCGCGGACACCACGTGACGTACAACACGCGTCGAGTGCAAAAATATAACACGAACAACTGCGGCAAGTTGTGTTTGCAATTTCTCTTTCACGAAATGGGGGAGGGGGGAGAGGGAAAGAAAAAAAGGAAGACTCATCGGTAGGAGGGGTTCATTTCACGAGAGACGCTGACATCATGCACACCTACACGCTTATCGGACGAGGACCGGAAGTGACGGCCAAGTTCGCGCCGGCCATCGACCTCTCCACCGACATTCACGAGATCGCGTTGGTCCATCTCAACACCGCGCACCACGTCCAAAACGTGAAAGAAGAAAACAACCGGTTTTACTACACGTTTCCAGGGGCAGAAACAACACATATGATAAGCGTACCGCCGGGCACGTATACGTTAGAAGATATCAATCGACACATTTACGACGTCCTCAAAAAACAATTTCCCGAAGGATTTGCGATGAAGACGCATTATTGCGACTTGAAAGCGGACCCGCACACGAACAAAGTCGCCGTTAGCACTTCTTTCAGACTCGACTTCGAGGGTGATAAATCCATCGGTCAACTTTTAGGATTTAAAAAGAACGTTCCACCTACAGCTCGGGGAGAGTACGCGATGTCCGATCAAGCGCCGGCGATCGTGAAAGACTTTGAAGTGTTCGTGACGTGTAACGTGATCGAAAGCGGGTATATAAACAATCGGAAGGCCCACGTGCTTCACCAGTTTCACATCAACGACTTACCAGCCGCCATCCTCGAAGAGAGACCGTCGGAAAAGATATTTCATCGCGTCACGCGCCATTGGATCGACGAGATTTCGATTCGTTTAGAGAACGCGGACGGTCAACTGATTCCGTTGCATCCGGAAACGCCGTTGACGTGCACTCTGCTCGTCCGTCCTAGACTGCTGAATTGATTTGATTGAGAGAGAGAAGAAATGAAACACTATAAATTGGAGGTCGTTCCTCGTCCGCGACACAGAGTGCTTTGTCCGCTCGCCACGTTAACACGGTCCAGCCGAGAAATCTTACGAGGTTTAGGTTATAGTCTTCTCACCAAAGGAAGAAGAAGAAGAAGATGACGACAAAGAGAATGAAAGTGAAGCATTCAAATACTGAATTTATCGACGAACATGCCATAGACATTCTTCATAGAGAGAATCTGAAACATCACATCACCGGCATCGCAGTTCACGAACACTTGCCCTATATCAGATCGTTTAATAATAACGATGAAATACGTATTACTATCGCGAATAAGGACGCCGTTCTTCTGCCGTCCGCCAGTTCTCTCGTCCTCCGAGGTTCCGAAGACAAGGACGGCACCACGGATCGCCCCAACACCGAATTGGTGAACAACGGCTTCGCGTTTCTCTTTAGCGAAATTCGTTACGAAATCAACAACGTCATCGTCGATGTAGTGAAAAATCCCGGGATCACGACCACCTTGAAGAATCTTCCTTTGCTGTCTCCGGCGGAAAGAAGAGAGTTGGGGTGTGCGGGATGGACCGAGGAGGTGAATTTGTACAACGGTGATGTTTGCAACAATAAACGCGCCTTCTGCGAGCCGGACGGAAGGTTTTACGCGATCATACCTTTGAAATTGTGGATGGGTTTTTTCGAGGACCACAATCGCGTCATGACCGGTGTTAAGCACGACCTCGTGCTGATTCGCGGTCGCAAAGACAAAAATTGTCTCTTTACAAAAGCAGAAACGGCAGATGCAGCGGTGTTTAATATCCTCGATGTCGTTTGGAGAATGCCTCATCTCACGCTCAGCGACGCCGCCTCCCTCGCCGTGACTAGGGTATTGGACAGCAGACGGCCCATTCCCATTCAATTCAGACGATGGGAACTTCAGGAATTGCCTTCGATCACGGCAGGGGGAAGGGACCTTTTCAGTGGTCGGTGAAAACCGTCCCGAAGGAAGATCATCCCCTGTACGTCATCTTTGCTATGCAAACGGACAGGGATGACGATTATAAAAAGAACGCGAGCGAGTTCGACGGTTGCGATATTGCAAGGGCAAAACTGTATCTCAACGATGAATTTTACCCTTATTCCGATCTTTTATGTAAAGTATCTTATTATAAAGACAAAAACTGGTATCCGTATCTCTTTGAAATGATAAAAAACATGGAAGAAAGTTACTACAATCGTCATCCCACTTCGGCTATTACAATGGACTTTCTTTCAACTTGCCCTTTTATTTGCTGGGACGTCTCCGCTAGATCGTCTGCCATGGTTCCTTCGCAAACCGATATTAAGATCACGTGGGAAACAGAAACAAACATGCCGAACAAAACCTCCGCGTATTGTCTCATTATCTATAAAACGGAAATGCAATACGTGCCGATAGATGACTTTGTCGCGAGGAAAAACGTGTGAGAAAAAAAAAAGTATAAAAAGTTGCGTCGTTCGTCCACCAGTGTCATTTCGTCTCTTTACTTTGTAGCCGCACGTTGGAGAGAGAGATGATGCACGAGGATCTGCCGGAAGTCGGTTCCGCTTCTTCAGCTGAGCCAGATGACCCGTCATCAGCACCACCACCACCACCACCACCACCACCACCAGCTTCGCATGATGTGTGTACACACCCGTGTAACATTCATTGCGCATTAAAAACAAAGAATAAGAAGCAGAAGAAGATGAAAAGACTGCGAAAGGAAAGAAAACTACAAAAGAAATCTTCACGACGCCGACGGAGAAACGAAAAGGAGGAGGAAAAAGAAGAAGAAACGGACGGGAAAGAAAGGTCATCAACTCCGGACACTATCACGTGTTGTGGTCTCACATTTTCCCAATTGGATGTCAAAGAATGTGCACGCAACGCAGCGGAATGGTTGACGAAGGCTATCGAGATATCAATCGCTTCGATGCTCTTCTTCTTCCTCATCTTTAGCCGCAGAAGAAGTCGACAACATCACATATGAGATGGGTGTGTAATTTGAAATAAATAAATAAAAATTTTTTTTGAAAAATTTGTTTTTATTTTCCTTTGTATGTGTGTACCAAGTAGGATTCCCTCCCTCATTCCCCCCCTCCAAAAAATATATAGATATAAATCTTTTTGATACCCGCATCATACAAGCAGTCTCTCTCGAGAATCGTAACACAATGGACCAACCGAAACTGCCCGTCGTGAACGTGACAGCCTTATGGAGTGCAAGAGGGGAGGGGGAGGGAAAAAAGAGTCGACACGGTCCTCTTTTCCCTGATAGTGTGCGCGCTCTTATCGTTGGACCTTCCGGATGCGGAAAGACGAACGCTGTCGTCTCCCTCCTTACCGGGAAGTTTGGGCTGGCCTTCCTCAACGTCTATTTGTACTCTACCACCGAAGAGCAGCCCATGTATACGTACTTGAAGCGAGTCTGCGACGGACTCGTTCCTTTTCATTCGTTTTCACAACACGACAACATCGTGCCGCCCGCCGAGGCGCTTCCCGACAGCGTTTTCATCTTCGACGACATCGCCACGGAGAAACAAGATAACATTAAGCATTACTTTGCCGCCGGAAGACACAAACACACGGACGTGCTCTATCTATGTCAGACGTACACGAAAATTCCCAAGCAATTGATTCGAGATAACGCGAATATAATCATCATTTTCCGGCAAGACGATAACAATCTAGAGTACATCTACAAGGAACATGTCGGAAACGATTATAGCTCTTTCAACGACTTTAAAGCAAAGTGCTCCGAAGTGTGGAGCGCCAAGCCTTTTGCTTTTGTGATGATCTGCAAACCGAGTCCGCTCAATAAGGGGCGCTACCGATCGGGTTTCGATCAATTCCTATAAAACATCTTTTCTATCCGAGACGCTCTTCACTCTCTCACGAGATGGTGTACGTGCGACAACATTCTTCGTATTTCGCGGAAACGCGGCGGCGGGGGCGGCGACGACCTCATCGCTATCGAGGTAGCGGATTTATAGGTCGGATCCTCAATCAGGCGATCGATAAGCTTCCCTTCGAACTTCACATTCCCGGTGGTTATCAGTTCTGCGGACCCGGAACGAAACTCACTAGAAGACTACAAAGAGGCGACCGGGGCATCAATCCGTTGGACAAAGCGTGTATGGAACACGATATCGCCTACCACAACGACCGAGGGGGTGAAGAACGCAAAAGAGCAGACGAATCGCTCGCCAAGGCGGCATGGGAGCGAGTCAAGTCCAGAGACGCGAGTTTCGGAGAAAGAGCTGCGGCGCTCGGTGTTGCGGGTGTGATGAAACTCAAATCCAAACTCGGGGGTCGCTTGAAGACAGAAAAAAAGAGAGAGAGAAAAACGGCGGTAAAGAGGGAAACACAAAGAAGAGAAAAAAGAGATTTGACGACCCTGAGCGAGCTTGAGAAAACGAAAAAGAGAGTGCGCGACAAGTCACCACGTCACCGTCACCGCTCCCCACCCCCGGCCCCTCTTCGACCCGAAACACCGGAGGAAAGGTTGAAACGTGAAGTGGAGAAGGCGCGCGAAAACGTTCGCGAGAAAATGGACACCTTGCAAGAATCCGAAACGGCACGTAATAGATTACTCGATACCTATCTCACGACTCCCGTCTCAAAAGCGCTTCACCAAGGCGAGAGAAAAACGGAAGGGGAAACAAAAAAAAAGTTTAAAAAATCGTTCTTACCTCACGTTCGAGTAAAGGAGGACCTCGTCAAGTCGGAAGACGATGAAGAAGAAGAAGAAAGCGATGAATTTCATGACTCACTCAGCACTATCGCAGAGTCTGAAAGAGAAAACACAATCGCCTCCCAAAATTACGCTCTGTTGAAACAATATTTAGATCGTTCCAAAGCCGGGATGACAGATGACGTTTACGGTCCGTACTATATTGGAAACCGACCTCACATCGGTAACAGTTTAATCGAACTTCAACCGGAAGACGGTTCCTTCTACGTGCAGGGACACAAGTTCTATCCTGAGCCCGGTCTTCTCGAACTACTTTTTGATGCAGAACCTAACCTCCATGCGATTACGGAAGACGATAAGTTGAAATACAGAAAAATTCTCGAAATAAGTTCCGCACACAAAGAGTATTACAAATCAAATTTGCCGTTTCACTCAACACAGACGTATAAATTTCGCGATATCATCTCACCTCTTTTCAGACAGGAAAGACGACAAAGCGCAAGACTTCAAAAGAAGAAGAATAAGAAGAGGGGGGGTGGTCTGCGATTCGTGACCGCGCCCGACTACAAATATTGGCGCGATCCGAACACGCTTGTAGAAAGACTACGTCTTTTGCACGCTTCGAAGGCCGCCGGGAACAACGGGCTCGACGGTGAAATCGTAGAAATAGAAGACGAGCTGCGTGACGCTGGGATTATTGTCTAGAGAGGTCCTTGTGATGACGTCATCTGTCCGGCAAGGTCTTGCCGTGGAATTACACGCGCCGGCCCGACGTCGTTACGGGAGGCGGCGAGTGATTACGAAAGGACTCGATGACCTATGGCAAGCCGACTTGGTCGATATGCAACCGTACTCGAAAACCAATCGAGGTATGCGATACATCTTGACGGTCATCGACGTCTATTCAAAGTACGCGTGGGCGGAAGCGATAAAGAAAAAGACGGGTGCGGAAGTGGCGAAGGCTTTCGATCGCATCGTGAAGTCGAGCGGCGGCGGCGGCGGTCGACGACGAGTGCCCCGCTTCCTGCAAACCGACCGAGGCACCGAATTTTACAACAGCACGCTCGCCAAGTGGTTTCGAGAGCGCGGTATTCATCATTATTCCACCTTTTCGAACGTAAAGGCAGCCGTCGTCGAACGATTTAATCGCACACTCAAAGAGCGTATGTGGAGACGGTTCTCCGCCGAGGGTACGCGCCGCTGGACCCTCATGCTCCCCTCCCTCCTCCGAGACTACAACAACACCAAACACAGGACGATCGGTATGAAACCGAAAGACGTCACCGACGACAAATTAATGACGACCGTGTACGCCCACGCGAAGACGCTCGACCCGCGTCTCCTCAAGTCGAATCGATTGCGAGTCGGTGACGTCGTTCGGGTGAGCACGTACAAAAGCTCCCCCTTTCGGAAAGGCTACGAAGCGCGATGGGGAACCGAACTATTCAAAATCGCGCGCGTCCATCTGTCCAATCCCGTGACGTATTCGCTCGATGACATGCGAGGTGAATCGATCGAGGGTCGATTTTACACCGAGGAATTGCAGCGTACACGCTACCCAGATCAATACCTCGTCGAGCGGATCGTACGCAAAAAGGGTCCGCTTCGTCTCGTGAAATGGCTCGGTTTCGATTCTCGACACAATTCATGGGTGCACGAAAGAGATATTGAAGGGTAAGAAAGAAAGAAAAAAAGGGAGCGCTTCATGTGATAAGCCGTTCCGGTATATAAAACAAATCTTTCGTCCTATGATTTCGTCAGTCAGTCAGAGGAGAGCGAAGCGTGTACTACTACTACTCCACACGCATGACTACAGAAGACATTATATTCTCAGTTCTATGTTTTCTTTCGTGGATAATTTGCGTGACCGGCTTTGTCATTCTAGCCTTGTGACGAATTTATTATTTCTTGCGCCGGCTCACGATGAAACAAACGAAAAAGACATCGCTTTAGAAGAAGTAGTAGTATGCAAAAAAGAAGAAGAAGAAGAAGAAGAAGCATCAATGACGACACCGTCGGCACATGTTTCTTGGCGTGCGGAGGAGACCGCCATTGCCGACATTCAAGGTTACTACATGAAGGGACGATTCGTCATCAAATTGCTGACGGTGTTGAAAATTCCGAATTCGCGGGAAAGAAAAGACAAAGAAATGAAATGTCAGACGTATGTGTTTCGACCGCCTTGTCTGGTCCAGGATCTCGATGAGAAAGATAATCGCACGCGGGACTGGATCGAGCAATTCCACCCCGCCAGTCCTTTATGGGATAGCGGTACGTACAACTACGATACTCATAAGGAGGTCATTCAGCATGCCTTCGACGGCGTCACAAAAATATTCGTGAAAGGGAGAGAAAAAGCGAAGTGGTTGCGGCAGTGCGTACACCGTCCAGTCGTGGACTTGTTTTCAGAAGGATGTCCACCTATAAAAGAGTGTGTGAATCGCACGATCTTCCGCTTCTTTCCGAGCGGAGCGGTGGCGGGATCAGCATTGGGAATGCAATACGTCCTTGCGCTCTTCGAGTGGTTGACGACAGAGCGACCGGACCTCTTATCGGGCTGATAAGACTTCCTGTGAATCATCACCCGACGGCTGTTCGAACCGGAACTCTTATCGGACCGATAAGACTTCCTGTGAGTCATCACCCGACGGCGGTTCGATAAGACTTGCAGCTCGGGGGGTGCGGTGTGTCAGTCGGTCGGCAACCAGCGAGAAGCGAACATCATCAGCAGCAGCAACAGATGGTTGAAAGGGAGGAGGATCTGCAGTGGCCGAGTGAGATCAATCAGGCCGTACAACGGTTCGTCGACAATGGTTTTTCTCTTCTAAGACTCGACGATCTATCGCTGCAATCGCTGCCCATTGACATTCTACTATATTGGGCCCCGAAGGACCTTCCTGTCATCTTCCACCGTCTGCCGGACCACGTACAGAAAGATTCGCGCATTCTGAAACTCCTCCCTTGCCTCAAACATTATAACAAGGGGCGCACGCGTATAGACGGACCGCCGCCACCGCAGTGGCAGTGCGGAGGGTGTCAACGAGAAGAAGCTCTGCGTGTCGGTTTTTAAGTGTAAATGGATTGGATTGATTGCTTGCAAATTGTTGTTATTATTATAGACATCATAGCCATCACCGCTGTTCTCGTGTGCTTCGCTCTCGCGTGAAAAAAAAAAAGACTCCCATGGACGTGACGTCGGCGCCGCCGCCGCCGCCACCGCCGCCGTCGCCGCCTCCTCCTCCTCCATACATCGTAGTGAACAAGGAAGACGATGACGTCGACGATATCTCGTGTAGCATCTGCCTCGAACAATTACAACCGCAACGGGCACGCACGGTAGGTTGCAATCATTTGTTCGATGTAATATGTATCGATCGGTGGTTGAAAAAGTATAATACGTGTCCGATGTGTCGACACGTCTTGTTACAAAAAAAAGAAACGAAAGTAGAGGAAGTGCGCCCGCCTTTAGCGGTGATTGAACGTAATGTTGAGATAGAGATAAATATCCATCGAGTTGCGAGTGAAAATTTTAGAAATAGACTGAATTGTTTGAGAAGAAGGCGTAGCTATGCGGACGATTTCGAACTATTTAGAGTTCTGTGGAATTTGTATGTAACGATACGACGCGACGCCTTAAACGCGGGTGTCAGTATAGATGAATATGCCGACGATGTATTTTTAGGTTTTATTGAAGAGTTGGAAGAACATCGTGTATAAAAATTTTTTTCTGACGTCAGCCAATAGTCGCATCATGAACTGTCGGCAAAGCGAATGCTCCTCCTACTACTACGACCCGGAGGAAGAGTACGATGTCAGCGATGAAGAGAGAAAAACAAAACAACACCGCGTCAAATTTCCCACTCTCCGTCGTCCGGTTCATATCGAAAACAATGGCGGCAGTAGCAGCAGCAGCATGAGTTTGCAACACACTCAACCACATACAAAAAACAAATCGACCTCTCGAAGTTACCACCCTCCCTCGCAACAAAAAAAGAAAAGAAAACCGGAGAAAACACAACAAACGCGCATCGTCACCGTGGTCGAGTCAGCACTATGCGTCACCACCATCACCGCCACCGCGACCACCACCACCACCACCATTCTATCGACGAGACCGCGACGACCATTTTCTTTTTTACGTATAAAACGACGTGAACGCACTTTGCGGTCGTCAGTCTGCAGCATGACTTCCCAGCAAGGAGACGTCTACTACGACTCGGCAGAGGGGGAGGAGGAGGAGGAGGAGGATGAGCGGCAGCAAGAAGAGGATGAGGAGTACGATGACAACGTCGAGGCGGAAGACGAATATTGCAATATACCGGATTACGTTGCCACCAAAGCGTACGTGGATGCACAAATCGAACTCGCTCGTGAAATCGCAGTGCAAGATGATAAGAAAATATTGAAGGAGAACATCGATATACAAAATTCGTTAAAATGCGTGATTGAAAATCAATCCAAATGTCTCCGCCAATGGAAAGACGACAGCCCCTTTAACGCGGATCTCTTTCGCATTTCCAATACGGCTTCTCCCATAGAAGAAAAAGATGCCGTCAACAAAGGGTACGTCGACCGCAACATCAAAGGCATCAAGACGCAGCTAGAAAAAATTCCAAAACTCCGATGCAGCAAACTGGGAAACGTCAACGTGATGAAAAAACGTCTTGTCAACGTGGCGCCACCATTGAAAACGGACGACGGGGCTACGAAAGGATATGTGGATGAGAAGATCAAAAAAGAAATCAATAATTTTTTAAAACAAATGTAAATTAATTTTTTAAAAATTATTTATATCATGTATTTTTCAAAATATATATGTGTGAAGATTAAAAAAGAAATTAATAATTTTTTCTGAAGATTTAAAAAAGTATTTGTATCATTTTTTCAAAATATATTCTTTCAATATATATACACATTTTTTGTTGTTGTTATTTATCATTCCCGATTCACCTCCAGGCAGGGATTTCCCCCCCTTTTCATAGTTCATCCATAGAGCGAAGGGGGATTTTTTTTATTTTATTTTATTTTATTTTATTTTATTTTATTTATTTATTTATTTATTTATTTTTTTTTTTTTAATAGTGACGTCACCGCGGAGGGGAGGGGGGTTCACAAAAAAAATAAAGGGAGGTGGAGGCGCACGCGCGTCTCTCTCATTCAGTCGTGGACGACAGAGGTGACAACATCGCAGCAGCAGCAGCAGCAGCTTCTCGCTTCATGGTAATTATATATGTGTGCATGAGCGCACGCACGCACGCACGCACGCCACGTTACGTCACGCCACGTCACGCGCGCGCGCGAGAGTCACGTAAAACCCACTCAAGAGACGCTCTTCTCGGCCGTGTCGCGGTAGCTCAGTGCTAGCGTGCGCGCCACACCCCCCCTCACAGGAAACGCTACTCCGGGCGGTTCGAATCCACCTCGCGCAGACTTCCCGTTTTTGAAAGACATCACACCACGCACAAACCGAGTTCCACACGACGCTCACAGAGCGCGCCACCACCACCACCACCTTCACCGCCGCATTTCGCCGCCAGGGCGCGCGCAATCGGCCCCAGGAAGTGACCTCACTTCTCTGCTGATACGGGGGCCCCACAGGCGGGACCCGGAAGTGACGTCACTCACTGATAAGATAAGACTTATCTGTGACGCGTTTCCGGGTCCCGGGGCCCTCTGACGTCACCCAACACATATGCGGGTTCTGGATCGGAAGTGACGTCACGATAAGATAAGATAAGATAAGATAAGGCTTATCAGTGACGTCATTTCCGATCCAGAATCCGCATATTCCCCCTACTGGCACAATATCATAACTTTATTACATAAGTTTCAGAAAGAAGTTTGCTAATCAGTAACTCAAATTAAAAGTATTGTTATAAGAATAATGCAATAGTATAATTTAATAATAATATTTTTTGTTTAGTTAACTAAGTATGCTCATTAATTCCATGAAAACTCGTTGATTATCTCTATGTTAATTGCACGCGTGCAATTAATATCCATCCATGCAATTAAAACAGCACACCTACCAACCAGAAATCAGAAAAGGAGACAAATCGTTTACTTAAGAAACTATAACACAGACGTAGCCAAGGTATTTGCAGTCGGCCATGAAACATGAACATAAATGTGCATACTACATATATTACGTACCTACAAATACTACATATAAACAACGAATGAATATCACGAAATTGGGGAAGTAAACTTAAAGATAGCTGAATCTAACAACATAAAATATTTAACGTGAATAAGTTATATGTTTTACGTGTAAAACATTTGGTCTTAGGATTTCGAATGTTAAAAATGGAAACATCAGTCGGGTTTACCAGTTCTAAAAAGTTGCTATAGCAGAACTGTATCAGAAGTGACTAGTTTTTACCCAATATTTATACATGTAGAATTTTCTCTCATATCTGTCTTTTCTTTTCGTGGAAAGCAATGTTTTCATGACTTTGTGAAGTTCTTATAATATTGTTGCGTAATATCTTCAGTACCTTCAATATGCCAATATTTCTTGCAAACACAATGCAACGCGCACCTAAATTCATATTTTTCAAATGCAATATGATGTCATTTAACACATGCTTTGAATTGTAAAGATGTATTTGCATTTCTCTATGTTTAAATTATTCTTAAATGGAAACGAAAAGTATTGAACGTAACACGTGTACAAAGGGGTATAATTGCACTTGTGGTATATAAGAAAACTCGCTCCTATCGTCGCTCGTTTTCTTGAACATACCAATTGTGTAATTATCTCCAAGTTTATAAACTCGTTTCGGATTTATTTACTATAGTAATAATAATAATAATAATAATAATAATAATAATAATAATAATAATAATAATAATAATAATAATAATTATTATTATTAGACGAAACCTGTGCCATTAAATCGCACGGGAAGTTTGAAGTCGAATTATATTGTACTTGTCCGGGAATTTAATTATCAAATTCATCTATTTATAAAGGAAAAGGAATGAATTTTCGCTATAGTGTGTCTCCGCCATAGCTTGCCTTGCTTTACGCCGAATCCCCCAAATCCACCCTGCTCCTTTCCACCCGTCTCGCCCTGAACCCGCTCCTGCACGCCATACTCGGCCACTACGATCACCGTTGCTATCATCCTGAACATTTCATATCAATTCAGAAGTGTAGTGGAAAACACATATTGAAAAACGCAAATGCGACTTCAAACTTAACAGAAATGCACTATCTAACACAGTGTAGAAATGATGAGCTGTGAAGATGCTTCCACGGTACTACCAGAACTGGTTACATACGAATCCGTCAGATTGTGCTTTATCTGGACATTTAAAAAACTATTGGTTTATATTCTTAAGATTTATATAGTATATAAAACATATTTTACGAGTCCATTATCACTCATCGGTACCTCCAGCTTTCAATGATTGAATACTACTGATTCCGGACGCGTCACCTACTGAAGTCATTATTCCCGTAAGTGTAGTGCTTATTCTCGAAGGTACGGCAAGATGAGACGCCGACCTACCGTCGACTGGCTGGGTTTCCCTCAACCAGGTGTCTCCCACCAGCGGGACATCGTCCCAGCTCGGACAAGTTCTAACTTCTCCCGACCGGTCTCCTGGCATGTGTGGTAGTGTAGTGCATATTAGCGTAAGGGTATGCAAAGGGTGAGGATAAGAAAAGGAAGAGGTAGGAAAGATCGCACGTGATCCGTGTCTTGTTTGGTTAGGATACTGCTCCGGCATTCACCTGTTGTTTATCGGATCCAGTATTCAAGCAACACCTTATTTCCTGAGATACACTGAGTGGTTCATCCAGAAAAGGAGTGTTTTCAGAACACATTTTGTAAATAATATACAGTAATAATGGCAGCTATTTTTTATATAACTGTAATTTCTCCCAATATTCCTGATTATACATTGGAAAAACCATGATTGCAAATTTTTATGAGGGAAAATTTGATAGTGATAATGATCAAATTTTAATCTTTACTCTTTTAGAAATATGAATTCTACATTATCTTCTAGGTGTTTATGTAATGAAATATATTGCATTCTTTTTATTTACCAACGAGTGATAAATCAATAGAAAAGTTATAAATTTCATTGATCTAGTGTTTTCCGATAACATTATTTTTTATTAGGTGAACATTAATAAAATATTTCTTATTAAAAATTAATTATGTGTTGGATCTTTCAAATTCCTCATGTGAAAGATTAGTAATTCTGAACACCCAATATTATCAGAGTAAATGTTAGTATCAAAGTGGAAATATGTGGTTTAATATTCAAGCTTCGTACATGTGACTAAATGTATATTTTTTTTCTGTGGTAATTGTGTTCAATAAACCAAGTAGAACTTTTATGCACTTCATATCAGTTTTAATTTACAACATAATGTTTCCACAGCCATCTATTGTTTCGCCTTTAAGCTCCAAGAAAATTTCAAAAGATAATTCCCGTAATTCCTACAACAAACGACAAATCGTCGGCGACAAATTGTCAATCACTGAAATTTAATGTTCATTTTTGTATGGGGTTTAAGAGACATTTGTCTCTTCTATTTCTTCACATTAAAAGGCTGAATTCTATAAGATAAATTCTACGGAAGGAAACGTGTTCGTTCCTTTCAATATGATCTGTTGTTATTAATTAATAAATATTATCTCATACATCACTTCAGTTTTGTGATAACCGTAGGTCTTATGACAATCAAGACACGGATCTCCAGTAAATACTAAAGGTGCTGCAGAATGGCACAGCCTTTCTTGTAGTAGCTAGTTTTCTAATGTCTTTGGTCTGGGCTAGTGTTTCGGCCTTGCCCTGTCCTCTTGCCAGTTGCAATTTTATCGTCGCACAAAGTACATATTTTTGAAATTTTCTCAATTGTTTGGTTTCCTACGAAAGGAACCGAAATATAACTTTAAGAATATTACAGAAGAGTAAAACCTCGCCCAATATGAAAGTTTTCGGTTAAAAATATGGAAATTTGGTTAAATTTGAGGAAAACACAAACTGATTTTTCGAACTTCGCGAATCACAAAAATTATTTTAAGACATTTCTTGCAAAACATAATATACTTCATCATTCGAAGTATCCCTGTGTGACAGTAGATTCTCAATTGCCTTTACAATTTCACCACAAATCCAAGTCAACATGGATAACTTCCGAATCTAACCTCACAATGATCCGGTGCACTGGACTGCACTGACGCGATCGTCAGTGGAGTTTAGGGCGCCCCGGGTGCGCCTGGGTTCCGTGTGATTGTGCGAATGGAACAGGCGCTTATTTGCACTGGTGTGCCCTAGCGGTCGAATGAAACACGAAAGCTGCCCTTAGTGTGCACTGGGTGCGCACCAGTGCGGCGAATGGAAAACGCTATCTATCTATCTATCTATCTATCTATCTATATATTTAAAAAAAATAAGGTATTCTGCCATGGCTTCGTTTAGAGCTTCTACTAAACCGATTGTTGTATTTTTTCTTTTAAATAAAAGAATATGATCCCTAGATGTGTTATCAGATATTGTTCGTGTTTATTCACCAACATTTACGGTGTAAATTAATTAATTAAATATTTCTTTAATAGTATGCTTATCAATAATCAATTGTTTTCTTTCAAAGGGTGGCAGTTTCAAAATCGATATACATGAGTCCATAGATGTGAGTCAACGCTGCTTGATGTTTTGTTTTGATTGTTGAGATTTGTTTACAATTCGTCAAGGTTTTGTTTCAGTGTAATAATTGCATTGTGGTGTTGACAGTTTGCATGTATTTGCTTCTGTGGAGTATTTTGTAGAGAACATTCGCACAGTGGGTTTTGCTCGATTGTACTTTAGTGAAGTTGTTTACAGGTTATGTCGAATTCCGAATCGTTGTCCACGCGCCCCAAAGTACACAAACGTACATTAGCTGGACGCAGGGAAAGAGAAAGGTGTCGTCGTGATAGTGAGATCATTTCGTTTTCGATTAGGTCATTGTCTATGAAATGTCACTTTTGTTCTGCTTTGTACTTTCCATGTGAGAGAAATTCTGCAAACGATTTACTCTGTGTTGCTTAAATGGGAAAATAAGTATACCTTCGAGCAATATGCCAAAAGAAATCAAACAGTTGTTTCTAGGAGATGATGACACATCAAAAACTTTAGAAATAACATCCTTCAGTGTAATAGTGCTATATCTTTTGTGCCGATATTGCATTGCCATCTGGTCATAGGCCATACGTGTTCAAAATTTTGGGAACTCCTCATCAAAGAATATCTTCGTTATACCCTCAAGATCCAAACAATTCAATATTGTGAACATTAGTCTGGGTACTGTATTTCACATTTATCTTAGATCTCACCGTCCAATTTTGACGTGTTCTCACTAGTATATAATTAAATTATTTGGTGCGGCACGGTTATTTGGGTACCTGTCCTGCGTCGGCCCGGCCATTCTCTCTGCCCCCCCCCCGCCACGACTACAGAGTGCGGGCGGAAATTTTTATTATCCCTTAGGAACTCGCTGCATGAGACAGTCTGTTTTTTATAAGGCGACTCCGAGATGCACGCCGTCACGTACTTACGCCGCAAAGAGCGCCGCCAAAAAGATTCCATAGATTCAAAAGACAGCCACCTCTTTTCTTTAAAGTCGAACCATCCCGCCTAATGCCAGCGGTAAAAAAATGTTTCCTATACTGAAAAAAAAACAACAACAACAGAAAACATTCAAAAGAAACATCGGCGCAGCCGACATATGCGGGAGAGATAGCATTCAATGTCGCAGTTTGGCCGTTGCGTATTTATTTAAATTCACGCGGGCGTGGTATTGTAAACACGCCGCGACATTTTCAAACTACACCCGTGTCAAAAGGGAGGCCGCTTGCCTCCCCCCCCCCGAGAGCGGTGTCACAGTTGATCAATTGATGCCTGCAGTGCCTCTGACCGAGAGGTCCTAGGTTCGAGTCCCGTCGGCTGCAGGATTTTCGACACTAACTTTTCAGCTGGGTCGAATTTAGTCACTGTCAGGAGGAGAATTCTAGCGTCTGGCTACTCTAATCGGTAGTTTTCTGTGGCTTCTCCGATCAACAGCAGGCGAATGCCGGAGCAATACTCTAACAAACGGACCGCGCGTGATCTTTCCTTCCTCTTCTCTGTCCTATCGTCACCCGTTGATACACACACACACACACACACACACACACTTACATTAACATGCACTACATTACCTCGTACCGGGAGGCCGGTCGGGAGCTTAGAGCTTGTCCTGGCTGGGGCAGTGCCCTGTTGGTGGGAGATACCTGGTTAGGCAAATGCCCGCTAATGGACTGTAGGTCGGCGCCAGATCTAGTCATGCAGCGGGGGAAGATCACAGCCACCTCCCGATGAACATGCTCTTCACTTACGGGACTAATGACCTCTGTAGTTGACGCGCCCGGAATCACTAACAATTAATTTATTGACCCCCTCGTATAAAATTGTGGGAGCCAGCAGTTTTTCACTCGCACATACACGTCGACCAAACTGTGTCTTCCACAAAACAAATATCTTGAAAGACAGCCCTGTATATCGCAGCTGCATCGAATTTCACTGATCGTGAAGACAAAAGAGGACGTACCCCCCACGTCCGCGCATGGGCTGTGTATCGACACATTTTTTACCGCGCATTAATGGAAAACTTACTAATACTTTTAGGAACATTTGCAACAGGCCATGCGTCAACAATGGCGATCAATGTTGCCCCAGAATCATCTCTCATATTATTTCAGTAGTGTAGACGAGTTTTGCGACCTCCACCATATAGACCAAACCAATTTACAGGTTGCGTCACAACGAGTACCCCCGGATGAGCTGATAAAAAGTTCCCCTGAACAAAAAGACATATGAGTGCTTACATTATAGTTCTAACAGAAAATAATATTTTTGAAGGTTTTCTTAGCCCCCGTCCTACCACCCAAACCCCTCTGCAGCCAAAAACAGCCAGTCACACACGTAATCTTTATAAATAAGGTGACTAAAGAAAAATAATTTCACGAAATTGCACTTTGGCTTTAATAATATTAAAAATTTGTTGAAAAAATGCATCCGAATATTCGTAACAAATGCAACCCGTAACACTTGCGCAGTGTTGATGAAATCTGTATAGTTATATAACCCCAAACTGTACCGATGAAGGGTCTTATTGATTAGAATGTTGAGGCGAAAGGCCTCAAAAAACTTCTTCACATCTTAATCCACAGGGTGAAATCTTTTTGAACATTCTATTACAATTTTGCTGGTTCGGTACTTCTCTATTCTACCCCATCTGTTCAGAGACGTGCAGAATCTGCAAGTGTTTTTTTTAAATTAAACTGGTTACTTGATATTTTATGCAATTGAATTGGACGGGTATACCTCTATATTTGGTAATAATGTTAAATAAGGATATTGAGAGGGGTGTAATGTACTGTAGTATTAAAATACGTTCAGTTAGTACAATTACAAGGAGACATATAGAAGAAATGACGAAGGCTAAGAAGGTCATAAAGAAAAAATATTGGGCTTAATATGGAAATGAAGAATTAGGGAAGAATGTGGGGTTAACTTGTGAGAGTGTTCGGATGAGAATGTTAGTTTTGTTTATTTGGCTGTACTCGAAAGTTTCTACATCCATTACTTCTTTGCGGTAGGCGTAAGTAGTGATGGCAAATTTTACCAAAACATCGACACATCGATGTTACGATATCAAAGGGTTTTCGATGTCGATGAAAACATCGTCGAGAAAACATAGATGTTTAAAACATGGATATTTGAAACATCGATGTTTAAATAATAGATGTTTTAATTGTAGACTAATAAACATGCTATTTCGCTATCCATTTTTAATTACAGTACATAAAAGGGATGTATTTTATTGTTTGGTTACCAGCATGTTAGTAGTATGTAATAATTAGTATCGAATGTAAAGAATAAAGTTAACAATAAAGAACATCGTGTTTTGAAATCGATGTCGATGAATACTGATCACTGTGTATTCAGGCAATGACATGCCTGGCGATAACCTACATTCATAACACGAGCAGCGTGGCAAAGAGGATGAGGTAAAACAACGATATTGCTGTGAATTGCTGCTACTCTAGAACGTGTTTAAACCCCTTTATTTTAAAACAAATATTAAACAAAATTAAGAATTAAGAAACGTCAATGTTTTTGCAACAAAATATTGATGTGAACAAAACATCGGAAGAAAAATATCTATGTTAAAATATCGGTGTTGCTGATAGAAAACATTGATATTTTTTGCCATTCCTAGGGGTATGGCACTCAGCTAATGAACAGTGAAGGCAAGTACCAGTTTCTGTGCATGGAAGCTGAAAAAATATTTCAGTCGAATCGATCTTTTCTTGTTGGAGGAACTCATTTTTGGTTGCTGCGTTTTGTACATGTCCTATAGCTTCCCCAAATGCTGACAATAGATGTCGTAAATACTTCTTCCTTCCTGAGTGCAACGAAGCGGTTAACTTTTTATGACTCAGTCGATTGAACCGGGTCATTGATCCGTTTCACTCTTCAGTTCCCACTTGATAACAGCCTTAACTGCTGGGGCTTTATACGGTTCACTAAGGGAACCGGTTCGTCGTTGACGCGGTAGAAGTAACCAACAGTGTCTTAAGAGCGTGACGTCAAAGAGTTTAGAGCGGAAGAACGCACGCTTCTTCACTGCCACTGAGCATCATGACAATGTATGGATTTAATAAATCTTCGTAATGTAATGCGCAGAGGTTATAAGTTTGAACCGTTTTTAAGAAACCATTGATATCACGTACGTGTGCTATTGGAGAAGAGAAAAGTACCCCTTACAGAACAAATTTAATACGAAAACAATTTATTTCACAGATTATGATATAACGAAACGATGAGACACACATGCTACTCACAACATATGCACTACACGTTACTATTGTATGTAACTCGGAAATAATGCTTTTTTGGTCTTTCACACCCAGTTTTTGAGATCCAAGCAGTGAATGAGTTCCGTTTACTGTGCCGCAGTTTACAAAATAAGTAATCATTGTAGAAATCACGACCGTTAATAAGTAGTAGGAAAATCACGGGATCGGTCAATTAATGTATTATACTAGTTTGCCAACGTTTCGGAATATTTTATTCCATCATCAGGGCATAGAGGAACCTCATTCTTTGATAGAAACCGCTGTTGTTGTCTTCATAGTCGTCTTCATTCGTTGTGGTGTTGTCCTCCATATTCTCTTCCCAGTTGAATTTGACCATTGTAGAAATCACGACCGTTAATAAGTAGTAGGAAAATCACGGGATCGGTCAATTAATGGATTACACTAGTTTGCCAACGTTTCGGAATATTTTATTCCATCATCAGGGCATAGAGGAACCTCATTCTTTGATAGAAACCGCTGTTGTTGTCTTCATAGTCGTCTTCATTCGTTGTGGTGTTGTCCTCCATATTCTCTTCCCAGTTGAATTTGACCATTGTAGAAATCACGACCGTTAATAAGTAGTAGGAAAATCACGGGATCGGTCAATTAATGGATTACACTAGTTTGCCAACGTTTCGGAATATTTTATTCCATCATCAGGGCATAGAGGAACCTCATTCTTTGATAGAAACCGCTGTTGTTGTCTTCATAGTCTTCATAGTCGTCTTCATTCGTTGTGGTGTTGTCCTCCATATTCTCTTCCCAGTTGAATTTGACCATTGTAGAAATCACGACCGTTAATAAGTAGTAGGAAAATCACGGGATCGGTCAATTAATGGATTACACTAGTTTGCCAACGTTTCGGAATATTTTATTCCATCATCAGGGCATAGAGGAACCTCATTCTTTGATAGAAACCGCTATTGTTGTCTTCATAGTCGTCTTCATTCGTTGTGGTGTTGTCCTCCATATTCTCTTCCCAGTTGAATTTGACCATTGTAGAAATCACGACCGTTAATAAGTAGTAGGAAAATCACGGGATCGGTCAATTAATGGATTACACTAGTTTGCCAACGTTTCGGAATATTTTATTCCATCATCAGGGCGTAGAGGAACCTCATTCTTTGATAGAAACCGCTGTTGTTGTCTTCATAGTCGTCTTCATTCGTTGTGGTGTTGTCCTCCATATTCTCTTCCAGTTGAATTTGACCATTTGTAAAATCACGACCGTTAATAAGTAGTAGGAAAATCCACGGGATCGGTCAATTAATGGATTACACTAGTTTGCCAACGTTTCGGAATATTTTATTCCATCATCAGGGCATAGAGGAACCTCGTTCTTTGATAGAAACCGCTATTGTTGTCTTCATGGTCGTCTTCATTCGTTGTGGTGTTGTCCTCCATATTCTCTTCCCAGTTGAATTTGACCATTGTAGAAATCACGACCGTTAATAAGTAGTAGGAAAATCACGGGATCGGTCAATTAATGGATTACACTAGTTTGCCAACGTTTCGGAATATTTTATTCCATCATCAGGGCATAGAGGAACCTCATTCTTTGATAGAAACCGCTATTGTTGTCTTCATAGTCGTCTTCATTCGTTGTGGTGTTGTCCTCCATATTCTCTTCCCAGTTGAATTTGACCATTGTAGAAATCACGACCGTTAATAACAGCGGTTTCTATCAAAGAATGAGGTTCCTCTATGCCCTGATGATGGAATAAAATATTCCGAAACGTTGGCAAACTAGTGTAATCCATTAATTGACCGATCCCGTGATTTTCCTACTACTAATAATTGTTGAGTTGACTCAAGTAAGCTTAGGAAAATGTACAGAATATGAATATCGTGGATTAAAATCATATCTCAAATAAAATAGATAATTGAGGTATTGGATGGAAGTGGTAGATAAATTGTATGTTATCTAGTAATGCAGTTTAGGAAACGGGGAAATTTTTTTAAAATAACGAGCCCAGAGAAGAATTAAATGAAAAAGAGACAAACAGGCTTATAATCGTGTATATTGATACCTTAAGAACAGTCACATTTTTAATCCATTGCAGAGTAGTTATGGGAGACCCAGATGCATGGCAATGTAGATTAATTGCACCATTCACTTTCAGTTTTTGTTTTTCAGTTGGAACCGTCACATGCACTGGTTCTATCACATTTACAAAAACATCATCTGAATTTTTTCCAGCTGAAACAGGAAATGTTGACTTACTAATTGTGTTCAATCTTTTGTTAAAACTAGTAATGTAAATTCATAACAGGAATAACTTACATAGACTTTGAGCAATACATCGGTACAGCCCTTGATCCAACTATACAACTGATGAGAGTATAAGAGACCCTGAAGTTTTAACCGTAAACCGTATACCACTGACGAGAATCATAGAACCTAATGATATTTTTACAAAAAATTAAGTTTTATTAATTGGAAAATGTATTTTCATGAGATTCTATTAAAATTTAAGAGATGGATATGAAAATGAGTATAAATACCTGATTTATTTTGTTTTGTCCACTTGACAGTATAATTCAATGTGCTATTCACCTGACATGGAATTTCAGCCCCTTGTTTATACAGAAGATCCACTTGTTGAGGTGTATTTACATGTGGTGGTGAAACTGTTGAAAATATATATTTTTCTTATTATAAAACAACTAAGTATATTTCTGTGTTGTTGGTTGTTAGTGTCTCCTTTGAAGAAAATTCTATATCATATTAAAATAGGAGGATATTATCTTATTCATGCTTATACTATCAATAATTCAGAGTGAACCCCATCATGGAAAACAACTTTATTTGCAGTTATTTCCACAATTTATACTCACAAATAACAAAGAGATTAATTCTTTTATTATTTTTTCCAGCAGAATTTTCTGCAACACATTCATATGTGCCATTGCTCTCCATTATAGCTGATGAAATATAAAGTCTATTTTTAGGAGAAATGATTCTAAAAGTAAATGTGACAAATTTTTCAGTCAGTATTCTCTCAAAACATTACATTGTTCTTGAAAATTTTTTATTTAACACTTACATAGGCAAAGAGGGGGGTATACTCTTCCCATCCTTTGTCAATGCGAGTGTAGGCTTTGGAAACCCTATTGCATGACAGGGTAATACAATACTCTCACCATTTTTGACCCTCATTACTATCTCAATTCCACCAATAATGTGTGGAACACCTATCACAAAGAACAGAAAATAAGTGAGCATTGCTTTTTGATAATCTTATGAAGCATTTAATATTTTTCATTTTCTATACATACTGTGCACTGTGAGTTTCACAAGTATTTTGTCTTCTCCTGCTATGTTAGATACTCTACATTCATACATGCCTTGGCTTGATGTTTTGGTATCTGAGATAATTATTGATCTATTTGGATATTTCATTATATTCAGTTTCGACAGTCTCCTCTCATCTAATTCTACCCAGTCTTTGAACCATTTGACTGTTGGAGAAGGATTTCCTTTCTGGAGCTGACATGGTAGCTCTTTTCTTTTACCTGCAATACACACTACTTCTCTGCTACTGGGAGCCAAAACTGGTTTCTCTGGAAAAATCCCTTACAATTTTTGGGAATACATTCAAGAAAATTTAAAACGATGGGCTTGTTTCATTAATTTTTTTTAAAAATTATGTTGTTTGAGTAGATGTTTTTTGAAATATTTAACTTGAGTTAAAATTTGTTTTAGGATATGTACTTATTCTACAATACCGTTAGTAGCTGAAAGTAATTCAATAACAACATAAATTTGGAGAAGTTAATTGTAACATCAAATGAACCTACAAGATTGATTATCTGCATAATTCTTTTGTTTTCATTTGACACTATCTAAGAGGGGAGATTTTTTATTTTTACTTACCTATACCTGTTATATGTATTCTAAATGTTTTAGACTTCGAGCCATATTTGTTTTTTGCTGTTACAGTATATGTTCCGTCATCTTCTGGTTGAGCATCTGAAGGGAGAGAAATTGATTGGATTATCTATGTGTAATGTATATGCTAGGTTTTATTCATATAAATTCACTTGATATATTATCTTAATAACTTACTATACGTCTTTCACTTTATGGTGTTACATTATTTTTTATTAACTGAGCATTGGTCATCATAGAATATCAGAAAATGGGTCTCTTAATTCCTTTAAGAACAATAAACTGCAAATAACTTAAGAGCAAAATAATTGATATACATTACAGATTGTTGCTCATTCTAAAATTTGGTATCTGCCATTTGCCCACAAATTCTACATAAGGATACAAAATTGGATATGTGAAAGATATCAGCAGGTTTTGTAAATCTGTTAACTTTAAGCCAGCAGAGCTCACACCAAATTAACAACTAAGAAGGCTTGCACTGGGTCTTTGAGACCCAACGACTTCTTTCTGTTTTTAAACTAAACCATGGGAATTAGTTTCTTTGTAAAAGAATAGATATAATTTATATAATAGTTGTAAAGCATTTTTTTAGAAGGGGGGAAATCCTTTACGGAGACCGGTGAAGCCGGTACTGTCGGGATCCCATTCTTGGTTTACCGACTAAAACCCTAAACCTTCTTCTCCTAAGTCGTGATATCTCCCACGCGGAACCGTCGCTAGACATTACTTCGCGTGGAAGATTGACTGGGAGCTAATGCCTTAACTCCTTCGCTCCTTTTCCTTCATGATCTTAATTATGAAGTGCTCTATTATATGCCACTTCTCCTTCGAGCTCAGCATTATATCCATCATGTTTTCTGGGGTCACCACTTGTTGAAGCTTAGCATAACAAGTCTCCCTTTCCGTCTCCCATGCTCTGCACTGAAACAGCGCATGCTCTGCATCGTCAGTATCTTCAAGGCATAAGTTGCATGTCGGACTTTCTTTAATCCTATAATCACAGAGGTACTTATTAAATCCACCATGTCCCGTAAAGGCCTGGGTTAGGTAATAATTCACCTCCCCAAATTTTCGATCGACCCATCTCTCAATGTTGTTCACAATCCGATGTGTCCATCTACATTTAGCGTCCACATTCCACCTTCTTTGCCACTCTTCAAAAAGTAGCTTCCTAGCCTCGGTCTTGATGGTCTCTATTTCCTTGGGGGAGAGATACCGATTTTGTTGTCTAGCTTCCTGTAAGGCAGAATACGTCCTTTTCCTTTCCATGGCTGTCAGATCTATAGGTGGGATACTGGCCAATACCAGTACTGCGCTAGTAGACACAGTACGGTAGCCAGCCACCACCCTCAGGGCCATTCGTTTTTGCACTTGTGTATATTTGTTTCTCATAGCCTCTTTTCCCAGTGAACTCGCCCAAGCTGGTGCTGCATACAACAGTTGTGAGTGAACTACTCCAGATATCATCCTTCTCTTGGATTCTCGTGGACCGCCTACATTCGGTAGTATTCTTGCTAAGTTCGATCCTGTCCTCGCTGCCTTTTCTGCCATCACACTTATGTGTGGCCCAAACTTAAGTCTGCGGTCTATCTCAACTCCTAGATATGTTATGTGGTTCTTCCAGATTATTCTCTCTTCTCCCAGTCGAATATCTGGAAAGCGAAAAGCCCTCCGATCGGTGACTAACACCGCTTCAGTTTTCCCTACTGCTATCTGAAGGAGACGTCTATCTAGCCACCTTTTCACTCTGTAGAGTGCTTCGTTTACTCTTGGTTCGAGCACTTCGATATCATCGCTATGACTTATTATAAGTGTGTCATCCGCGTATCCTATAATCTGCGTGTTTCTTGGGAGATTAATATTCAATATGCCATCGTACAGGACATTCCATAGAAAGGAGCCAAGTCTGGACCCTTGTGGAACTCCGCACGTCATATTTGCCTCAATCTTGATTTTATCCATGTAAATTATCTTCCTTTCATGGATGTAGTCCTCGATGATCCTTACTAAGTATTCAGGGATCTCCTTATCAGTCAATGCTTCAATGACGTCCTTCCACCTAGCCGAGTTGAAGGCATTCGTGATATCGATTGCTACAAGTGCACAGAATCCCTTTTTCCTCCCAGTTCCGTTTCTAGCTGCATCTGCAATGCGAACTACTTCTATAATCGCATCCGTCGTCGAACAGCCTTTCTGAAATCCATATTGTCTATGAGAGAAACTTATATGTTCCTCCAGTCTTGAGAGTATTAGTCCCTCCAGTATCTTGCCCATAGTGTCAAGAAGGCACAGTGGTCTATACGACGATATCTGTTCCAACGGTTCCTTGCCCTTCCGGAGTAGTATTAACTTTTGTTTTTTCCAGTTCCTGAAAAATTTCCCCTCCTTAAGACATGTATTATAGACTTCCAAAAGACATTCTGGATACACTTGTACCACTAATTTTAATATTTCGGTGGGTATCCCATCCATACCTGGTGCCTTCCCAGTTTTCATATTCTTCACTGCTTTCAGTAATTCATCTGTCGTAAAGTAGTCAGCATCATTAAACTCATAATCATTAGGTTTTGTCTCTCCCAGGAATCCCTTGTGGGAAAGAGCTCTCTTATAGCTCCTCTCATCCACTGTGGGTCATTTAGATAAGGTATTTTGGGATCCATCCGAAGCTTCTTAGTCACTATCTTATACGCCATACCCCAGGGTTCATTATCAATCTGGCTTAGAAGTTCCTTCCAACTTCTGTTTTTGCTCATTTTAATTTCTTTTTTAAGTTGCTTGCGCTGTGTTTTATATTGCTCTCTAAGGTATGGGTCGTTCTTGGCTCTTGTCGCCTTTCTTCTAGCCTTAATGCAGCTCCTACGTGCCTCTGTTATTTCCGAGGTCCACCAGTACATTTGTTGTTTATTCCTGGGGCCCCTGCTTCTGGGCATAGACGTATCGCACACTGCTATCACTATTTCTTCCGTTGTCTTTACCACATCTTTGAGTGTTTTCCCTTTGTTTGTCCAGCCCATGCTTGCCAATAACCTGGACTCTTCAAGAAAACGTTTTGCCTTATCCTCATTAAGTTTTTTGGGGTTCCAGGAAGGCCTACTTTTGTATCTCGCTTTACCACTTTGTGGCTCTTCTGATGTTACGGTATACCCTATGTATCGATGGTCACTCAGGGTTTCCTCATCCAACACCGTCCAGTCCGTGATGTCCTTAGCAAGTCTGGAAGTACTTATTGTCTAATCCAAAAGGGATGAAGTATCTCCCCGTTGGAAAGTGATCCCATTCCCAGAGTTAAGAATAATAAGATCATTTCTTGCTACGAACTCGCATATAATAGCTCCCCTTCTGTCAGAGCGCGTCTCCCCCCATTCCGACGATTTACCATTGAAGTCGCCTGCTATCAGCACCTCTCCTTTCGCTGTTTTCAGGCTAGCCTCCAATTCGTCAATGTCTTTTTGAAATTTTTCTATTGTGTCATTCGGGGAGAAGTAACAGCTGTAAATTCTCTTATTATTCACCTCAACCCATACAAATCCATTCTTCGTCATCTTATATTTATTAATATTTAACTTCCTATTGTGGATTATTATACCCGCTCTTCTTGTGGTATCTCGATACAACATGTTTTCGCAGTAAGGTTGCTCACTAGTAAGTAGTACATCCACTTCCCTCTCTGCAGCAACCTGCAGCATCAAGTCCCACGCCTGTTTAATCCTCCCCAGGTTAATCTGTAGAAGTCGAAGCATACTTGATGTTTTTTCCCTTCTGAACCGCCGCTATAAAGGAGGCACATTTGTTACTTCCTAACAGGTGTTGATCCTCTTTGTTTTTCCCTTTACATAAAACACATTGCTCCCTGTTGGTACAGTTCTTGGCCATATGTCCAGTTTTACCACATCTGAAACATGTCTTGCTACGATCAGGTCCTCTGCAGTGCATTGCAATATGTCCAAAGTCTAGACATCTATAACATCTTGTCATCAGGGGTTTTTCCCTGATTCTGCAGTTAACCCATCCAATCTTAATGTTTCCTGCTTTTATAAGATTATGAGCTATCTCTTCTTCCAAGAACATTGTAGCTGTTTGCATTCCTCCGTAACCTTTGCGCATCCTACAGGGGGTGGACATATGTTCTATTGCTACTATTTTGCTCACCGCCTCCAATACCACCTCGACAGTAGCCGTTTCATCAATATTTCTAATTTCTATTAGACGCTTTCGCTCCAAAGCACACACTTGAGCTTGCTTCCCTACCGCTTTCTCCAAAGCCTCCTTCAATGAGGCAATATTCCCAGTTTTTTCGAGAACAATAAGTACCTCTTCCTTTTTTGTCCTCCGTATAGCTAGTATGTTTGTACCATGATCACTAGGGTTCACGGTGTCCTTCATCTTCTTTATGATGTCAGCATAAGTTTCCCCTTCTTTAGCTGCCACTTTGATAGCTGGATTGACTTTCCTGATTGTTGTCTTCTTCTTTTGTATATTTTTCTCTTTTCTGCTTTGTTGGAGTTGCCAATCCTCCCCTACTTGGTCTTCTGTCTTTTCAGATGGTTCTATCTCCTCCCCCTGATTTACTTGCTTTTCTCTTGGCGTAACCTCCACCGTAGTTATCTCCTTCTGTTTGCCTTTCTTACCTCTTCTATTGGGTTCTTCTGGTGGACTAGGTGCACCCCTCTTTTTACTTCGTACGTCTTTCTTATCTTCCCTTACCTTATTTTCCTTCTCTCCACTCAGTAGAGAGTTCAGGATCCCTGAAAATTCTCTCTTTTCCTCTACTACCTCTTGTACCCTATTCTTCAGGGTATCCATATTTTCTATAGCTTTAGTCAAAGCTTCCTTCACACACATCGGATTGTTTTTCAGCAAATGTTTTTCTATCGTCCTAAGGCTTTGACTTAATTCATCTAGGAGTTTCCCTTGGAGTTGTACCAGTTGTTGCATAGTTCCCCATTTTTCTATTATTAGATCAGCTGCTCTAAGCTCAGAACTCATTTCTGGACGAGAGGTTTTAAGGGATCCCTCAACCCTGGAATCGCATACTTCTATACGTGTCCCGCGAAGTTTGCTATCACTCGTAGCAATATCTGCCCCGGGTGCCGAGTGATCCGCACCCTTGGCATTACAGTTGCTTGATGACGACGCCCGGTGGCCCGCTTGCTCAACACCGACCGCCGGTACTGGGGCTCCGATCCCCTGCACCGTAAAGTTGTAAAGCATTTATTACATGTAAGCATGGAGGTAATCAAATTGAATTGAAGATAATTACACAGCACCTGTTAGTATACAAAAATTTATTAGCTGGTTTCATTTAATACTTTTCCTATTTTGTGCAATAATTATTAAATGCTACGACTTTCTATTGCAAATATATTATCTTATTATTAATAAAAGAATAAATGAAGGACTCTGTTATTAATAATTATTATTGTTGGTATTATTATTATTATTATTATATTATTATTATTATTATTATTATTATTATTGGTATTATTATTATTATTATTATTATTATTATTATTATTATTATTATTATTATTATTAGAGACCAGATTATATGTAAGAATCTTTTGGAAAATATGCACATAAATATTCAGTATTTTTTGTATGATATGCATGGCAAATGGATATTAATGGACAAATTATATGCAAACGTGCAGCAAATAAAACTTCAGAAAATATGGATTAAGAATGAAAACAAGCATAATAGTAATTTTGTTGTATTATATATTACATTTATTATTAAATACAATTAATGATATGTAACATGTGAATGTCTTCATCAGCAGGTCCAATTTAATGACATTCAGGGTCTCATATTCTTACTTTCACCGATCTCCCCGCGCCCTATGTCAATACTGAAATATAATGAAAATCCTATCAATTAAAAATAAATAATCAAAATATTTAAATATTTGAAGACAAGTTTTGTTGAAAAACTAACTCGCATCATCCAGCAACATTCTATATTATAAATATTCTCCAATGATGAGCAACACAACACTCAGTTATGCCAATTTTTTGCTTATAGTTTAATCATACATCCCTTTTTAGGTTTTTTTATTTTATTTTTGGTAAAATGTATTATTAAATAACTGTTTTAAGAACTATCGGGGGCCACGGGCCTGGGGCCCTATTGGCCCGTGCGTTAACATGGTGCTGTTCATCAGACAGTAGCATTTGTGAAACATTTTACCACAATATGTTTTTCAAAATTGTCAGCCAAAAACTTACTTCTCTAATTTGTTAACATATATTTGTAAATTGAAAATGTTCTTTCAACATCTACTGATGTTACTGGGCAATTTTTAAATTGTGCCATTAAAGAAGGTGACATATTTAGTCCATCAACAATTTCTCTTGAAAGAATTTCAGCAATATCCTTTAATAGCAAAAATCCCATGTTTTTTATTAACGGCAGAACAACCCTTTTTATACACAATTTCACCGGTTTTCTCTTTAGCTGATTTACAGTTTTTATCAAATCTGTTAATTAAAGAGACTGAATCAACAAGTGGTAAAGTTTGCGTTTCAAGTAATTTAATTATTTCAGAAATTAAGAACTATAGTGAGTTTAAAAAAAAACTAACTGTTGTGCTAATGTATCCTTATCTGAAGCAATTAAATTTTGACATTCTTTGAGGATTTTAGAAGAACTGTCAGCCAACAACATAACCTTTTTAACATCAAAATTGTCAAATCAAACTTAACAGCATCCAACCAGGTTCCTCATCTTGTCAAAACTAGCTCTAGTGGTCATGGTATAGTCCAGGCTACCTATTAGCCCACACTAGATTCGCAATATGCCAACTAAATGGATTTCCTGTTGGAATAGCCAACTTATGAAACTATCATTCCAATCAACTCTCTTGTTTTTGTTTTGTTTCTTGTCATTGACTCCTCGCGCCATACAATAATGTATGTCTCACTTTTCAGCAGAATTAAACAAGATTTTCATCTATAAACAAATACTAACTTGGTGATTAATTAAGCTACATAAATGAGTTATCATCAACAAGTGCGAGCATGAGAGATGTTAAAACTGCATCAAGAGCAAACGAAAAATACCAAATTAAAAGTTATCTGTAGTTCGACTTCTAGTTTAGTTATGATTTTGAGATGGTAGTATTATCAATTTACTCATGGTTTCATCTGTTAATAATGATATAATATACTGAAAAAAATAAATACCACAATAATTTAATATTATAATAGACAAGATTATACAGATTTTAATAGATAATATCTATGGTAATTTTTATGTGACCTAATGAATTGATTCTAATAGTCCAGTGATATTAATATTAATGCAAAAGAATCAATTTTACTTAGCTGTTTAATTATTCATTATCTTTCAAAAGTAAGAAATTGTTTAAAAATTAAGAAATTCATAATTAATATAAGTAGTCTTCAGTAACTTGCCCTCAGTAACCAGACTTTCTCTTTATACACATTTCTTTGCCATTAAAACAGGGTGTGGCACATGTTATTGGGATACTTATGGTAATAAATATAACTTCTTTGATTTTTTTAAGTTATTTATTGAAACATAAATATACACTGTCAATATAAATGGCACAGTACATGTATAAACTTGTACAATGATATTGCACTCTTCCACTATTAGTAATTGTGACTACAAATCTATAAACTTCTCCCTGAGCATACAGTAATTCCACAGTTAACCTTCTTATGATCTTGCTAAAAAATTAAAATGAGGGTGATCATATTATACTCCAGTTTCCAATACAAATGCACATCAAATTATTCCCAATAGGTCTCGAAGCAGTACAAAATTTATATATTTCACTATCTTCAGACTGTCAAAACCTAATTTTAGGTTTTCACTAGATTTATCCCAGAATGATTTCAGAAAATTTACAACTAAAGTTAAATAACACAATGAATACAAAAGTTGAAAGTAGTGATGGATCGATACCTGAATTTCTCGATACTCGATTCCGTTACCTGTCTGAAAGCTTCGATACTCGATACTCAATACTTGATACTCGATACCATACTACTTTAAAGGCTCTGCAGCAAAAGTGGTTCAATCAGAACTGAAAGGATATATTTTGTTCTTCACACATGCATACATGTAAGGGGAGAACGGGGTAATCACGGTCAGCGGGTAATGACGGTCAGAGTGTTTTCTGATCCTTTGTTGTTCACACAAGCATGAGGAACGATCTGCCATCTAGCGGTATCATTTGATACTACGTTGGAATCCATTTTGAAGCATTCGGTTGCTAAGCGCGGTGCTGGGAGACTGTTTTCGTATTTCAGTGTTATTCATCTAATTTTTTCGTAGAATATTTTAAGCTCGTGATTTGAATTTTTAGCTGTTGTTTCCAAGAAAACTCTCCTGTGAAAGGTAAGTGGTATCAGGCAGCTAAATATTGTGCGAATTCTATCATACACAAGATACGTTTCATACAACAAGATATTTTCCCGCGTGTTGTCATGTAGGGCAATGGCGGTCAGTTGACCGCCATTACCCCATTATAAATTCTCCGTTATCTATTGGTTTGATATTACTTTCAGATGCCAAGAAATTGGAAAAGAAAAACTGAAAAAGCGCAATGGACTGCAGAAGACTTTTCCAATGCTGTTGCGTGTGTGGAAAAAGGTGTCAGTCAAAGGCAAGCTGCTAAAACGTATGGAATACCTTTTAGTACTTTCCAGCAAAGACTGAAGAATTTAGCGGTGGGTGGTCCCTCAATGGGAAGAAAACCTGTATTTACACAGGAACAAGAAGCAACTATAGTTGCAAATGTTGGGACCTTAGCTAACCTGTACTATGGATTAACTCCTTTGCAGCTTCGGAAATTGGTTTTCGAATACGCTGAAAAGCTACAAATAGATCACACATTCAATAAAACAAAGCGTCTTGCTGGAAAGGATTGGCTAGAAGGTTTCCTGAAAAGAAATCCTACCATTTCAGTGCGAAAACCTGAGTCTATAAGTATGAATAGGCTAAGAGGTTTTAACAGAGACGAGGTTAACATCTTTTTTGTTAATCTGGAGAAAGTAATGGGGAAATATAGATTCCCTCCTCACAAAATTTATAATGTGGATGAGACAGGGATCACAACTGTGCAAGAGACCGGAAAAATAATTGCACCAAAAGGACAGAAGAGAATTGGAGCCGTGACATCAGGGGAGAGAGGCAAAACAACAACAGTTATTTGTTGCTTGAATGCGGCTGGTGGCTACATTCCTCCCATGTTCATTTATGCTCGACAAACGATGACTCCTAATCTCGAGACCAATGGATGTCCTGGAGCACTTTATACCTGCTCAGTAAATGGATGGTCCAATGAAGCACTGTTTCTTGTTTGGCTACAACATTTCAAAACACATGCAAAACCCAGTAAAGAAGAGCCAGTTCTTCTCATTCTGGACAATCATGGAAGTCACATCACTTTGGAAGCATATAACTTTTGTCGTGACAACAATATTGTAATGCTATCTCTACCCCCACATTCTTCACATCGCTTACAACCTTTGGATGTTGCGTTCTTTGGTCCATTAAAACGGGCATTCAACAGAGAGTGTGATCTACTTATGAAGAGCAAACCTGGCGAACACATCACAGTTTATAATTTGGCTGAGCTCTTCAAGAAGGCATATTCTACTGTTGCAACTATTGCAAAAGGAATATCTGGCTTTCAATCCACTGGCATCCATCCAATAAATCCGGAAGTATTTTCAAATGAAGACTTTTCATTTGATAATGGAAATGAAGAGGAACTTGGCAAGACGCCAACTGAAGATCCTGTGAATGGAGAGGTTTCCTTTCAAGAAGTGTCACCAATTCCACAAATACGTAGATCTTCAAAAAACACAGCAAGAAAGCAACACTCTACTATATTGACAGAATCACCACAGAAAGTCATGCTGGAAGAAAAACGAGCAAGAATGCTCCAACGCCAGCAAAAAAAATGTGTAAAACGCAGAATTTCTGATAAGTTCAATGTTGGAAAAGTTAGTAGGCCCAGTAAGAGAGACAAGTTGCAGGACGATTCTTCAGAGTCTGATGTAGATCTAAACAACCTCTGCCAGGACTCTTCTGATGGGGGCTGGGAGGAAATGAGCAACTATGATGAAAGTGATGGTGAATCTACACAACACAATTTCAAACTTGAAAAAAAAACAATATTAATGAACAATGATTTTGTTGTTGTTACAGTTTCAAATGAAAAAACTGAGAAAAAGTTTGTGGCTCAGGTATTAAATGTGGAAAAAAATATAAAAGTAAAATTTATGCGTGCATACCGATGCCACAAGGATATTTTTGTGTTTCCAGATGTGGATGATATTAGTGTTGTATCAAAAGCTGACATCACTGGTAAACTTCCTTGCTTTGAACATTTGAGATATGGAAAAATTAGGTTCATGTAATGTATTTTGGTGACATGTCATGCTATTTTTTTAGACTAATGTTTTTCAGCATTAAATATATAAGATATAACAAAAAATGGATTATTGTTTAAAAATCCCCTCCTTGACCGTGATTGCCCGCTCCTCTGACCGTCATTACCCACCCCTTGGGGTAATGGGAGTCAATGTTGTATTTGAAAAAAACCTTTCATTAATTTGTAACTATTAAGATAAAAGCACCCAAAGTCTCAGTTAACAAAGATTTTTAAATAATTGTTAGATTACAACCAAAAGCATTGAAATATATTAGTATTAATAGAAGTAACTACTGATATTTCTTAGGTGACCGTGATTCCCCCATTCTCCCCTACTACTGTGAATGACTGTTGGAAGATTACTGGTGGTTATTTTTTATAGATGCTTTGCCTGGTAAGGAGATGGTATTTTTAGTGTCTACGTGCATTGAAAAGTTGCACGAAATTGGTGTTACTGTAGCAGCAGTAACATTTGATGGAGCAAGCAACAACCTGAGTATGGTACAAAGTTTGGGAGCAAATGTGAGTCAGGTAGTCATGTTACAGACCTATTTTCCTCACCCTGTAACAAGCAACATACCTGCGACTTTATTGTTAGATGCTTGCCACATGATAAACCTTGTACGTAATTGTTTAGCAGAAAAGGGTGTTATTTACTTCAAAGAAGGCTCCATTCAATGGGCATATATAGAGGACCTCTTTAACCTTCAGAGTGCAGAGGGTTTGCATTTAGATAACAAGTTAACATCAAAACAGGTATTTTGGTTTAAACATAAAATGCGTGTTCTATTAGCTGTGCAAACCCTGCGCAGATCAGTTGGAGATAGAAGTCGGTCAATCAAGTAAGCTTTCAGGGAGCTTTAGCGTAACGCGTAAGGTGGAGACGTTATGCACTAGAAGTCACGTGACACCTGACGTTACAAGATCATAAAGAGCGACGTTGACACGAGCAAACGCGGCATTTCCTTAATCGTTTCACTGCTGTGAGCCACTACATTGTGTACCGCATTCCGTGTTATCATTGCTATGCGCCACTTAAGGGGCTGAGATCATATAGGTCCCACTCTGCTATGAGCCATTATTGTGGTACGGAGAAAACTTTCCATTGAATGCCAAGCGCCACTATTGTGGCTCTTGGTTTTCTTCGCTTCAACTGCTGCTATAAGCCACAATTATTACCGTGTTTTAGTGGCATCTAGTGGCAGTGCAAATAGTTACTTGCTACTTATGATTAGGGAACGGATTTTATTGTAATAAAAAATGCAAAATATGTACATATATGTGCTTATTTTTTCCAAAACATGTTAGAAAACATAGAAAATATGTAAAATAAAAATTCATTATCGTGTTTAAAATTGTTCTCTACAAGCATTTTCCGACCATAAAAACCGATCAGTCCTTAACAAGGATTCGGAGTTGCTGAAAGTAGGTTCTATCTTTACGAAGTAATTGTACTATAAACTTCACCACTTATAAGAATTTTATTCGAAATGTAAAATATGATCATAGTATATATTCCAATATTTATGAGAAGCCGGTGTACAAGTGAATAGTACAATCGTGTAGCGAGTGATGGATTCCAGGGGAGGGGGTTCAAGGGTATACACCTATCCCTGCAAATCGAACAACGCGCTAACAAATATTTTTTACAATTTACTGTAAAAAATATTTGTTAGTTTTCGATCGAGTAACGAACGTGTTGTTTGAAACATAAGGAAGAACTTAGTTGAAAATACTTTTATTCACAAAAATCCACCATCCTTTACTCCGAGTAAGCAGTAAGGGCGTGGGGAGGTAAGTTTGACAATTCATGGCGAAGATATGGTGGTCATGGAAGCGAAGTAGCATTACATTTGATTTATAATAAAGATGATTTTGCAACATATATTGCAAATGAGTGTCTGAAACGTTCCGTTTCGACGTTTAAATATATTAAAATGTACCGAAATATGTATTAATTGGTAAAATATGTAAAAAATGTAATTATACCAAAATATGTAAAAATATATAAAATAAAAATAGTTCTAATTCATTCAAAATGTCTTATAAACTCTAAAAAATATAATTGAAAGCTGGTAGCTAGTTTGTGTTAAAACGTAATTACATGGAAATCCGTTCCATACTTTTGATATTCACCGGCAGGTTTCGCGTGTCTTCAGTGTTGTGCATCCCTGCTGCACTTGATCATGCGATAGACTGTGTGAATCAAGAGTGCTCGTGAACACTGGTCTTGGGAAGTAGTGCGAGTGAGTTTGAAAACATGTGTGATCGTGTATTTACTTTAGATGAAGTTAGAGAAATGTTCATGGACAGTGATTTTGAAGAAAATTCATTGGATAGTGAAAATGAACAGGAATATGACATCAACGCCCCTTCGACTTCTGCCACACAACAGCGTGCTCAAGATGCATCCGTAGCACCAGATCATGATGCAGATCTAAGTAATTCTGAAATTGATGACAGTGATGATGAAGAAACAACGAGGACCACGGATTTTTATTGGAAAAGTGCCAACTTGTCTCCTAAAGTTCACCAGTCCAGTTCACATCTCATCAAGCGGTATGAAAGTGCCAATTTCATCAGAACATTTTTTTAGTTTCTTCCAGTTATTTTTTGATGAAGAAACCGTAGATTTAATTGTAGAAGAAATCAATAAGCACGTACAATTCCTTCTAAAGGACATTACAAACGAAAAATCAAGATTACTAAAATGGGTGGAAACTTCCAGAAATGAAATGTACTTATTTTTGAAGTTGTATTTTTGATGGCCCATGTGAAGAAAAATTCACTAGATGATTACTGGTCAAATGACAGGCTTATAAATACTCCAATTTTTCAAGAAATTTTTTCAAGAGACAGGTTTCTTCTTTTGCTGCGAGCACTTCATTTTTCTGACAATACTGTACCCAAATATGGTGACCATTTGGTAAAAGTAAGAAACATTGTGGACCGCATTAGAAACAATTTTAAAACTGGCTTTTATCCCTTCCAGAATTTATGTATAGACGAAAGTCTTGTGCTCTTCAAAGGCAAACTGAGCTTCAAACAATATATTCCATCTAAGAGAAGTAGTTTTGGGGTACAACTTTTTGTAATGTGGGATTGCACGTCCGGATATGTATTGGACATTAAAGTATACACCAGCATTTCCTCAGATATTGAAGATTGTAAACTTGGAATTACTGGCAACATTGTTGCAACCATATGTTAACAAGGGACACAGTATTTTCATCGACAATTGGTACTCAAGTCCAACACATTTCAATTGGCTGCATGTGCACTCTACTAATGCTTGTGGCACTGTTAGGAAAAACAGAAAGTGTATGCCTGTAATTGGAAACAAATTGAAGAAAGGGGAAATATCTTTTCGATCAGTTGATCAAAAAATGATTGCATTGAAGGGGCAGGATAAAAAAGAGGTGTGGATGCTTTTAGCAGTGAAAGGGTTAATAACATAAATTGAACCTAAAAACAAAAATACAGAATAAAAACAAATTAATTACTTTTAATAAAATCAAGAGAGCACACAAAAATAAAACTACTAACTACTTCCCATTTACAGCAGGCAGGATTCACACCACATTAAGGCTCAGTGTCTAGCTATTTAGGGAAGTTTTGCTACAGCTTACTGGCTGCTCAGACATGTATTTGCCTTACCATCATCCAAAACTCTGACCCACATTCATCAGAGCCATTCCTTTAACCATGGCTACTTCGAAGACTGGATAACAGCATGGTTAAGAAATTCTCTACCAAGTCAGAAATTGATAAATTGTGTGTTCTTTTGTTTGAGAAAATGAATTTGGAAAAACACGATTATGATCATATTTTGGGTTACCAAGATTTGGGAGGGAGTTACAATCCCTCTTTTGTTGACCATTCTCTAGTTTACATGGTGCATGGTCTGATATCAGAATGGAAGCAATGTGTTGCTTTCCACTTGGGTCAGGCCATTAGCAAAGGATATCTAGAAAATGCAAGCAAAGAAACTCTGGTTGAGTTGCAGAGCATAGGGTGTAAACTCGTGGCCAGTTTCTTAAACAGCACAGTTCAATGTTTCAGTGCAAAGTACTGGCCACAAGATCATGATCCTATTATCAAAATTACGAATGACAAAATTTTTGTTTTTGCAAATTCAACTCATCTTTTCAAAGTTTTGAGAAATAACTTCCTTAAATTTGACATCTGAATCAAAGGGTGGAACAATAATCAAATCAAAATTTTATTATATGATGTTTTTGAACAAGTTCTTTGAATACGAAAAAAAGGCGAAAATGTCTGAGGTGTATCCATTGAAAATTAGGGATTGTATTGTTTCAAATCCTAAAGAAAAAATGAGGGTAAAATTAGCTACACAATTGTTTAGTCAAAGTTTTCCATGAATTGAGCTGCTATGCCCAAAAACTGGAAGTAAATTTGCTGAATATCTGGCAAAATTCATTTTCCTAGTTAATAAATTTTTTGATACTTTTAATGCTTCTTCACTAAATTATTATGGAGAACTTCTATCACTCAAAAATCGAATCACCATGTTATTTGGAATAGACTCTGCAAAAGTATTCGAGATTGGGAATTTGAATTACCGTCTCCTGGCACAAATAAACTTGTAAGTAAATGTTTTGAATTTTGGATGAGAAATATGCTGCCCAAACCCTGTGGAAGAAGGCGAGGGATCTGGTAGTGATTAATATTAACACTAGAAATATCAATCAAGATCGTTTGGAAAGTTTTTTGCTGGTCTTAAGCAGCAGGAAGGCTGTAACTCCAATCCAACTTCAAGATTCTTTTTGATTATTTTCAAAACTGATGTATGAAGGAGATGAAACTGCCAAAGCACTGAATGGCAACGTAATTTGTCTGCCATCATTGTGCATATAATTCAATTGAAAAGATTTGGGCGCTAGTGAAAGGGCACCTAAAGGAAAATAATAATACTCTTAAAACTGCCAACATGCAAAAACTTATACAGAAAGTGATAGATCATGCGACCCAAACAGATTGTATTTTGTGCATGCGTCACGTCACAAACCTTCAAGATGATGGTTTTCAATAGAAACTATTGAGACATTATGGCCACAATAATTATAGATGTGGTGAATGGTCTGTCTGAAGAAAGTAGCAATGATGTGATGGCAAAGATTGCAAAAGTGTCAATGAAGATGACAATATCTACATTTGTAAATATTCGCTAAAATGTTCATAAATGTTTATTTCTTTAGTATTTTCGTTTATTGAAATCTTATATTTTGGAACTGGACTACAGTTCTTACTGACTGCTACTTTTCTAAATGGGCTTCATGTGTACAACAAGTATCACAACAATTTTAAGAAATTAATTTGATTAAAAAAGTCCTGAATTTTCACACAGTGTAGCAACTACAGAATTATTTTCGGTCAAGTTCGTAGAAATTTTTTTAAATATTTTGTCAAAATTATTACTTATTTTTATGAAAGCAAAGAAATATGAAGTGGTGATTTTGAAGAGATTTTGATGAATACTGAGACTGATTATTTACACAGTGATTCAATATGATAATATTGAATACAAGTTAATGTTACTGACTGCGAACCGAAGAGTGCACTGCTGGCAGGGGCAAGTGCTCCGTTTTCTTTAACTCTTGTACACACACATAAAATTTTTAATTCATCAAAATGATGTATTTAGTGTACAACAGGGTGTCCCTTATTTTTCCACTTTGAAATTTTTGAACGCTGACCCTCTCATTTTGTTTGAATGACCTTAAAACATGCCAATACAAAATTTTGTTGAGATCACAGCATTCTAACCCATGCCAACTTGAGCACAAACTCCAATGACGAACAAGTCCTAAACTACCACCCACCGCTGAGTCAGCCCCAAGACTAACAGTACAAGAATTTTAACAGATTGTGTCACACCTGTTTGCAGGTCGCTAATCTAACATAGTGTCATAACCAGTTCCAAGGAACATGTATTTTTAATAGGAGATAATATTAATTATTAATATTACACACCAAATAACTGGACACAATTTACTATCAAATAAACAAGTGCTTGAAGTATTATTTTATAGCATACGGGAAGTAAAATTAACAGTTAGTGGAAGTACCACACTTGTGGTTCGTGAGTACATGATATTTTGGGAGAAAGCAAGAATTCCGACAAGAGCTAATCAGCACTGTTCACAAAAAACTTTTATTCAGAGGGGAGAAAATTACAAAAAAAACACAAACAAGTGTGAAGCTATTTTTAGGCATCATAAAGAGAAGTTTAGAAATAATTTAAACAATCTCTTTGATATTGCACATCCGAATGCTTTACAGATGATTGGGCCTTCATTGGAAGAAGACCAGAGGTTTTAACTTCAGCCAAGAGAGCCAGGACGAAAAAACTAACTTGCACGAGAAGACTGAAATTTCATGGGTAAAGAAATAAAGGCGAGACAGTTTTACAAGAAGAGAAAAAGAACAAGAAATAACAGTGTGAAGTGTCTATACATACTGCTGAACCTCCATCACCTGAAGATTTAGATAACAAACTTCCAAGTTCAGATGAAATCAACATGGTGAATTTTTGCAAGGATATCAAGACAGAATGCTGCAAGGTGTGGCACCAAAAATTTTAATATTCCTAAACTAATGGATTAGATAATGTCAGCTGATAAGAGATTCTGCATACATCCTTCAGGTGACAGCAGAGGCACTTGGCCACAATAACCTGAAGAACTCTCTATTAATAAATCTTCTATTTTTTCAAATCAGACAAATCATTTTTAAAATGGCATTTGACAAGAAGTGAAGAGAACATCAAGAAACAATTAAATTGGCTTTTAAGAGTAATTTATCTGAAGTTCTTACTGTTCATTGGGATGGCCTGCATTAAATATCAGGGACCCAAAAGAAGAAAGACTTCCAATTGTTATATTTGGGTACAGTCAGCAGCTCATCGGGTATCCAAAATTGCGGAATTATTCTGGTAAAGAGCACACCTTGCAATTTGGAAGGTGTTAACGCACTGGGGTACCAAAGACCATGAATAAATTCTTTGCTGTGACACAACTGCATGAAACACTTGACATTTTAAAGGAGCATGGGTCATTCTTGAAAAAAATTTGAACAGGGAATTGTTCTTTCTGTGCCGTCATCACATATACAAACTTATTTTACAGCATGTGTTTGAATGTAAAATACATTATGTAATCCTTAAAAAATGTCTTTCTGTTGATTGTAACCGTTTATGTCAAACCGTGGCTTCTGTGCAGTGCAGCAGTAAAAGCTCCTTGTCAAGACATTTGCTTTCTAAAAGTTCTAAAATCACATGAAAGGATGGATTCCACAATTTCAAGAGCATCTCTAAAAAAATTAAGACACAGTATGTGGTATTTATTAGAAGAATTGTCTGTTATGTCAGTCTTTGACGATGACGTAGATGCACAAATCAAAATCAAAATGGTAGCTAATTTGGCCAGAGTGTGTCTACACATGAAAGAAAGATATATTGGTTTTTGTGAAGAATTGGATGGAGAATAAAATGGTATTGTATATTAACGAATTAATTAAAGAATGGTCATCGGGATACAATTGACATCACCTAAATCAATTTAATTTTCATTTCATTGAAAACAATAACCGACTTTGTGTCAACCAAAAGCAATTATCTCTTGCCTGAAGATGGATACTATTTTTATTCAAGAAGGTCTTTCAACCTGGAAAAGTAACTCCTCATATTTAGAAGCTCAAAGGTTATTTATGAAGTTAAAAGCTATGAAAGACTGCACTGAAATGGCCGTTAAATTAATACAAGATATTCATGCACTACTGACTGTAGATGAGGAGCAAAAGCAATTTGTGTTGTGTTGTTCAAAAACATTGTTCACTGCAAGAATGAAACACTGAAAAAGTACTCACAAGAAAAGTAAAAACCATAATGCCGTCTAGAAAGTGAATATTAATTACATTGTAATATAAAATTATGTATTACATATGTACCAGTAGTTTTCCAATGACTTCACACAACAAAACCAATTATCCATAACATTCAAATTTTGTGCTCAAGTCGGCAAGGGTTAATGACAGTCTATTGAGATGAAATTTTATTTTTGAGAATACAGAGGTCGCTACGAAAGTTTTGAGATATACTGTGTTGCGGTCCATTATTACCTTTCCAAGAATGTGAGTCAATAGCAGTGTCCTTTCTGAGTATTGCGTGCAAGTAGGAACTTGCTCAGCTTATCACTGTTGCTAAGGAACCCACCTTGATTATTTTTGTTGATGGGGCATTCAGTTGTCAGAATGGAGCCAACAAGAGAGCACTTTTGTGCAATGATTCTTTATGACTTTAAAAGTGGTTTAAACAAATCTGAAAGCCTTGAACATTTGCAGCGGACCTTTGGGGACCTTGTGCCTTCCCATGCGACAATTTTTCAGTGGTTTCAAGAATTCGGAAGAGGTAGAACTTCGTTGAAAGACAAGGAGAGAAGCAGGCGTCCAATAACTGCAGCGACTGAAGAAAACATCATCACTGTGGAAAAATTAGTGTGTGAAAACAATCGTATGACATTTAAGGACATTGAAGGATCCCTACAGATTGAATTGCCATCAGTTTCCAAAATCCTGCACAAATATCTTTGAGTCAGAAAAGTTGCATCTCAATGGGTGCCTCACACTTTGACAGAATCACAGAAGCGCATCCGTGTGCAATGGTGTGAAGAAATGTTGAAAAGATTTGAAAGAGGCATCTCTAGATGTGTTTCTGACATAGTTATTGTTCACGAAACGTGGATTTATTGGTTCGATCCTGAAAATAAGCGCCAGTCCACTGTATGGCTTTTTCCCAATGAACATTCACCAATAAAAGTTCAGCAGCCTCGAAGAGTCGGAAAGAAAATGGTTGCAATATTCTTTTCCAAAAGAAGTCATGTTGCAACTGTTCCACTGGAAGAACAAAGAACTGTTGCTGCTCTGTGGTACACAACAATATGTCTACCTAACGTTTTCGCCAAGCTTCAAAAACGACGACTAAAGACAGGACTGCAGGGAATTGTCCTGCACCATGACAATGCGTCAGCGCACATGGCCAACCTCACAATTCAGTTCCTGGGGTTAACAGAGGTTAAACTAATGTCTCACCCACCTTTCAGTCCTGACCTGGCTCCATGTGATTATTTTCTGTTCCCTACAGTCAAAAATCGCATGCGAGGAAGGAGGTTCTCAAGTCCTGAAGAAGCTGTTGAAGCCGACAAAAGTGAACTTTTAGCACTCGAGGAAAATGAGTAGAAAAAATGTTTTGAAAATTGGTTTAAGAGAATGCAAAAATGTATAGAAGGTTGTGGCGAGTATTTTGAGAAAATATAGTAATCAAAATTATTTTAAGTCTCTTAGTTTTTGTGTATCTCAAAACTTTTATAATGACCCTCGTATTTGACCCAATGGAAAATATTTAGGGGGCGAGCCGAAAAAAATTAGCAAAAATATTTTATTTTGCAATATATGGGACCCTTGTGTACAATGGCATGTTCATAAATAGAATGCTGTAGCTTTATAGATATTCCTGAAGACAAGCACATACAGGTGCTCAAAACATCAAGAATAAATAATAGCAATGTGTGTGTGTGTGTGTGTTTGTATATATTTGTATATATATATATTCCTTGATTTCTGAAATTTCAGGTCCCAGAAGGCGCATAAATGAACTATTAATTTAATAGAAATAGTTAGATATTTAAAATATATAACTTAATAATTATTCACGAGGTACTGGAACGCCATTCCGTCGCATTCCACCAGAAAACAATCCCTGTATGTAGGTATGTGTGTGTATATGTTATCTTTGATCCCGATGAATAAGCTGGTAGTCATAAACAATTTTTTTTTTTTTTTCACAGGGGAGCAAAACATAACATAACTGAATTAAATCAGTGATTAATGATTCAGGGAATGAATCCAGGAATCCAAACTAAAGTGATAGTCAAACAAAACTATTAGTGTGTAAGTTTTGTCTGAATATCATTAATCCCTGATTCACACCATTAGTTTAAAGTTCTTTTTTGCTCTCCTGTAAAATTAAGTTATTTTGAGTTATCAGCTTATTCACTTGGGTCAAAGATATATTACAAAACCTAGCACTCAAGATGACTTGAGATCACAAGAAGAAAGTTATACAACGATCTAGTGAATTACCAAAGTAGAGAAAATGAAAAACCAATGCAATTCTTTCAAGAGACTAAGTATGAATATGTTTGATGCTTAGTGAAGAATACTCGAATAATCACAATCCATTTTAAATTCTGAAAAAGTTATTTCTAATAAATTATTATACATAGCAGCAATTTGATAACCACTTGTAATGCTAGCATTTCACAGAACACATTTATGTAAAGCAGCGATATTCACTTTCAGGGTGGAGCATTTACACGGTAATGCCACAAAGCGTAACTTTCCTAACATGCACCACGAAAGTCTCTCTGCATTGATGGTGCTAGCATGACAATTAATCTTGGTAGCACTAGCTGCAGCTGGTAGTAAAAGAGAAACGTACATTGCATAGTCATCAGAATCATGTCAGATTCTGCAAGTGTTGGACTCCTTCACTTGTTTTCCAGTGACCTGGTTGCTACCAACATAAATGCAATTTTTAATAGAAGGCACTGATTCATCTTGATGTGGAGAGATTTTTCTGATGCACCATACTTACAGGACAAATTAAGAAAGAAAATTTATTTTCTTTTCAAAAAGGAGTCCTGCAAGGTGCAAAGATATTTTTTTCAGGCACTTATGCTGAAATAGGAATTGTTTTGCACTTGTAATATATTATCAAGTCAAGAAATGGGTTCTTACTTCAAGAGTCAAATCACATGAGTAAAAGTAGGCATTTGACAAAGTTTGAGGTCTACACATCACAAGATCATGAAATTTCCAACCAATTCACCTACTTAAATCAAGTTGTCATTGATGCTTTTACAAAATAATCAACTGTAGTATTCAGTAATTCTCAACTATCTGAAGCAAGCAAGGTATTTCCATGGCAATACCTTGCTTGCTTACAAGTGCCAATCTCTCATGCCTGTTTTATTGAACCATAAGTAATTATAACTCACAGACCTTGCTTGCTTACAAGTGCCAATCTCTCATGCCTGTTTTATTGAACCATAAGTAATTATAACTCACAGACTTCTTTACACACACTTTCAGTCTCTTCCATTTCCTTCTGGCCTTCCAATTGCAATTTCTCTTGAAATCTGCTAGCAGGGGTTTTCCATCCAGAAAATGTCCCTTCATTCCAATATGAAAATCTGAAAAACAGAAAAACCTTGTTAACTAACAAATAAATCAACAATCAACATAATCCAAAGGTCAACTGGAATGAGAAAATGCCATCTAACATCACCAAAATTTGTCACCTATTAGAATACAAATACACATGCATTTTAACTTTACACTGTCAGAAATGTCTGCTTTCATTTATTTAAATTTACATTTAAGTAATTATCATGAACACTCACTAAATTTAATGTACACATTACATTAGGTTGCTAGAGTCAAAACTTTATGGCCATATCTGAAAGGAGTGAAAGAATGATCTTTATACACGGGTGATTATGAATATATGACATGAATGATGATAGGGCAGGGGAAATGGGAGAACCCATATTAAATCTATGCTAGTTTTAACTTAAACAATATATTTAATGTACAAATATATTATGCTCTGTTTAATAGGTACAATAAGTTCCATATACATTAATCTACATTAAATTTAACGACATTTCTAACTGTGTACTCTATTCAGTCATCTGAAAGGAAATAACTTTTGACCCTTATTTACACCAAACTAAATTGGGAGGTGTGGTTGGTGAGTAACACATAGATAAGATTTGTATTCAATTGGCAAATGTTTGCCTACTTGGGCTGGGGCGTGACACTCCCCATCATTTTTGCCATTCGGACAACTGGAGAACAATGTATTCGTGTAGCTGGAATGTACAAAAAGTGCTTTAAAGAAGTATTATTTATAGGCATAATTTTTTAATTTAAATTAAATCTTTTGAGAGTTAATAAAAATCACATTGATGGAAAACCACAGTTTTTTCATAATCCCATGTTTACAACCTATCCATTTAGACACACATTAAATGCATGCAATTTGCACATAACGAACTTAGATAACAATTGCTATGTAACTGATAATGTAGTTTCATTTATCAGATCATAAAGGTCACGTCATACACATTAAGAACATAGAGCAACAGGTTAAAATGACCAAATGTTATACCAGGGACACTTGTAATTGCAGAATAACCCACCTAGAAGAACCACTGTTAGAAGAAAATTGGCCTGAAGTGAACCCTGGTAAAGACTCCAATGAAAAATGGAATTCTTTCCTAAAAATACTAAGATCCCATTGCATTCTGCTTGCTCCCTCATCATGAAAATGCATTATGTGAACAAACACTGTAGAATAAAACTCCCTGTAGATGTTATAAAAATTAAGGACACAATGAACGAAATGTACTCTTTTAAAAAACTCCAAAAGGAACAAACTTACAAAGAAACATAATAAATATTAAAAGTCTCTACAGGAAGGCCTCAAAAGAGCTGAAAGCTAATTTTCTACATGACAAAACATCAGTCGGGAAACAAATCCAAAGTCATGCGGAATGTAATAAACAAAAGTAAAAAGAAAGATGCCAAAAGCATGAATATTACCTTAAAATATGAAAAGAAAATAGTGAATAACGCTAATACGGAATGTAAAATTTTAGATTTATAAATTTACACAGTGACAAAGTCTGTGAGAACAATTAAATCAATATCTCTAGATTTGATCAGTCTACGTATCTTTTGTCACACAACTACTGAAGAGATTGTTAAGACGATCCCTAGCTTTAAAAATAGAAAATTTACAGTGTAACATAATATACTTCTTGAGAAACTGGAATGTAATGTAATAAGGGGTATAGTAAATAAAATGTTCAAATCCTACTTGCGCAACTGCAAGCAATGCACTGAATCTACTGGGAAACATTCTCTTACATTTAAAACGTATGCTCTAATGTCAAAATTGTACCAATTGGTGTCCCGCAAGGATCCACTTGGTCCTCTGGTGTTTACTGTATACACAACACCTGCTTAACCAGCACTGGGGAAAATTTACTTTTTTTGGAAAAGATTATAACTGAATCAATGGAGGACATGACTGCATACTTAAAAAATAACAATTTAAAACTAAATATCTGAAAGTCAATTTTGATTAATTTCAACTCTCTCATAGTGTGATGCACAATCTCAATGTCCTTATTGGGGATGAAGCAGTCCAAAAAAACGCTGTGCCCTAAATTTCTTGAGGTATACTTTGATCAGAACTTATCCTTTAATAAGCATGTAGATTCATTGCATAGCATCCTAAACTCAAATATTGTCTTATTGAGATATTTTTCTTAATACCTCCATACTGAAATGCTAAAAACCTTTACATTATGGATTTACTCATACTTGCAGTATGGAATTAAAATTCGAGGAGGAACTTCTCAAATGAACATCGACCAATGAAAGCACAAAAGAAAAGCATCAGATGTCTTTTTAAACTTTAACCAAGAGAGTCTTGTGTAGAATATTTAATAAAACACAAAATGTTGACAGTCGTAGCTCCTTATGCATACAAAGTGCTTACACTTCCTGTACTGATAGAAAAAACCAACATATCAGACTGAAGAGATTTTCAAGAATAAAATACACAAGGGAGGAATATTTATCACAGAGTGTGTACTGGTAAAGCTGCAACAGCCAAAGATCCTTATCTTGCAGCTGCATTGATCTATAAGAAACTTCCACTTCACATAAGAACGTTAAGTGGAACTTCGTTCACAAGGATTTCCTAATACAACCTAAAAGAAATAATGGAAAAAGTATGTAAAAGTATTACAATGTATATATATGTATTACAATTTATATGTGAATCTGTTGACGTGGTGTTACTTGATTCCTTTTTATATTTGTGCTTGTTTATGAACAATAAATAAATAAAATAAGATCCATTGGATCCCTTAATTCACATGCAAACATACGCTCATCTGCTTTTTGGTATGTTTTTTCATCTTTTACATTACCCTTTTTGTGATTTTATCACAACACTAAAAATCTGTGAAAACTATCCCTAACCTGTAACTGACAATGAGACTTTAAGAACTGACACTCAGCTTATCTGGGTGATACAAAGAATATATTTCAGAGGGATGCTCAACTGTTTTAGTAACTGTTAAAAAATACTGACCTGAAAAAACATACCATCATCACTTTATTATAGACTGTTCATTGTTGGATATTACATAACAATTAACATCTTTAGTACTAGTACTATAAAAATGTTAGATGTTTAGAATATTGAGATGTTTTAATCTTAAAATTAACTTATTAAAGTAGATTACAGTATACTTAAAATGAAAAAAACAACAACAAAGACATATCACTAAAGATGCTAACCAAGGATGCTAATTTTACACTGGATTAGCCTCTCTCCTTACATAAATTAATTCGCTGCAATTTCAAGCATGTTTGATGTACAATTCAACATTGCAATCATGGTTTTGGGAATAATTCTTGGAACCATTGAAGCTAGACTTAACAGACACGAGGCCAATAATTGAAGGGCTTAGTGAGTTAACTCACTTTTTAGTTTTGTCATCAAAACGACTTATCTATGAGTTTCCTATAAGTTGCTTTGCTACTTCTGATGACAATCACAATATTTGTGAAATAAAAAAGAAATAATTTCCAGTAATCTTAAAAAAAGTTCCATGCAAGTTTACCAAATCTCAAATATCTCCCTTGGCCATTTTCTCAGTTTAACACCTTCTTGCACTAAGCGCTTCAATTATAAATCATGTTAACATCTCTGAAATAAAAATTCAAACCACTTCAAAAACTAAATAAGTAAATAAGACAGTTTTTCCAAACCCCATAATACAAAATTAATCTAATAGCAAGATAAACAAAAGTTTTTACCTTCTCTTTTAAAATATCAGGATTATTAAGTATCAACATTATTAAGATCCATTCACCTTTAGCAGGGCCTTCCCAACATTTCTTCCTACTTTCCTAGAGTGCAGTTGTTTAGGAAGTTGATTTCCTGGTACGTTTCTCTGCAATTTAATCACTTCTCTCTATTGTATTCTACCAGATTATTCAATGCTACAGATTTGTTCAGTTTTTCTCTAATATAATTTACACATAGTATCTTCCCACATACATTCACAAATAGCAAGAACAGTTCCACAGTCTGAATTTTGTTTTTATCCCTCAGAATTTGAAACAATTTTCAGATTCTCAACATGGATAACCTTTAAATTTATAAAATTTCATTTGAATTTCTTTTGCTGCATTCTCTTAAAATTGTTTCTTCCTGTTTCACAAGAACTAAATCCCATTAACTTTATCTCGGATGGCCATTACTGATATCACACATGGAATCACATCCCATGCACTTACTATGTAAGTCTTGTCCAAAGATCTTTTAATTTTTGCGAGGATTAAAACCTTTATTGGGAAGGTTCAAAACAATTAAAACTGTTCAAATAGAGAAAATAACTAGAATAATCTTGCTGCCTCTGAAAGATATATTCATCAGATTTTGATACACCATAAAAATTTGATGGACAACGTAAGTAATGGCACCAAATGTGGACAGGTCACCTAAAGCTGAATGCAAGGATAATAGCTTATGAAATGAGCAATCCAGTAGTTAGGGTGGATCACAAAGAAGAGGCAGTATGAGTCTAGACCTTCGCTTGAGGTGAGAATTAATTTCAATCAAGTTATTTTTGTATCTGATTTGGCATCTGTACTTCAGCAGTAATCCATGGAAATCCTTATGAACTTCTTAATAAATTTGGTTTTTATCTACATTATGAAATAAGTTTGCTTTATGGTATTGGGGTGTTAGGATGTTAGTAAGGAAAGAATTAGAAAGTGTTCTGTGTGTTTATAACCTTAGTTGAGTGTAGATATCAATATTTGGGGAGTTGCAGAGTTAAGTTTTTTCGAAAAGTTAAAAGCTTCTAAGGATAATATTGAGGTCAACTTTAAGTTCTGATTATAATTTTGTACTCTTTATATTGTTTTAACAAGTGGAAAAATTCATGTAGACGGAGCCTTAAGTTTAATAATCTAATTGGTCCAGAACCTAATGTTAACATGGTGTCAACCTTAGGTTCCAAGTATGTCAGCTTTAGGAAACATTTTAATGAATTTGCTCTTTCTACAAATTTAGGTAATACGGCACCCCCAAAAATTGTCAAATACACTAAGGATTTCGGTCAGATATCTATTTAGTGGCATTTTATGTAAGAAGTAATTAATTTGCGACACCCAAACAACTTTGGACACCTGAACTGATCTCATTCGGGTTCTATTTAATATAACATTTAATCATAATTATTAAAAACAATCATTTTCTAAAAATTCATTTTGTATTATTTGTTCATGACATCTCAAGGTTCCTTACATGTAACCTTTAAAAAACAGTAACAACTGTCACGTTCAGGAGACTTAGCAGTGTTAGTTCCTATTTTCGAAAAAGAAAATATCTTAAAAAATTAAAATATTTACTAGTGAGAACCCGTCAAAATTTGACGGTGAGATCTGAGATAAATTTAAAATACTGTACCTAGACTAATGTTCACAATATATTGCATTGTTTGGATCTTGAGGGGATAACGAAGATATTCTGTGATGAGGAATTCCCAAAATTTTGAACACGTATGGCCCATGACCAGATAGCAATGCAATATCGGCACAAAAGATATAGCACTATCATACTGAAGGATATTATTTCTTAAGTTTTTTGATGTGTCATCATCTCCTATAAACAACTGTTTGATTTCTTCTGGCAAATCGCTCGAAGGTATACTTATTTTCCCATTTAAGCCACACAGAGTAAATCGTTTGCAGAATTTCTCTCACATGGAAAGTACAAAGCAGAACAAAACTAACATTTCATAGACTATGACCCAATAGAAAACGAAATGACCTCACTATCACGACACCTACACTTTCTCTTTCCCCGCGTTCTGTTAATGTACGTTTGCGTCTATTGGGGCGCGTGGACAACTATTCGGAATTCGACATAACCTGTAAACAACTTCACTAAAGTATTACAACCGAGCAAAACCCACTGTGCGAATGTTCTCTACAAAATACACCACAGAGGCAAATACATGCAAACTGTCAACACCACAATGAAATTTTTACACTGAAAAAAAACCTTGAATTGTAAACAAATCACAACAATCAACACAAAACATCAAGCAGCGTGGGCTCACATCTATGGACTCATGTATATCGATTTTGAAACTGCCACCCTTTGAAAGAAAACATTTGACTATTGATAAGCGTACTATTAAAGAATTATTTAATTAATTAATTTACACCGTAAATGTTGGTGAATCAACACAAACAATATCTGATAACACATCTAGGGATCATATTCTTTCATTTAAAAGAAAAAAATACAACAATCGGTTCAGTAGAAGCTCTAAACGAAGCCATGGCAGAATACCTTATTTTTTTAAATATATAGATTACAGAGGAAGATATTTAAATTCACGAAGAATCCAACTATATCTGAAAAGAAAGGTTGATGTAAATATTTTTACTACACCAGCTAGTTGAAAGTAATTTTTCCCTTAACTCCCTCAGCTTTTATTGCTGATACCTTCTTATCGTTTCCCCTAAAAATTCAATAAACTACACCAACACAGCGAAAAACATACCAAATAAATAATTTTACAATAATACTTACAAATTCAGTTTACATTTCTTGAGTAGATTCATTCTAAAAGATGGTAAAAATACCGAATAACCATGTGACACTTTCGACGTAGAATAAATCGGAAAAGCTGTAATTCACGAAGATTACATCAACGAGTAACATAATCCCGTACGATTTTGGACGGCACAGCTTTCTTCAGTTCCTTCGCAGTCACTGGCGCCCAGCTGGCGCCCTATTCCACATACTCTATTATGACCCATGGTGATTATTTCCACCACGTTACGTCCATTCCCGATCCTTCGTCACTAGTGGTCACTAGATGGTTAAAATCACTAATGGTGGAATTCATGATATTGGTTATTTCCACCCACAGAGCACTCATATTTGTCTGTTTCCACCATGATGGTTACAAGCAGTGGGCTGACACGGCCGTGTTGACGGACCGTCGTGTAACGAACTTCTTCCAAGTAGTTGCAGTGACGTTCGTATGTGTCGCAGTAGTCGCATACGGAAAGCGTATTACTCTTTGCCATTGAGTTAGAACGTTCCATGTATATGCTTCGTAGGAAATGAATTATTATTTACTAGTATACATAGACAAATAATACATAGATGGATCATTTGTATAGGCAGGAGTGGCCGAGCAAACGATGCATACATCCGCCGGGCGCGGTGCAATCGCGTTCATCGTACACTCCTTGAAAGATAGGAAGTCTGTGGAAATATTTTCAAACGAGGAATGCCACGCGGACAGTTGCTTTTACCTTAGTCTTTCTGGCGAACATGTGTGTAGTGGTTTGTCGTGTTCAACGGTTATACAGGTGTTTGTTTCTCGTGCTACGTTCGTGTATTATATCTAAAACGTGGATGAAATGGTACGAAAGGGAAATAAATGTTCCGTATTGAATTGCGGTGATTATTTTAGCAAGAGACATCGCTTTCCTCGAAGTGACGAAGAATTGCTAGCGAAATGGGTTAATGCTTGCGGTAATCCATTGATTTCTGAGATAACACCGCAAGGGAGTTTCGGGAACACGTTTATTTGTGATCGGCATTTCTCCGAGGAAAGTAAATGCGCAGAATTAAAGCGAGGACCAAAAAGAAATGCTGTTCCTACGATTTTTGTGCCTGGTAAGAAAGGTTGAATATTGGCATTTTTCTACTCTACACATAGAGAAATATAAAGATAATGCAAATTAATATTGATATTAGCTTATTTAGTAATTATGTATTTACATACAAATCCGTTCCCTGTTGATAACTAATTCAACAATTTTTCTATTCAGTGATTAGATGCAATTCAATTGAGTATTAATTCCTAAAATCAAACTATTATTATTTGTGTTAATTTGGTAAAATACTTGGCCACATTAATTCTCAATTGTTTGGTTTGTCCTTGTTCTCACTTTAGTTTTCAAAAGAGTAATCATTTGTAACTTTAGATTTACTTAGTATTTCATATATGGCTTCTGAAAGTCTGCTTGTAACTTCCTAGGCATTGCTACTGTGTCTTAAGTTTCTGTATTGATGTTGCTAACCTCGTATCTGATAAGAATATTGTAAAAATTGAACCAGTAATTCGTATAACCGTGTGAGAAAATTAAAATTTATTCTGATTGTGGATTGATTGTTCATGTGATATTCAATGAATTATTACTTCAGTAATATTCAATATCAATTGTTGGATTGTTGTGTGATGGATATTTGTATTGTAAGGAGAAGTAATTAGTTTTATATTTGTATTGTAAAGAGAAGTAATTCAGTTTTACATTGATGGCTTGTGGTAATCAACTTTTTAAACTCAGATGTCACCATTAATATTTGAAAATTCTTGTATATGACAAAGTGCCAAAATTTTGCTTTGGTTAAAGTCTTCATAGTAATTAAATGACTTAATGTGTAAAGCAAATATATTATTGCAAATACTTTTAACCAATGCACACAATGCTATTTCTGTAATTAAATATTATCTAATTCCTTTCACTGGGTTGTTTTGCTGTTGACCTATTTACACTTGTTTTTAAGAGGTAAATAAATGTTTTACTAATAATTGTTTCATGTATTTGTTTGTCCCACATTCCTAGCTCATTTGTCCAATAGCCCTCTAGGTACCTATTCCTACAAATTCAATGCATTTTGGGTTTAATAAAAAAAGGTTCGAATAAGGAGGCAGACCTTATAAAGCAGTTAATTACGCATTTAGAGTTAAATAAATTGAGTTAATTTGTAATATGGCTGCCAGGAAGGCCGCGAAAAGTAATTTAATTTTGAACTCCCGCTTACGAGTTGACAGTACTCGTAATTGGCACGCACACAAGTGGAAGGGAGACGTCTTGGATTGGTGGAACTTAGGTTAAGAGTGGGGAGACGCCTTTCTAGTCGACGATGCTGCGCCCGGTGAATGTATGCATCGTTTGCTCGGCCATCCCCTTAACATGGGAGTGATCGCTCTATGTATGAGTGCTCTGTGCTAGTATATATAAGGCTCTATAGGGGGGAGCATGGTGGAAATAACAAGGTGTAGCGCTCCGGAGGATGCGCAGTAGCAGCCAATCACGTTTTAACCCACGGATTCAAGCATTCAAAAATATCCAATGGGTTAAATTTTTAATTTAATTATTACATTTGTATAAATTCTCTCTAGGCAGTTGAAATATTTCTGAAAATTTGTGAACAAACAAATTCATGAATATCACCAATAGAATACCGTCTTTGAGTCCTTGTTAAGTATTTCCTAATTTTTATTGTAATTAAAATTATATATTTTATTACAAATACTATATGTTCATGAATTATATATTAAATTGCATGGTGGTTATTTCCACCTTGAAAAAATGGTTAGAAACAGGTGTAAAGTCTTATTACAATATGTTTTTTCTCCTCTCTGTTCTTTGCGGATACTTGAAACATTTCAAAAATTTTATAAAGTAATAAATAGCATCAACATAGAATTATATTTAATATTATTAAATAACTTGCTTGTTTCCAATCTATGAAGTATATGACAGATTTTCATAGAGTAGTCCTATCCACTAAAATTCAATAGTTGTCATTCACATCTTTTTGCGTTCTTACCAATCATCAAAGCAAATCTGAAACTATGTAGAGGAATTATAAAAATAGAAATAAAAGTGAAATTGAGTGTTTACTATACCTGGCCACATATAGTAGCCTATAATAACTCAAAAATCACGAACAAAAAATAGCTGTCATCTTCTGTACTTGGCATTTAGGAAATCGTATCACATTTCTTTAACCAAAATAAGTTAATACTTCTGCTGATTGTCTTGTAATTTTGGTATTAATTATTGTTATTATTCTAGTTATCTTCGATATGAAAGTTAGACCGAACTCAATGCCGCCCATTGATTCCTCTCATGACAAATCTTTAAAAAAAGAAAAAAGGAAGTACACCATTATATTTTCCTTGACTACTAAAAACGGCAAATTAGATTTACTGGAAGATACAACTCTTTCAAAAGTAAATGTGACTCAATGTTGCACATTGCAAGAAGCAAGATTATTTTTGTACCTTCAGATTATTTCTTCAGTACTTATTCAGGGACAAATTGTCTCAAAATGCCCATAAATAAAGAGTGACAAACGTGTGGAACACATCCCCCCAAAAAGTAGAAAACATAAGTTTAAAAGAAACGAAATAGAAAAGTGATTATAATAACGTGGCCAAATATTGTAGGTTAGGTCAGGTCATTGTATTTGTTCACACTTTTTGTATACTAGACCTGAAATATTTAAACTGCGAGCATTTCATGAATATCACCAATGAACTAATATTGAAGGTCGTCACTAAATTAAACGAGTAATTTTAATAACAAATATCGTTATTTTAAATAATTTTCAAATGTCCGCGCCTGCGTGGATAATTTGAAATTGGCGCACAGTTGGTGGGATATAATATTATTGGTCCACAGTCGACGGCATGCGCACCGCTACACCTTGTTATTTCCACCATGGGGGGGGGAGTATACGCAGACGCCATTCTTGGTCATTGCTTGCCGACAAGCGTATGTAAATGTAAAAGAAAACGTCGCGTCTCGCTACTTTTCGTTATTTTCCAAACAAAAAAATACTCTGACGCAATTTTGGTCACTGTGAGCAGTTTTTTGAGAAGTGTGAAAACGTCGTCGGTGAGTACAGTGCCCTGAATTCTCCACTTGTAAATAGAAACTGATATTTTAAAACGTTTGTAAGTTGGACTAAGGTTATGTTTAACATTTGTAAATAGAGAATATAGATATACTAAGGCTCTATAGGGGTTTACTTTAAGTTAGAAATAAACAAAATATTTACTTTTTGTTCAATGGCTAATTTCAATTTTCTGTTCTGTTCGCTTGTCATGGCCAATTTTAATGTATGCTGAAATCAAAAATAAAGAAAATCATGATTAATGTATATACGATATATATAAACAAATATTGCTTATTATTACACATATGTTTATGTCTGAATCTGATCATTATTGACGTATATCTATATTCTCTATTTACAAATGTAAAACATAACCTTAGTCCAACTTACAAACGTTTTAAAAAATCAGTTTCTATTTACTAGTGGAGAATTCAGGGCACTGTACTTACCGACGACGTTTACACACTTATCAAGAAACTGCTCACAGTGACCGAAACTGCGTCAGAATATTTTTTTGTTTGGAAAATAACGAAAAGTAGCGAGACGCGACGTTTCCCTCTACATTTACATACGCTTGTCGGCAAGCAATGACAAAGAATGGCGTCTGCGTATACCTGTCTTTTTAGAACTCTAGTTTTACACCGCTCAAGAAGATTCGTTCTGTCGTTTTCCAGTTCTGCGCAGGTGAACGAATTGGATCACTACATTTCATAACTACATTTCAGCCGTTTTTGCTAGAAGGCCGTACCACAAATTTTCAATCTTTAAGACTTCTACGCTATGTACTCCAAATAAAATGGTGTTTAGAATTTTGAGTGACAGGAGCTCTCAATTCCTTGTCATTTACTGGACGCATTAAAAGTATCAAAAAGTTTATCAACTATAAAAATGAATTCTGCCAGATCTTCAGCTAATTTATTTCCAGTTTTTCGGGCATTGTAGCTCAATTCACGGGAAACTTTATGACTAAACAATTGCACAGCTAATTTTACTCTCATCTTTTTTTAGAATTTGGATGAAGATGACGATCACTGATTTTTAATGGATACACCTCAGACATTTTCTGCTTTTTCCCATATTCTAAGAACTCTTTCAAAACATCAAATTTGGCAATTTTGATTTGATTATCATCCCACCCTTTGAATTGAATGTCAAATTCACAGAAGTTATTTCTCAAAATCTTGAGAAGATGAGGTAGATCTGCAAAAACAAACTTTTTTTCATTCCCAATTTTGATAACTGGATCGTCTCTTTCAGGCATGGTTTTTGTGTCCAGTTCTTGAAGAGCCAAAAACATTAGCTGATGCCAGATCAGAAACAATGGCCACTATTTTACACCCAATGCCCTGTAATTCAACCACAGTTTCTTTGTTTGCATTTTCTAGATTTCCTTTGCTGATTGCCTGACCCAAATAGAAAGCAACAGGTTGCTTCCATTCAGATATCAGACCACACACCATGAAAACTAGAGAATGGTTAGCAAAAGAGGGATGGCGACTCCCTCCCAAATCTTGGTAACCCAAAATATGATACTGAATAGAATCATAATCAAGATGTTTGGTCAAACTCATTTCATCTAATACAAGGACACATAATTTATCAATTTCCGACGTGGTAGAGAGTTGCTTAACCATGCTATTAAGCACAGTCTTGGAAATGCCCGTGGTTAAAGGAACACTCTGACCCACATTTGTCGTTTGGGCCAAAACAGGCAGTTTGTCGTTTTGGCCAAACTGAAAAGTCTGCAATAGCCGAACACGTTTTTCCGGTCGTGAGCACGACATAAGATTTGAAGATGTTGATGTTTTATCCTGTGCGGAACGCTATCATGCCCGTCTTCACCGTGAGACCATCGAAATGTATACATCCATTTAATTTTAATAAGAAAGAATAAGGGATAAAAGTCCACTCGACGTGGATACCTACACTCCGTCAAGTGAATCCTAAAAGTCAACTACCGATACCAGCGCCCCAGCCGACAATGACCAGTGCAACAGCGCCGTGAACAAAGAAGAAATGTTTACCAGTCACCAGTGATGTGTAAAAGCACATTGCGTGACACCGTCCACTGAAAATGTCTGCCGCAATAGCGGACGAAACGTTTGGGCAAAAAATGTCCGATAGACCACGGCTATGTAGCCCGAAAGGTATTTTTAATAATATATCCAGCCGTGAAAGCCTACATTGTTTTATTATACATTTTTAGAACATGGCGGGTGAGAGTAGTATCTCCAAGGTGGAATTCGTCCGACTTTTTGAGTCATTCTCAGTCCTGCCGCTAGAGTCGCTTGATCTGCAGCAGTGCTTGATGCAGTCGCGATCATGCGACATCTTGCGGCAGGACCAAGAAAGACGCAAAAAGTCGCGCCGAATTCCATTATGGAGATACTAACCTCAGCCACCACGTTAGAAAAAACCTAGTATAGCCAAGGTGTACAGCTTCTACACTGCGGTTTTTACTTTGCCGCGGCTGACATTTGATCAGCTGTTACGATGCTGTCCAATCGAGACCTTAACGTCACTACAGTAACATCATAATGGTGGCGTTCAAGGCCAGCTGTAGTAAAGCTGGCCTTGGGTGGCGTTTAGTCTTCTGATTGGATGACACCGTCACAGCTGATTTACTTAAAACGCAGCTCTGTAAAAACCGCAGTGTAAGTTCTTGCGAAAACCTGTCGAGCGCTTTACTATCGTACGATGGTAGCGCTTTGGTGGCCAGATAGACCAAATATTTTGTCAAATTGCTGAAAGTTGAAAAATCTGACTGGATACTTTATAATTTGATATAATTGTATATGTAATAATGTAGATGTAATAACAAATGTGATTGGACCTTTTGCACATACATTATGTTTTATAACCTACTATCTTTTTAAAGTTTTAACTATATTCCTTGTAATAATGTGAAATGCTTGGGGGTGTAAAGTATCTGCAAAAATATGTTCTTGAGATCACTCTTAAAAACTTGGAAGTAAATGCATTTAGAACGAATTTCTCATGCATTCTTGAAATATAGTACTTAATTTCACTGATGTGGACATTAAATGGGAACATCTTTCTTGTACTATATTTCCAGAATAATAATCGCAAACGAAGGGTAACTGGGAACTGCCCAGGTATCCAACGTTCGGACTACCCACGATGACGTCACAAATCAGTGTCTCGCTCGTATCGTAATATCACACTCGTGATATTACACACACCCATTTACACCACACCACATTACACACACCCATCATTACATCATTATTTCATAATGTACTATTACTAGAGAGTTTGTGCGCGCCATAGCGGACAGCGCAACCGATCTTCTGCGCACGCGCAGATGCACTAAAGTAGTGCGAAACGGCGCATGCGCAGAAGATTGATAACGCTGTCCGCTATGGCGTACACAAACACTTTACTGTCCGTTCGTCCGTATTGTAGCACGGTGTCGTGAACTACCAAGATTTCGATAACTTTATCAATAGAATTTTGTCACACGTCTGAACGCCACCATTATGGCGTCACTGTAGTGACTTGTAAGGTCTTGATTGGATGACACCATAACAGCTGATCACATGTCAGGCGCGGCAAAGTAAAAACCGCAGTATAGAAGAATATTATGCAACGTGTAGATGAACTCGGAGTTCACCACAGCGAGCGTGGCGGTGACAACGGAGAGTTGACAACTAACTTAGATGACGGCAGAGGCCTCGCACCATGGGCTTCGGCGGAGGGATATATTCCGGTTTGTGTACATCTTCATTCTGTCATTGGACAAGAATACCCCTTCCCACCCGTCACGTCCAGTAAGAAGGATCCCAATGTCTTCTGTCAATGTCAACGTTGGAGAAGTCCCTTAATGTGAAACCCGTAGTGTCACGACCCGGGACTCCCTGACTGCGATCAGCCGGACATCGGTTGGTATTCACAATATCTAGTAAGAAAATGCCCCTTAACTCTGAGAAAGCGGTATTAACCCATGAACTTTTTTTAATTTTTTTTCGTTGCGTCTACCTTATTGACGCAACGCGTCTCCAAAACCCTTAAGGAGCGTTGAGCGCTTTGCGCTGGGCGCATTGCGCACTTGTGAAGTAATCCTCATTACATTGCGCACTTGTGGAGTAATCCTCATTACATTGCGCACTTGTGGAGTAATCCTCATTACATTGCGCACTTGTGGAGTAATCCTCATTACATTGCGCACTTGTGGAGTAATCCTCATTACATTGCGCACTTGTGGAGTAATCCTCATTACATTGCGCACTTGTGGAGTAATCCTCATTACATTGCGCACTTGTGGAGTAATCCTCATTACATTGCGCACTTGTGGAGTAATCCTCATTACATTGCGCACTTGTGGAGTAATCCTCATTACATTGCGCACTTGTGGAGTAATCCTCATTACATTGCGCACTTGTGGAGTAATCCTCATTACATTGCGCACTTGTGGAGTAATCCTCATTACATTGCGCACTTGTGGAGTAATCCTCATTACATTGCGCACTTGTGGAGTAATCCTCATTACATTGCGCACTTGTGGAGTAATCCTCATTACATTGCGCACTTGTAGAGTAATCCTCATTACATTGCGCACTTGTGGAGTAATCCTCATTACATTGCGCACTTGTGGAGTAATCCTCATTACATTGCGCACTTGTGGAGTAATCCTCATTACATTGCGCACTTGTAGAGTAATCCTCATTACATTGCGCACTTGTGGAGTAATCCTCATTACATTGCGCACTTGTGGAGTAATCCTCATTACATTGCGCACTTGTGGAGTAATCCTCATTACATTGCGCACTTGTGGAGTAATCCTCATTACATTGCGCACTTGTGGAGTAATCCTCATTACATTGCGCACTTGTAGAGTAATCCTCATTACATTGCGCACTTGTGGAGTAATCCTCATTACATTGCGCACTTGTGGAGTAATCCTCATTACATTGCGCACTTGTGGAGTAATCCTCATTACATTGCGCACTTGTGGAGCAATCCTCCATTAACTTTCTGTCATGTCGCGTAACGTCGCAGTCAGTTGTCAAGACGACCGCCAGGTAGCATCTCCGCGTACGCGCCTCCTGCGTCACTACCCAACGGCCAGAATTTGGGAAGGAATAAGGATAGGGGCAGGATTTAGGACACTTCACAAGGGTTAGACTAGCCCTTGTGAAGCAGCCAAACTCGTTTTGTTGGAACAAATTTCACATGAAATTCGACGGGAATTGAACCCGGACCTCAGTGGGTCCTTCCAGATTAATTTCGTGCGCATAGCGCTCGCTCATTGTCGTCGCGATCGTGCGCGCACAGTCACTGTTGGAGCCGTCTGGCAACATGTTTTAGCAACTTTTAATGATATTCAATTGTTATGTTGCTAATTATACTACTAGTGCGTTCCAAAGCGTCAAACGGTGGTTATATGAGCATTTTTACTTTCTCGTATACGTAGGTACGTATATACGAAGTAATATACGTAGTATAGAGAAAGTTATGAAATGCTGCGCGAAAAAACGGCGGGTTTTTGGCCAAAAAATTCATTGCCGGGCTCTGGTAACGAAAAAGTGCATAAAACTAGTTGCTAAATTAAGAGAAGAAAATCCTCTAACGTGTGGTGTAGCCAAAATCCAAGTTTTGTGGGTTCTTGGTGCCGAAAAATCAATTGAAAGCAAAACGTCCGTCCGTCCGTCTGTGAACACTGCTAGCGCTTAAACGACACGTACGATCTTTTTCAAATTGAAGAAACCCCTAACAATCTGGTTTTAGTTGAAGCTTTGAAATTTTGAAAACCATTTTTTAAAATTTGGGGTACTTTACATGAAGCTCCCCGGGCATTTTCAAAATTTTCTCAAAACGGCTCCACATTTTTTCTTTAACTTTCTTGTAAGAATCGAGTAAAATGCACTTATAAAGGTGGCATAGGTCTCATTTTCACGGTTAACTCTGAATTTTCGGAAATTGCAAAAGTTTGAATTTTTTCGGCGTCTTCTTACAAATATAAAATTGAAGACAGATTTTTCCTTCAAATGAAATTTGTTGACCATAAATGGTTCTTTCATTAAGGTCATGTACACACAACTTAGTAAAAGCAAAAATAATCATAACTTTGAAAAGGGGAAATAAATATGAGATTTAGTTGTTGAAATTGAAATGCAGCTGAGAACTTTATTGTTCATTTAGGCAACTGTAGAAAACATTATGTTCAAAATAAACTTCTGTACAATTTGAAGAAACTAATTATATTTTAAACATTTTGCCATATTCTAACAACAATCATTATAGGAGACTCAACATTTATTGTTTTCAAAATAAGATCAGATAAAATTAGATATTTTCCTGTGTTAATTATCTCATCAGTAGGTTTACCCACGGGTAGGACACAACCTTTGAAGTATTCTTTCCGAGTCTCATTGTGATTACAAACATCCAAAGAATAATTAAAATCAGATTGATTTGTTGTTGCAGGTATGACCTGAAATAACATTTATATATGAAGAGTTTGAGCCATTAAATTCTCACCTGCATATATTAATGAACTCACCTGCATAAACCATCCTGTTAAATCACCCACGAACACTTTTTGTAGAAAAAATAAGCCCCACTGTTTTATGTGGAAGGCATGCACAATATTTTGTGATTCCTTGATAACAGGAATACAAAAACTTTCCCTGAAAATAATTTAAATGAATAAGCCATTTTCCCTGAAAATAATTTAAATGAATTAACCAACATGAATAAGACAATGCTGAACTAATACACACCTTTCTTCAACTAAATCATCAAAATTACAGACGTTCATATGATGATCTTTTAAATGAATACACATATTTTTGTAACCATATATCTGGTTACACAATGGGTCAATTGGGCACTGGTAAATAATACGAAATGTGCATCTTTCTTCATGACCGCGTTTACTGTTATACTGAACAATTTCAAAACACCCTTCTGCATGATATTTACATGGTAGTGGAATCTGCAAAGAAATGTTAAATTACATGTCAGAATATTCCAAATGATTGTTTATCTCTTACAAATGTAGAGGATTGTGTTGATCTGTTAATGACAAAACCTAAGAGGCTAAATTTTAATAGAACTCTAATTAAGTATCTTTAGGGAAGTTTCTCAATCATAAATTAAATTTGAAGTCTGAATCCCAAGCAAAATTTGGATTCTGAGATATGTCATAAAGTGATAATCAAAACCAAAATGTCATACTGCGGGTTACCTATATCTAGACCCAGCGATGTATTTCTCACATTTGTATCACCCAGGACAATAGTGATGGTGTACTGTGTAACCCTCTCAATTCAATTGAATACAGAATTACAATGAATATTTTTACTTTGTCGTATGCGTACGTATATACGGAGTAATATACGTAGTATAGAGAAAGTTATGTAATGCTGCGCGAGAAAACGGCGGATTTTCCGCGGAAAAGAATTCATTACTGAGCTCTGTCAACGAAAAAGTGGATAAATCCAGTTGCTACATTAAGAAAAAATCCTCCAGCACGTGGTGTAGCCAGAATCCTTGTTTTGTGGTCCTTGATTCCGAAAAAACAATTGAAAGCGTCCGTCCGTCCGTGCGTCTGTGAACACTACTAGCGCCTAAACCACACGCACGATCTTTTCCAAATTGAAGAAAATTTCAAAACAATGTATTTTGGGCGGCGATAAATTGCAGCTGGCTATATGGAAGCTGTACTATGTGGAAAGACCGAAAAGCTATCCCAGACCAAATAATTGAGAAAATTAACAAGTACGAGAAAGTCTGCGCCATTCTTTGACATCAATAGTTACTTTCTCGCTACGTAGTAGAGAGAAAGTTATGTAATGTTGCGCGGAAAAACGGCGACTTTTCGGCAGAAAAACTCTTATTACAGGGCCCCGGTAACTAAATAGTGGATAAATACAGTTATTAAAGTTAGAAAAATATCCTCTAATTCTGGTGTAGCCAGAATCAACGTTTTGTAGGATCTTGATACCGAAAAATCTAATGACGGCCAAACATCTGTCCTTCTGTCTAGCGGCTGAACCGTTCAGCCGATTTTCTCCAAAATTGATATTCCCCAAAAGGTCTGACTGATGTCGCGCGCCTTGAATTTGAAACCGACATTTTATTTTCTTGAGTGCGGTGGTACTTTACACGAAGCGCCTGGGCCATTTTTCAAATTTAAAAAAACGCTCCATTGTTTTTGATTAAATTTTGTTGTTGGATAGAGTGAAGGATGTTTAAGAGTATGGTGCAGGTCTCATGTTCATTGAATATTCACTGATTCTTCGAAAATTGTTCATTGAAAATTCACTGACTTTTCGAAAATTGCAACAGTTCAAAATTTTTTGAACTTTTGTAATTTGACTCCTTTGTTGTTATTGTTGTTTTTGTTGGAGTGTGGTCATGTGAAATAGAGAGAAGTTGGAGGGGAGTGATTTGTTAGATGAAGGTAGTATAGGCCTATGGAGAGGGAAATTTCTCCACCTAAAATTTTTCTGTAACTATAAAGTTTAACTTGTCACAAAACGTTCAAGCAAAAATATTTTTGGTTAATCATTAAAACAAATAAAATTGTGACACAGCATGAGCTGAGTGTAGCCAGCAACGTTTTACAAAATGTGTAATGACACATTCGACCAAAACGTTTTTTATTTCCCCTCCCAAAATCTGTCTCTGAATCCGTCCCTGACTTATCACAGTACTTAGATATACATTAGTATTGTTTTGCTAAATTTTCATTGTATTAATAATGTTTAGCATAGAGCATTAAGTCAAAGCCAATTTTACATAAATTCTAATGTAATCTCCGATCTAAACTAATCTACTTCGATTTTTTTTACATAAAATGCAGTATCAATAGTGCATACATAGACATTTGTCTGATGACTTTTGCAGAGGTAAGATTCAGAAAATAGACGAAAATCTGCAAAGTAGAATTGTTTTGAAATCCTATGAAGTAAATACACAATTTTAGATTCTACACATCATAGAAATAACTAAAAAGTTACTTTTTTAAACTTATTACTATTTAATACGAAGAACACTTGGTACAGACAATAAAAATAATCTTAATACCTCTTCAATCAAGGATTCTGCAAAATAGTTGCGTTTCTTTGTTCGAGAGCTTCTGCATACAGGACACTTTCTCACTTTGGACCAACAACTGTCACATGCAATGTGGCCTTCTTTGCACTGATATACAGGAGATAATATTATCTCAAAACAAACTGGACATTCCAACATTCTCCATATAGCAGATACGTCATAATACTGAGATGTGATGTGCTCTTCAGTTTGTGTTTCCTGAGTTAAAATGAAACAATTTAATAATTATTGACCAAGTAATGAGAATGTAATTGCAGTATTTTTTCCCCTTGCCAGTTTTTTCAATAAGAAGGTGAATAGCTGCTCGTATTTATTATCACAGTTTCAAGCCAGAATTGGTTTTTCAGAATTGGACAAGTCAGAAAAATATCAGATTCAATGAGATTTTGCTCATGGGATTGAATGCTCCTCTTTAATAAACTGTCATGCCATGGTTTGTGAAACTGTCTAGAGAAACAACTGATCATTTCCAACATTAGTTAAATTTGAAGTTGGTTTAAGTGCGTAATTCAAGGATACACTTTTCAATTAAAAATATATAAAATACTGTTACTAAATACGAGAAGATATGATCATTGAATAATTTGTGAATAATCAGTTCTTCTTAGAAGGAAAAACTTACCTGGTTTTGCATCTCTTTTATACCTGCAACATAAATGTATATTGGCATTGACAAAGTCATTAAAACAGGATGAGTCAAAAATGAATGATGAATTAAAAATTATCACACAAAACATGTATTGCGTTAGTACACTTATATTAAGCTATTCTAACTTGTTAAATGATTGTAACAAAAATTGTGTAAGGTAAATGGGGAGGATAACATTGCCACATCTTTGTTTTGTTTTACATTCTCGTATATGTATATGCACGTATATACGGAGTAATATACGGAGTACAGAGAAAGTTATGTAATGCTGCGGAAAATCGATTTCGAGATTTCAACAGAAATACACGTTTTACGATCCTCTAATACCGAACAAGTGGTTTTTTTTTGTTTTATTTGTTTTTAATCGTCCGTCCGTCCGTCTGTCTGTCTGGCTGCCAAACGAACACTATACGATGACATAAACGTCATATTGCTCTATTCCTTTGTTTTTCAAAAATTACAAAAATTATTTTTTTTTACTTGTCTCTCACGTCGGTAATATTGACATTAGATACGATTTCTTAACGTTACTGTATTTATGAGTACATGTGCTTTAAATAACGACAAATAAAGATTCTCAAAAACTCAACAGTTTTTTGTTCAAATGAACTCTAAATTCCGCATTTTCAGAAACGCTCAAACTCCATTTTCTCAAAAATTACTCCAATTTTTTTCGTCAAACTTTTCCAACAGATAGTGGTAGTGGCACTGTTTAATATGACGTAACGTTCATTTTTGTGCATTCTTTTGTTTTTTTCAAAAATTACAAACTGTTTTTTGAAATGTTTCTCACGCCATTAAAATCCACACTTCCAGCGATTTGAACACATTATTACATTTGTGGGTGGATGTGCTTCAAATGTCTTCAAATATTTCACTATTTTTAAGTAATTATTATTGGTTAGATTACTACTAATACCACTACCACTACTACTAGTACTACTACTACTACTATTAATAATAATAATAATAATAATAATAATAATAATAATAATAATAATAATAATAAGAAGAAGAAGAAGAAGAAGAAGAAGAAGAAGCACATTATCTCAAGCACATTATTAAAGACCCCGAAGTGTCTTCTAATATCTGCCGGGCTTTTGGTGTAGGCCAAGAAACGATCCAGCACATTACTACAGGTTGCACTATGCTGGCCCCATCGGATTATAAACAGAGGCAGGTAGCACTAATCATCCACGCCAAACTTGCAAGGAAATGTGGAACTGCTAGTGAATTTGATACATCCTACTACAAGTACCATCCACAAAATGTCATCGAGAATAACATCTATAAATTATACTGGGATCGAAGCGTATTGACCGACAGAACAGTTCGTCATAACAGGCCGGATGTAATACTCTGGGATAAATCTAAAAGAAAAGTATGGCTGATAGACATAGCAGTTAGATACCAGCAACCTCGACACAACACACAAAAAGAAAATTCAAAAGCACAGGGAACTTACACAAGTTATAAAGGAGCAGTGGCATGTATTGGAGGTGGAGATTGTGCCGATCGTCCTCTCAGCAACAGGTGTGATACCTACCGTCCTGAAGCACTCTCTGAAAACACTGGGGATCGAGACGAACATTATCATCAATCTACAAAAAGCTGTGATCCTGAGCACGTGTTAGACAGAAGATTTATGGGTTCCTAAATAAATTTGTGTTAAAGAATTATTTACTTTTTAATTTATAAACTAAGTGTTTAAATTTATATTTGTAGAAATGTTTACTTTCTAATTAATTCTTAAAATAAATATATTCTTGTTAAAAGTAATGTACTACGGAAATCATAATAATAATAATAATAATAATAATAATAATAATAATAATAATAATATGGTCATGTCCCTTATTGTGTAGTGAAGGGGAGTGCATTGTAGTGTAGTGAAATGAAGTGAGGTTTTAGATAAGCTGTAAGTCAATTAAGAGGTAACTAAAAATTAATTAGAACTACGATATCAATCTCTAATTCTAATTGTAATTCTATATGTAAATATTCGTAATAGTTTTGTAATTGTAAATCTAGTTGTAATCATGTTTGCCACCGAGCATTAGCTCAAAGAGAAATTTAATAATTATCTATCTAAATGAAGTTTTTCGAAAACTCAATAATTCCTGTGAAGAGCTTCAAATTTCGCATTTATAGTAAGCTCAGGGGAGGGGGAAGGGGGGGGCAACTGCCCTCCCCAATGTTGGAACAATTTTTATTAACATTTCATTTCGCGGATCTTCAAATTTTGTATCATAAACTATTCATTTTTTTCTATATTTTGAGAATTAATTTAATAATAATTAAACAAACAATGATGTTATTAAGCTGAGCTAATAAGATACATTAATAAATTGGTGAAATTTAGCTTCATATTATAAAACAGGATAATGTAAAGCGTTAACTACTGTGAATATCCCGTATTAATAAATCATCTTTCAATTATATAGTTTTTAAACGTCATTTTCTTAAAAATTTAACAGTTTCGTATCTAGAATCACGAGTCAGAACACTCGAATGAACACACAGTATATTATGATTAAATAAATTATTTCCATTGCAAATTTCCTAGCGTTCTTAAATATTTCAAATGCCGAAAAAAGGGGCTTCTCACAAAACGTTTCGCGGGTCCAATAAAAAACATGGTTTTCAGCATTCCTTGTAATCTATGGAAGCACAGTCGGCAAACTGAAAATTTTAGGCCATTCTCCATGTGGAAACACGACTTTATTTAACAGATCTTCGAAAAAATAAATTTGTCAACGCTGCGAAACGTACGGATTTAAAAAATGCGCCGACTGACTTTTTTCTTCTAACTTTTAACTTCTCCTAATCCGGCAGTTCTAGCTTGGAAATAATCGGTTAGAAACCATAAACTGCGAGTTTACAGTTTTTGAAAAAGTGAAAATATACCCATGATGTTCAGTACAACGGTTTATTATATTATATATTGTAGGTTTTTCCATTATAATGTATGATATAAAGTAAATAATGCCTAATGTTTGTTTGATGCCAAGTATACACTGAGAAAAAAGCGAATCTGTTATCTCAACTGAATATTTTGTTATATTCAATGTTATAATAATTTAATTTTTCTGTTCTTATAAACGCGAATCATCATGTCGGTTCCATTACTATTACAAAAAAGATTCATTTTTGAACAATTTTTCTTACAAATGTATAATAAACACTAAAATAAATGCACAGAACTGTTGAAGCCATGGTCAAAGGGTAATTAAAGTCAATTTCATTTAATGACGGGGAAATGTTAAATATTGTTTTTAATTTTGGCTACAGCTCACCAATCGAAACTAGTGGTGCTACAGAATGGCACAGACTTTCTCGTACTTGTTAGTTTTCTAATTTCTTTGATCTGGGCCAGCTTTACAATCTTGCCCCATTCTCTTGCCAGATGCAATCTATCGCCGCCGAAAGTACATTAAAAAATATCAGTTTTTCGGTTTCCTAATGGTAAAACCAAAATATTACTTTAAGAATATTAAAGAAGAATAAAATTCGTCCAGTAAGGAAATTTTTGTCGAAAACTTTTGAGCCTTTTTTAAGAAAAGAGCGTTTAAGTGTTACTGTAAATACAAAATTTTAAACTCTTATTCACAGAAATCTTTTGAGTTTTCGAAAAACTTAATTGGAAGACATTTGAAACTCTTCCACTCACAAATGCAATAAGGTCACAAATACTCTATACACACTCTTCCACTCACAAATCGCTGGATATAAACATACTAATGACGTGAGTGATATTTCAAAACATTACATTTGCATTTGAATACTTGGCAGATATTAGAAAGCCAAGAATTAAGCAAAATGACTTTTATGTCATCTTAAACAGTGCATTTAGCACTATCCGTTCGAAGAGTTTGAAGAAAAAATTTGGAGCCGTCTTTGAGAAAAAGGCAGTTGAGCGTTCCTGAAAATCCGAAATTTTGAGCTCTTTTTCACAGAAAACTTTGAAGTTTTCGAGAAACTTTATATGACATAATTTAAAGCCCATTTACTCGTAAATATAATAATGTGAACACATTGCCTGTAATAAACATATCAACGTGAGAGACAAGTTAAAAAATTACATTTCTGTAATTTTTAAAACAAAAAAAAAGAAAGAATAGAGCAATATGTCGTTTATGTCACCTCATAGAGTACAAGTAACACTATCCCTACCAAAAGATTTAAAACAAAACTTGGAGCCGTTTTTGAGAAAATCTGGTTTTTGTTGTTTTTTAATATTGCACGCAATATTGCGCGGAAACTGCTAAAAGTTTCAAAAAATGTACATGGCCTTAAAGAAAGAACTAATTGAGGACAATAAATTTCATTTGAAGGAAAAATCCCTCTTAAATTTTGTAGCTGTAGGAAATTGCCGAAAAAATTAAAACTTTGCAACTATCGAAAATTCAGTTAAAAGTAAAAATTGGACCTATGCCACCTTTATAAATGTATTTTAATCTATTCTTACAAGAAATTTAAAGATAGAGCCATTTTTGAGAAAATATTAAAAAGTGTGGGAGAGACTTCATGTAATGTATCCCCCCCAAAATTAATGTTTTTCAAAACCGCAGAGCTTCGACTCAGGTCACATCGACAGGAGTTTGTTCAATTTAGAGAAAATCCTACGCATGGCTTAGGTGCTAGTGTTGTTCACATGTACTGGACGCACGGACGTTTTACGGTCAATCGATTTTTCGGTATCAAGGACGCACAAAACATAGATTCTGTCTACATCTCGTGTGAGACAACCCCTCATGACAACCTCCTCCCCCCCTCAATATAGCAACTGGATGTATTCAGTTTTTCGTTATCAGGACAATAATAGGTTTTCTGCCGAAAATTTGCCGTTTTTTCTTGCAGCATTACATAACTTTCTCTTTACTGTGTAAGTGGTAGCGAGAAAGTAAAAATGTTTTCCTGATAGTATAAATTGTTTTATTTTTATATTTTTCAATCAGATAAAATAGTGTTAAGTGGCGAAAAAATTAAAATAAATAAACACATTTCGCGCTGTAGAGGGTGTGAGTGGTGGGACGGGGGCCAAGAAAACTTTCAAAATTCTTATTTTAATGTTAGTTATAGTGTAGCTCCTCACATGTCATTTGGTTTAGAAGAACTTTGTTTTACTATCTTATTCGGGGAGGACCCTTTACCCCCAATAAAAGATCCGAAATCCCACACCTGGTAATGCTTAACGCCATTTTCTTAAAAACGGCTCCACATTTTTTAATGAAAATTGCAATTAGGACGAGATTTTAGGCTTCTTTAATATGCTTAAAATAATATTTCGGTTGTACTATTTGAAAACTGAAAAGTTGAGATTATTTTTTAAAAAATGTACCTTGGGCGGCGATAGATGGCAGCACGCATTTATGAGGGGAAGACTGAATAGTACAAGTCCACACCAAGGAAAGAAAACTTTACTACGAGAAAGTCTGCTGCCATTCTGTAGCATCTCTAGTTACGTTCTGCTTTGTTGCATTAATCTTACAAAAAATAATTTGACAATATAATCAGTCAAAAATATCCATGTTTATGTAAAATACTGATATCACACCTTTCATAATTTCAAAGTAGTTTTTTTGGAGGGGGGAGCAAGCACAGTGCCAGTGTTACTCCACAGGTGTCAAACATTGCCACCTTCATTTATCTCAATATCTGTGGCAATGTTTAAAAGTGAATAGGAAACAAAAATACACAAAAATGCTTGACGTTTTGATTGCATCACAATACACTACACACACCCACACTTACAGCCACTTAACAGTACAAACAACTGTAACCAAATGCAAACAACGATTGTATATAATGATCCTAATGTCATCTAACTATGGGAACACAACCAGCAAATAAACTTACAGTAAAGACCATGCAATTTGAATTTTTCAAGTTGTGGCAATGTTTCACCCCTGATAATGTTACCCTACACTACTTTACAAAAGTGAATAAGATTGTAGCAACTGGGGTAGAATTAGAATAGGGAAAAAAGCCCAAAATAGAATTACAAAATAATTTCAGAGAAAATATAATATATTAATATTTATGTGAATAAATATTAATATATAAAATATTTAATATATTCACATAAATATTTAATACATTTAATATATAATAAATTAAATATTATTTATAAATACATTAAATATTTAATAAATTAAACATTATTTATAAATACATTAAATATTTAATAAATTAAACATTTATGTAAATAATATGCTGCCAGGTTTGAGATAAATGTCAAGAAACTGCTCTGAATTATCTACTAAGTAATTATGAACATGAATCTCTGGAGATTTTATTTATGAAAAATTCCCATTTAATTCTGATAGGAAATTGATATTACTACTTTGCTTCAAAAGTTATTATCACAAAAAAGTAAGAATCTTGGTAACTGCAGGATCAGTCCTACATAATGAATAGAGCAATGATAAGACAAATGACTAGAGAAGATCTATTGTTCAAATAGAAAAATGAAACACACAGAAATAAGAAGCCCTAAGCAACCACCTTTCAAAAATTTGTTCATTTACAATTTGTTGAGTCACTGATGGTTACAAAAATAATGATCAACTCTGTTAGGCCCAATAAAATAATCTTTTGTGCAGACAGAAATAGTGTTTATGAAGCAGTATGCATATTATGAAATGTTTTGAAACAAATTGAAATTTGACAACAAATTGTGAATGTATGTTCTACAAAGCAGAATGTAATCTAGTTTTATAATCGCCTATGCATTATGTGGAAATGTTCTGGAAGAACCAACTTGTCATTAATTTGAGAGAATTTTTTCTTTCTTCCTTAAGTCAGAATATCTACTACTCACGTAACTTTTCTTGAACGATGACCTAGCTTTCTCCTCCCTTGAGAAATAAACAGTTGAAGGCAAAAGCTCGCAGCGAGCATTGATGGCGACATTCCAAGCATTAAAACTTTGTTGGCGCGAAACAGAACCAATCAAAGCTAGTTGCTTTCACAGTCGAGAATTTCTGTTCAGCTTTATTACCATAATCTAAAGAAATGGCTGAGGCAGGTCCAGGTCCTTCAAGGGAGGCGCCTAAAACTCCTATCTAGTGTCCCTGCTGTTGCCTACCCAGAATGATGACCTGGCCACACACGTAGCAGGTTGACTTTGATTTTCCAGAGGTTAGCATTACTGCAAATACTCTAGTGGCCGACTTTGTAACTAATATCCCCACTCCGCCTGCATTTCTTCATTCCATCGTTCAAGAAACGTTACGCGAGTAGTACTTTATGAGGTACAGAATTGGAACAAATCGGGTTGGCAAATAAATCGGGTTGGCATTCGTAAATTTCGTCTAAAATATGAGATGGTCGTTTTAAATCTATTTTAACAAAATTTAAGAATTCATCTACATCGTATATACTTCGCATTGTATTCAGCTTATCACTTTCCGTAGGCTAAATAGTCAAATATCAACGAAAAGTATAGTGCAATAGAACAGTGCTCGAACTCTATCACCTCCCGGTCAGAAACTGCCAAGGCAACAATTTTGCCCTTTCTCAGCCGGTATGCAAACAATTATCTTGTGTACTTGTGAAAGGGAGGACTTACTATGCATGTAAATTAAAATGGTGTAATTTACAAAAAACTACTCAGACTGAGCAAGTTACGGCTATTGGTTTCATTGAGTCTAATCAGCAACAATTCAACTATGTTGGGTTAAGGCGGAAAATTAACTTACCTGGAAATAACCCTTCCTTTGTAGAGAAATAGGCCTTGATGAGAGCACCAGAAATCGTCGCCCCAAAAGTAGGAAAGCCACCATTAATGTCCTTCAAGGAGTTCTCGGCGAAAGATGGATGACCGAATAGAAACGCAGGGGAAGAGAATCTTGCATCCCTTGTCAATCGACCGGATGGTCGAAGAGCACTTGCAATCGTGGCCCTCGCAGTAGTGTTTACAACTGGCGAGGGAGATCCAATCTGTAGTGTAACAGACACACCTGATGACGAGGTCATTTGAACTACATTAGAAGAATCAGACCCAAACGATTCGGTAGAACGCGTAAGGTCTCTGTTAGTTCTAGGACCACGTTCTAAGGCATCGATCGCAGATTTGGGATTAGTAAAACCATTGGATTCTGATAGAGACGAGTCTGACTTTTTTCTTTCCCCAACGCGAAATGGCGAGTTCTTGGCTAATGTTTTGCTCTCCCTATCTCCGACTGGCGCATCAAAATAACCAAAAGAATTTTTAATGGCACCTACAGCAGAACCTGCATACTTTAGAGGATTGAATTTAGATCGTGTCGACTCGGATCCATTCTCAGCAGATCCATTGCATTCCTCAACCCCTCCCGAGGTACCGAAGTATCCAAAACCACCTTTAATGGCATCTACCGCACTACCCGCAAGTTTAATAGGATTGTATTTCGACATTGTCGACTCTGATCCATTCTCTGCAGATCCATTTTCCTCAATTTCGCCTGGGGTACCGAAGTATCCAAAACCACCTTTAATTGCACCTACCGCACTACCCGCATGTTTAATGGGATTGTATTTCGATATTGTCGACTCTGACCCATTCTCAGCAGATCCATTGCTTTCATCATCTCCGACTGGCGTACCAGAAGATCCAAATGCACTTTTAATGGCACCTACTGCAGTACCTGCATGTTTAATGGGATTGTACTTCGACATTGTCGACTCTGATCCATTCTCAGCAGATCCATTTTCCTCAACTCCACCTGGGGTACCGACGTATCCAAAAGCACCTTTAATTGCACCTACCGCACTACCCGCATGTTTAATGGGATTGTATTTCGATATTGTCGACTCTGACCCATTCTCAGCAGATCCATTGCTTTCATCATCTCCGACTGGCGTACCAGAAGATCCTAACGCACTTTTAATAGCACCTACTGCAGTACCTGCATGTTTAATGGGATTGTACTTCGACATTGTCGACTCTGATCCATTCTCAGCAGATCCATTTTCCTCAACTCCACCTGAGGTACCGACGTATCCAAAAGCACCTTTAATTGCACCTACCGCACTACCCGCATGTTCAATAGGATTGTATTTCGATATTGTCAACTCTGATCCATTCACTGCAGATCCATAGCTTTTATCATCTCCGACTGGCGTACCAGAAGATCCTAACGCACTTTTGATGGCACCTACTGCAGTACCTGCATGGTTAATGGGATTGTATTTTGACATTGTCGACTCTGATCCATTCTCAGCAGATCCATTTTCCTCAACTCCACCTGGGGTACCGACGTATCCAAAAGCACCTTTAATTGCACCTACCGCACTACCCGCATGTTTAATGGGATTGTATTTCGATATTGTCGACTCTGACCCATTCTCAGCAGATCCATTGCTTTCATCATCTCCGACTGGCGTACCAGAAGATCCTAACGCACTTTTAATGGCACCTACTGCAGTACCTGCATGTTTAATGGGATTGTATTTTGACATTGTCGACTCTGATCCATTCACTGCAGATCCATAGCTTTTATCATCTCCGACTGGCGTACCAGAAGATCCTAACGCACTTTTAATGGCACCTACTGCAGTACCTGCATGTTTAATGGGATTGTATTTCGACATTGTCGACTCTGATCCATTCTGAGCAGATCCATTTTCCTCAACTCCGCCTGGGGTACCGAAGTATCCAAAAGCACCTTTAATGGCACCTACCGCACTACCCGCATGTTTAATGGGATTGTATTTCGATATTGTCGACTCTGACCCATTCTCAGCAGATCCATTGCTTTCATCATCTCCGACTGGCGTACCAGAAGATCCTAACGCACTTTTAATGACACCTACTGCAGTGCCTGCATGTTTAATAGGATTGTACTTCGACATTGTCGACTCTGATCCATTCTCAGCAGATCCATTTTCCTCAACTCCGCCTGGAGTACCGAAGTATCCAAAAGCACCTTTAATGGCACCTACCGCACTACCCGCATGTTTAATGGGATTGTATTTCGATATTGTCGACTCTGACCCATTCTCAGCAGATCCATTGCTTTCATCATCTCCGATTGGCGTACCAGAAGATCCTAACGCACTTTTAATGGCACCTACTGCAGTACCTGCATGTTTAATGGGATTGTACTTCGACATTGTCGACTCTGATCCATTCTCAGCAGATCCATTTTCCTCAACTCCGCCTGGGGTACCGACGTATCCAAAAGCACCTTTAATTGCACCTACCGCACTACCCGCATGTTTAATGGGATTGTATTTCGATATTGTCGACTCTGACCCATTCTCAGCAGATCCATTGCTTTCATCATCTCCGACTGGCGTACCAGAAGATCCTAACGCACTTTTAATGGCACCTACTGCAGTACCTGCATGTTTAATAGGATTGTACTTCGACATTGTCGACTCTGATCCATTCTCAGCAGATCCATTTTCCTCAACTCCGCCTGGGGTACCGACGTATCCAAAAGCACCTTTAATTGCACCTACCGCACTACCCGCATGTTTAATGGGATTGTATTTCGATATTGTCGACTCTGACCCATTCTCAGCAGATCCATTGCTTTCATCATCTCCGACTGGCGTACCAGAAGATCCTAACGCACTTTTAATGGCACCTACTGCAGTACCTGCATGTTTAATGGGATTGTACTTCGACATCGTCGACTCTGATCCATTCTCAGCAGATCCATTTTCCTCAACTCCGCCTGGGGTACCGACGTATCCAAAAGCACCTTTAATTGCACCTACCGCACTACCCGCATGTTTAATGGGATTGTACTTCGACATTGTCGACTCTGATCCATTCTGAGCAGATCCATTTTCCTCAACTCCGCCTGGGGTACCGAAGTATCCAAAAGCACCTTTAATGGCACCTACTGTAGTACCTACATGTTTAATGGGGTTGTATTTCGATATTGTCCACTCTGATCCATTCTCAGCAGATCCATTGCTTTTATCATCGACTGGCGTACCAGAAGATCCAAATGCACTTTCAATAGCACCTACTGCAGTGCCTGCATGTTTAATAGGATTGTACTTCGACATTGTCGACTCTGATCCATTCTCAGCAGATCCATTTTCCTCAACTCCGCCTGGGGTACCGACGTATCCAAAAGCACCTTTAATTGCACCTCCCGCACTACCCGCATGTTTAATGGGATTGTATTTCGATATTGTCGACTCTGACCCATTCTCAGCAGATCCATTGCTTTCATCATCTCCGACTGGCGTACCAGAAGATCCTAACGCACTTTTAATGGCACCTACTGCAGTACCTGCATGTTTAATGGGATTGTACTTCGACATTGTCGACTCTGATCCATTCTCAGCAGATCCATTTTCCTCAACTCCGCCTGGGGTACCGACGTATCCAAAAGCACCTTTAATGGCACCTACCGCACTACCCGCATGTTTAATGGGATTGTATTTCGATATTGTCGACTCTGACCCATTCTCAGCAGATCCATTGCTTTCATCATCTCCGACTGGCGTACCAGAAGATCCTAACGCACTTTTAATGGCACCTACTGCAGTACCTGCATGTTTAATGGGATTGTACTTCGACATCGTCGACTCTGATCCATTCTCAGCAGATCCATTTTCCTCAACTCCGCCTGGGGTACCGACGTATCCAAAAGCACCTTTAATTGCACCTACCGCACTACCCGCATGTTTAATGGGATTGTACTTCGACATTGTCGACTCTGATCCATTCTGAGCAGATCCATTTTCCTCAACTCCGCCTGGGGTACCGAAGTATCCAAAAGCACCTTTAATGGCACCTACTGTAGTACCTACATGTTTAATGGGGTTGTATTTCGATATTGTCCACTCTGATCCATTCTCAGCAGATCCATTGCTTTTATCATCGACTGGCGTACCAGAAGATCCAAATGCACTTTTAATAGCACCTACTGCAGTGCCTGCATGTTTAATAGGATTGTACTTCGACATTGTCGACTCTGATCCTTTCTCAGCAGATCCATTTTCCTCAACTCCGCCTGGGGTACCGACGTATCCAAAAGCACCTTTAATTGCACCTACCGCACTACCCGCGTGTTTAATGGGATTGTATTTCGATATTGTCGACTCAGACCCATTCTCAGCAGATCCATTGCTTTTATCATCTCCGACTGGCGTACCAGAAGATCCTAACGCACTTTTAATGGCACCTACTGCAGTACCTGCATGTTTAATCGGATTGTATTTCGATATTATCGAATCTGATGAATTCTCAGCAGATGCTTTATTTTCACCATCACCGGCTTGCGTACCAGATGATCTAAAAGTACTTCTAATGACACCTACTGCAGAACCCGCGTATCTTATAGGATTTAATTTGGATATTGTTGACTCCGATCCATTCTCAGCGGATGCTTTGCTTTCACCAGCCATAGCAAAAGATCCTAAGGCACTTTTATTGGCATCAATTGCGCTAGTCGCCGTAATTGTAAGATTGAATGTTGAACTGGCATGAGTTATTGGATTTGATTTTGAAGATTTGGATGCTTTTGAAATCACCGTACCATAACTACATTTATATAGTTAGTTTTGTACATTACATAGTTGTTTTTCTAGATTTATGAACTGTAGATTCTTCCATTATGTTTGATGGTCGTTTGTTGATGTCGATGGAAATGCTGCATCTGGAGGCAACTTCTGAAAGTAAAGTGAACATTATTTGTTAAACCGTTACACCTTTACACAGTATTTGAGATATGTTTACTAAGCATGTAATGCAAATAGTTAATACTTAACAGATACATGCGAACATGTGCAATTTAACAATCTTTTAGGAAGTTTCTTTTTACTAAACTCGTGCTAAAATAAAAAATCATGACCTAAGATGGCTACTAAAGGCACCTTGAAAAATTTTTATATGTCCAAGAGTTAATCCAATTGATTCACAACATCCAAATTATTCCATTTCATACAGGCATTTTAACTGTCATTCACTTTTTCCATGCAACTCTGAAACCGTTTTGGCGGCATCTACCCTCAGGAAACTGTTTTGAAATTTTAAAGTCAAATGAAAGCAGTCTTTTTCTGAAGATCTATTCAGGGTAGTTTAGAATGCTACAAATTTATAGGGCATGCAAGGGGAGGTCAAAAATGATAACGTCTTGCCAATGAGCGTGTAGAAAATTTCAAATAACAAAGTTGCACACGTAACGTTCTTCAGCTTGTGCCTCTCCTTGGAAGGCAATGCACCTAACACGGATGTTTGGTGCGATAGGTTCATTACTAACATTTCTCGAAATGATAGAGGCGTGATGGGTGCCTAGTAACGGGGATGCGCGTTTTGACACAGACAAAGCTAAACAAGACAAAAAAACTCAGTTTTCTCATTGCCAGTGGGCATTTCCCCGTGAATGGTGATGTTTCTGGACACAACTGCTATGGCCGTAGTACCGTTAGGTGGTGAATGCTTTTTAATGCGCGAGGTGATGGTGTTCCTACAATTGGGTGGTGAGATCCGGCGCCGACCTACACGCCGGCTTATGGGGAATTCCCCCTTCAGGTATCTCGCACTGGCGGGACGCAGTCCAGGTCACTGCAAGCTCTAAGCCCCCGATATATGTGGTAGTGTAGTGCAAGTATAAGTGTGCGTGTAAGGGGGTGAGGATAGGACAAGAAAAGGGAAGGAAAGATTGGGAGCGATCCGTGATCCGTTCGTTACGTTACGGTGCTGCTCGGCATTCGCCTGGAGAAATCACGGAAAACTACCGATCAGAGCAGTCAGACGTTAGAATTCTCTTCCAGATTGCGACTGGATTCGAACCAGCTAAGTAGTGTGCCGAAAATCCTCCTCCGTCGGGAATCGATGCTCAGAATCGTTAGTCAGCGGCACTGCTAGGGAAATCAGCGGTAAAGAGTACTGTATAAAGAGTACAATAATTTTCACATATCAATAGCTGAGCATCCTTTCACACCAAAGTGAATAAGTTGGTCGAGATCTCATCGATAAATGCTATAATTTTTGTATTATCCCATCAGGTAAAGTGTTGATAATTGTTCTGATATTTTTTAACTTTGTATCAGCCATTATACATTAATAAATACGCACATCGTCAAATTAAATCCTTTAACATTAATGTTAGATGATACTAAACCAGTTCTAATATCATCGATGGTCTTGGAGCGAGTTAAGATCGGTGTTTTCATTTTGAATATCAATGTTTGAAAACATCGGTGTTACGTTGGCGATGTCGTATCCCTACTTGTGTTACGTTCGCGCACCAACCTAACAACTGTGCAGGATGGATTGCCAGCCAATCCGGGGAGAGTCGTCAAAAAAGAGTAACTTCATTATGTAAGTTTTTCCACCACGCTTTCATTCGCAAAAAGTGATCTGTCATCACTCTACTTGCCCTAGACCTTTGTATCGTTCATTCTAAACCATCGCGTTTAAAGAAATCGGAAAGCTCTGATAAATTTGACTTATATCATTGTTAACGTTAGTATTTAGCAGTTAAAATACAAAACTATCACTGACAATGCGAAGATTAGCTACTGACTGAAGCACCAGAAATATTGGGTATTCCATATATACATAAGTTTAGTCCGCAAATCTTGACGAATATTTGAGGATTTCTTTCTCCAAATTTAATGAATGGCGCTTTCATTATATGTTGTCCGAGTGATGGTTTGCAGCATATTTCTGCAATCACAAAAGGCAGTTCACTGCCTTTTGACCGTTCCTAAGAATATAGTACCATATTTATTAGAAAGGTTGGGTACATTCTCACACAAGGTCCATACTACGTTCAAACGAAACCTGGCAGCTAGAGAGTGATTTTATGAGGAAAGAAGTCAAAAGAATTGACTGTACATGAAACATACAAATAAGATTACAAGCTTCAACTTGTGATGGAATAAAAGAGAGTAACATATAGATTCAATTTCGTCTTTCACCCGAGGTTCCGACAGCCTTAAGTGTGAGTTTACACCGCGCGCAAGCCGCCGGTCCCAACCTTACCGGTCCTTTTACGACAAGCGAGACGTCAACAGATGGCAGATCCATGTAGGAACTGCTGCTGTGACTCCATTAAACATGTATTTCTCTTCTAGCCGCAGAAGCGCTGCGAGATTTGGGTCATTTCTACACGGAAGCAGGGCCCGCTTGCGAGTTCCTCACAGCGATTTCGATCGTTTTCGCTTCGCTTTTAGTGCGCGTAGTTATGATGAAATCGACCAAAGTCAATATCCAGATAGCTATAGACTCCAAAATACATTTACTTCAAATATCAAAGCAAATGTTTTACATTGTTAGTGTATGTAAAAGAAGAAAATATTTCAGAGGGACTGTCTTCCCTTCCTTCCCACAAGAAGCGAGAAGCCACTAACACGAGAAGTGAGAAGCCACTAACACAAGAAGCGAGAAGCCACTAACGCGTGAAGCGAGAAGCCACTAACACGAGAAGTAAGAAGCCACTAACACAAGAAGCGAGAAGCCACTAACACGAGAAGTGAGAAGCCACTAACACGAGAAGTGAGAAGCCACTAACACGAGAAGCGAGAAGCCACTAACACGAGAAGTGAGAAGCCACTAACACGAGAAGCCATTGACACGACAACTACAGTAACGAAGAGCCACCCCATCTCGATCAGTTTTTTCGTCCAGTTCCCTGATTCCTTAGGCAAACGTTGAGATGGCCTCTTGCTTTGCTTCTGGACATAAATGTAACTTCATTTTCTGTGCACGACTTCTAGAGTTCAGAGGGAAATACAGTTATTCAAATTATCGTTCTCCATGTTGTCGCAGCAGGAAGTATTATTCCTTCATGAAGGACACGAAGGATAAGAACCCACATCTATACACGATTTGCCTTTGAAACTATATTTTATTGCATTGGAGCGAATATTTGGTAACAATTCTTGCCAAAAAACGCTCATTTCTTTTTTTATTCGGCTTTGAACTTGTATATGGTGTAGGGTAAAGATCCCAGAATTAAGAAAACACGCGCAGAATACACTCCTCCCCGTAGCATGTCACACACAGTTTTTAACTCTTTTGTCGTAAAAAAATGAAAAAATTATTCCAAGGAACAAATTCATGTAATGGACAAACTATTGATTGCTGTTTCCTGGCAATTCAACTGACAACATTGTGTTTCCCGGCTGGTAGGCCGTGGTCCAGTTGGCGTTAAAATGTCAAACGTTTCGTCCACAAACTGCGGAGGACATCTTCAGTGGCTTCTCGGGCACAGTGTACGGGGCGGCGGCAACTGGACCACAGCCTACCACCCTGGAAACTCTCAGATATTCACTCGGGCCATGAAAGCTTACGATGCCTTTCAAGTAATGTAATTAGTTCCGTTCGAGAAATGAGCGATTTCATTCCAGATATGGCAATGTGCTTCCACCGCTGAATGGTGAGATCCGGCGCCGATCTTACGTCGACTTGCGGAGATTTTCCCTCCCGCCAGCGAGGCACCGCCCCAGGCGAGACACGCTCTGATCTCCCGACGTGTTTGGTAGGGTAGTACATGTAAGTGTGTGTGTAAGGGGAGAGGATAGGACAATGAAGAAGGAAAGATCGCGCGCGGTCCGTGGCCCGTTTGGTAGGCTGCTGCTCCGGCATTCGCCTCGTGCTGATCGGAGAAACCACGGAAAACTACCGATCAGGACAGCCGGCCGCTATAATTCTCCTCCAGACAGCGACTGAAATCGACCTAGCTGTTTACGTAGTGTCAAAAATAGGCCCCCGTCGGGACTCAAATCACTAAAACCTCACCGCCAGAGTTACCTACTGACAGGGAAACAAAGCCGGCTCAGGGATAACTCTGTCGTTATGGGAAAACGAGAGGAGTACTACGATTTGATCTGAAATAAGCGTATGCAGTACAGTAACAAACGAAACATTTACTTTAAGACTGAAAACCACTAAGTGAAAGAAACTCATGTAAATAAAACTTAACAAATAGTTCAAAAGCACAGACACAAAAGTGATCTACACAGATTTAAAGAATCTTTACGAGCTTTACAAACATCTTCAAATGTTGATGGTGAAAATGGCAATTGGCTTGGCACTCCAAAAGAAAAAGAAAATAGTTTCATGACAGAAGAGTTATTCTATTTCTTTTAATAAGATTTATTGGTAATTACGGGTGCGTAACTGCTAAGGACATTGGTCCCATAAGTGTAGTGTATGTTTATATTGCGGGAGGTGACGGTAATTTCTCCCCTCTGGATGGAGAGATCCGGCGCCGACCTACATGTTGGCTAGAGGTGTTTTCCTCAACCAGATATCTTTCACTAGCAGGATTTCGCGCAGAACATGTAAGTGTACGTGTGTGTAAGTAAAGGGTGAGAACAGGGCGAAGCAAAAAGGAAAGACCGCGCGTGGTCCGCGGCCCGTTTGTTAGAGCACTGCTCCGGCATACGCTTGGTGTTGAGTGGAGACACTACGAAAAACTACCAATAAGAGTAGCCGGTCGCTAGAATTGTCCTCCAGACAGCAGCTGGATTAGACCTAGCTATTTGGCTAGATCAGGCGCGGATCCAGAAAGTATATTTGGGGGGGGGAGGATTTTCTCTCCCTTTTTTCTCTAGTATATAATACATATCCTAAACATGACAAATAATTTATTATATAATATAATATAATATTCTAGCAAAATATTAAAGTGATTATTTAGTGAATTACTGTATGTTGTAAAAATATTAAAGTAAAAATATTTATGTTTCAAATGCCTGTGACAAATTAAAATGTACATTGACAATTCTTTTTTGGGGGGGGAGAATTTCCATTATTGAATACCCCCCCCCCCCGTGGATCCGCGCCTGGGCTAGAGTCGAAAATCCTGCCGCCATCGGGACTCGAACCAGGGAACTAACGGTCATAGGCACTGCAGTGACATCAATTGATGCCCTGAGCCGCCTAAGCCAGTCGATCGATCGATAAGATACGAAGTAATCCGATCCGGTGCAATGTCACAAATTCCATATAAACCAACCTGCTTTGAACGAAATAATTTATTAGCAATGTGATCAAATCCCTTTGAGACAGCTAAAAATATGACAAGGCTTTCTTTATTGCAATAAAGAAAGCCTTCTCGCAACATCGTGAACAAAAAATACGGTGGAATCCGCGGATTTCGAATTTTTACAACCATAATAACAATTTGAATGCGTGTTGTTCTTGCTGAGCTGTTTACGGGTGTAAAACAATTCCTATAATTTTGAACATTATACAAAAGATTCGGTCTACTGTTCAGGATTTGTTTTTCCCCTTTCTTTTTTATTTTCTCGTTTCTGCTAACACAGTATGGAGAAAGCATTAAAATGCAGCAGGAAGAAACGGCAAATTTTCGAAAAGATTGAATGGCGGGTCCCGATAACGAAAAAGTTGATAAATCTTAATACAAATATTACTACCTCTAATACGTTATGTGGTCAGACTTATGTTTTGTGGATCCTTCATACCTAAAAATTAGATTGACGGCAAGATAGCAGCTGGCACAAGGATAGCGCAAGCCCGTGGAGCAAGCCCAGACCAAAGAAAGAAAACTTGTGTTTTCGTAACGTTGTGCCTGGGGGTGTTTGTCTTCACGATGGAATACGGCACGGCTTTTCGCATCTTTCTCGGTAATGAGCAAATGCTGACATGGCCCCTTGTTTTGCTTCTGGACATAAATGTAACTTCATTTTCTGTGCACGTCTTCTAGAATTCAGTGGGAAATACAATTATTCAATTATCGTTTCCATGTTGTCGCGGCAGGAAGTATTACTCCGAAGGACAACATGGATAAGAGCCAAAATTTATTGTTTATTTATCCTTGAAAATATGTTTTATTACATGGGAGGGATTTCTCTTTTTTTAAAAATTTAATTAGTATATGACAGTGTAGGGATCACAGAATTTTGAAAATGTGCACATAATTCACTTTTCCCCATAGCACGTCATACGCAGTTTGAAATGTTTTTTTGACGTTAAATAAATAAATAATGTCGCTTGACCTGCAGCACTGCTTGATACGGTCGCGATCATGCGACATCTAGCGGCACGGTCGAGAAAGACGAAAAAAGCCGTGAAGACAAATACCCCAGGCGCCACGTCACGGAAATCCAAGTATACGAGAAAGTCTGTGCCATTCTGTAGCACCACTAGTTTACTTTCTCGTTACCGCTTACGCAGTAGAGAGAAAGTTATGTACCGCTGCGCGATAAATCCAGTTGCTAAATTTAGAAAATAAATCCTCTATTACGTCGTGTATCCAGAATCCATGTTTCGTGGGTCCTTGATACCGATAAATTGAATGATGGCAAATGTCCGTTCATCTGTGAACAAAGCTAGCGGCTAAACCGTATGGCCGATTTTTTCAAAATTAATATTCACCAATCGATCTGGCTGATGTCGCGGCCCCTTGAATTTGAAACAAATTTTCATTTTGGGGGTACTTTACATGAACCCCTGAAAAAATTGTCCAAATTAAAAAAAAAAAAAGACTCCAACGTTTTTGATTAAATTTTGTTGTTGGAGAGTGTGAAGGACGATTAAGACAATGGTGGTGTTCTCATTTTCGTTCAAAATTCTGATTTTTCGAAAACTGCAAGTTGAAAATGTTTTCCGGATCTTCCTACAACCAAAATATGAAAGATAGATATTTTTTCTCTTAATTAAATCTGTTCCTTAAAGAATCTGTTCCTTTTTTCGAATATTTTAGTACTTTTCACCTAATTTTTCGTGAAAATACGGGCGAGAAAGTACGGCCTGTTTTAGCACCGTATCCTTTATATTCGAGATTGATGAATACTGGAATACACGCTACTATACTTCTCATAAATAATAATACATTTTCGTATGGAAATCATGAAGCACAACGGTGCTGTGACTGAAGATGCACGGTGAAGTGTTCCGCTATTCATTCTCGACTCTTTCCTCTGGCAAATAAATATACAATACAATAGTTCTCCTATTGATTATAATTTGACAATAAAAGCTCATTCACACTAACATACCATTCACTATCATTCATTTCATTTAAGCGTAAATCTGTGAAATAATATAATTTTTCAAAATTAGTGAATGGTCATTCTTATTAAAATTTAGATTTATTTTTGCGAATTAATAATATTCCGACTTGTCCACTTCTAAAGGGTCTCTTTTAAAACGTTCACTTTTTCGATGATAACCAACACACTTGGAAGGCTAATTACTGTTTCTTACCAGCGACCATTTTCTCCGTCACAGCGTCGGAGCCCAGGTTCCATTCGACGCACACCGAAAGTTCCAAATTACTATTTTAAAATTCAGTTTTTGACTTTAAAAATCCCAGTAAATCAAACATTTGTCATCATTATGTAACTTTTAAACACTCAATTTGTTACTTTACATTATCAAAATTTGCACCGACCGCGAAGCTCGTCAACAGAACATGTCCATACTTCACTGCGACTACCTGCGAACTCTTGCTGTTCTAAAACTCTTGCAATAATCCAAGCACTTATCTATTGTTCGTCCTCTCGATGCAATACACCTGTTTAATCTGTTCCTCCTACGTAATTTGTGTGCATCTTTGTCTTATCTGTTTTTTATCTTATCTTTCATGCATTCTCATTTGCTGTAACTTATTTCCTCTCACTCTCTTTCTCCCCTCCCGCACTCCCTTTCTTACATTGTTTTTATTTACAAACCTTTTAATTAGTATTTCTATTCTAAATACCACTAGAATTAGTTTCAAGTCCTTACTGATCTTTTTCTATTAATTTTTTTCGTGATTTCATCTTTTTTATTCGCTTGCATTTCGCTCATTTACGTTTTAATCAGATTTCTATTGCGGATTTTTTCATTATTTATTAATGAAACGTCATAGTTCATCTCAATACCATCAATTTTATATCCTGCGGCACTTTCCTATCCCCAGCCGCAGTGACACGTATACCCATCGGGCCCTGCACTCCTTTATCGCTATAACCCATGGCTCTTTGACTTCTGGACGTGTTTACACACGGAAAATTTCCGTGTCTGGGAGCCTATGGACGCGTTAGCGCGAGGACTCTCTCTTTCTTGAAATGCTATTCGTGAGGGCCAATTTGTTTTTCTCTCCCCTTCTCTCTGTCTGTTGTCTGTCTCCTTCTTTGTCTGTCTGTCTCCTTTCTATCTGTTGTCTGTCTCCTTTCTGCCTGTTGTGTCTCCTTTCTGTCTGTTGTCTGTCTCCTTCTTTCTGTCTCTCTCACTCAACCTGTCTGTCTCCTTTCTGTCTGTTGTCTATCTCCTTCTTTCCGTCTGTTGTCTGTCTTCTTCTTTCTGTCTGTTGTGTCTCCTTCTTTCTGCCTGTTGTGTCTCCTTCTTTCTGTCTCTCTCACTCAATCTGTCTGTCTCCTTTCTGTCTGTTGTCTATCTCCTTCTTTCCGTCTGTTGTCTGTCTTCTTCTTTCTGTCTGTTGTGTCTCCTTCTTTCTGTCTGTTGTGTCTCCTTTCTGTCTGTTGTCTGTCTCCTTTCTGTCTCTCTCTACCTGTCTGTCTCCTTTCTGTCTGTTGTCTGTCTCCTTCTTTCCGTCTGTTGTTTGTCTTCTTCTTTCTGTCTGTTGTTTGTCTTCTTCTTTCTGTCTGTTGTCTGTCTCCTTCTTTCTGTCTGTTATCTGTATCCTTTCTGTCCCGTTAGTTCATCCTTATCGCATAGTCTTTCGGCTGTTGTTTCTTGCCTTTTGCTGGCTGCGTTCCACGTGTTCTTTGTGTATCTGCATTCGATTACCCTTGGTTTTGCTCCATATTCTCGAAGTTACCAGTCCTCCGAGTGCTTAATTCAGCCTGACCGGTGGGCGGCTCAGGATAGAGAGGCGGCGCCTGATTTTGCACACCGCCTGACTCGCCCGTAGTAATCAAAAGGTCAGGACCGTAACAACGTTTACAACTCTTTGAACAGTTATAGGGCAATACCGACGCAATCCGTAGACCACATCTGCTCACTGAGTGGCTCCGCGGACCGCTCGGCGCGGTTCCCAGCGCGGGAGCCAAGAAATTCGCTCGAGCGCTGCGTCGTGGAAGGGGATGAACGACACTCAGTTGCAGGGAAAATGGCTTCGAGAGGGGGAAAGTAGGGTGGTTGAACGCCTAATGCTGCCTTCACATGGGAAAGTAGAATTAGCACAGAAAGTAAAAATGCCCCCAACTTACACAATTCGACTGCTTTTTCATTTCTGAGTTTTTTTTGTTTTTTTTTAATTTCTGAACAAATATTCTCGTTTCTTTCCTAAACACTAAACAAGTCACATGTTGTTGGAGTGTTTCTATGCTTCTACAATGAAAATTTTTGCCTATAAATCATTTTTTCAAACCAACGTTTTAGTGCTTATTACATCTCAGCCATTCCTAATATCCAATGAAGTTATTAGGCAAGATATGCTAAAAATTGTCTTAAGAGCTAATTTTCGAAGTTTCATCGTTTCCTCTCTGAACATCCTGTATACCGTGGCTTGCATAGATGTGCAGCGTGTTTTACAAAGGAAATTCTTATCTAGCCATTTTTATATTCTTCCTTTTTCTCAGCTAATATTTTATAAAGCTCATTATGAAATTTGGACACTTTTCTAGTGCTTCCTTTGCTTTTCATTATGATAGGAGTGAGTCTGGAATATTTTTAATAAGGCACAAGGAAAAGTTGGACAGCAGTGCGGCGACGCCGGTCCCCTTAATGCGCTTACTTGCTCCATCAGTCCTTTTCCTTATGTTGGTTTGGTCCCCAACTTACATGTAGAATTAGAAAGTAAGTTTCGCGTGAAATGAAGGGATTATTGTTCCCCAATTTACATCGTTTGTAAAAAGGATGCGGGTAAACCATGAGCCACAAGATTTCCTATCAACTCCGTGCACCAAGCTTTTGATTATTTCGCGTATCCGGGCGCGTCAACTGATATGGTCATTCGTCCCATAAGTGTAGTGCATGTTTCTATCAGGGATGTGGCGATGTTCTTTCCCCGCGAGTCGGTGGGATCGGCGAAGACCACGCCAGCTCGCGGGGGTTTCCCCATCCAGGTATCTCCTACCGGCGAGGCATCACCCCAGCCGGGTCAAGCTCTTTGCCTCCGTCTGGTCTCCCGGCATGTAGTGCAAGTAAGCATAAATGGTTGTAAGTAAGGGGTTAGTGTAAGACAAGTGGAAGCGCGCGGTCCGTTTGTTAGGGTACTGCTCCGGCATTCGCCTGGTGTTGATTGAAGAAACCACGGACAACTACCGACTAGAGCGGCCGAGCGTTAGAATTCTCCTCCAGACAGCGGCTGAACTCGACACCAGTGACATCAGTTGATGCCCTGAGTCACCTCATCGGCACCGAGCGTTTGAACATGCGCTATTGCAGATGATTATCTCAGAGCTAGGCAAAATAGAATGATTATTTCCTGACTTGACGCCCGTCAACTGCTGTAGTCACTACTTCCCTCGTAACGAAAACGTGAATAAATCTTGTTCCTACGTAAAGTAAATTACTCCCTCTAACACGTTGTGTAGTCGGAATCAATGTTTTGTAGGTCCTTGATACCCAAGGCTGGATTAACCACGCACGTTAGTCACAGTGCTTAGGGGCCTAGGGCCTCCTGATAATTTTTTTAAAAAGTTTGTACAAAGGACTAATAATACACACACACACATATATATATATATATATATATATATATATATATATATATATATATATATATATGGCGTCATTAGGTCGGTAGTCCGACTTCGCCGGCCACCTACCGATGTCCCCCATGCCTGGGCCTAGTTAAATTCCAATGCTTGGGAATAAGAGCGACATGGGGCTAACATACATATGTGTGTGTGTGTGTGTGTGTGTGTGTGCGTGTGTGTGTGTCGGCACGTTAAGTCCCAGGAGCTGGATTTGTCCCTCTCCCGCAGGAACGCGAGGTCCGGCCTCGATCTACACATCGGCTTGCAGAGTTTCGCACCCCAGGTATCACTCCCAGTGACGCACCACCCTACCTTCAAGATCAAATCTCCCGATTGATTGTGATTCCGGAAGCGACAACTACTGAGGTCATTAGTCACGTATTTGTAGTGCATGCTTTTTTTTCGAGAGAGGTGGCGGTGATCTTCCCCCGCTGTATGACGAGATCCCGCACCGACCGTCGACTAGTGGGGTTTTTCCCAACCAGGAATCTCTCAACAGCGGGGCACCTCCCCAGCCAGAACAAGCTCTAATTAAACGACAGGTCTCCCGACGTATGTGCCAGTGTAGTACATGTCAGTGTAGGTATGTGTGTGTGTGTGTGTGTAAGGGGAGAGGATAGGACAAAGAAGGGGAAGAAAAGGTCGCGCGCAGTCCGTGGCCCGTTTCTTACTCCGTACTGCTCCGGCATTTGCCTAGTGTTGATCGGTGAAACCACGGAAAACTACTGATCTGAGCAGTCGGCCAATACATTTCTCCTCCAGACAGCGAATGAATTCGACCTGGCTGAATAGCTTGTTTCGAAAATCCTGCCGCCGTCGGGACACGACCCTAGGACCCCCCCGTTAGAGGCACTGCAGTGACGTCAGTTGATGCACTCAGCCACCTCTCCCGGTCTAATATCCTGATACGTGTGGAATTGTGTAGTGCATGTAAGTGTGAACGTAACGATCAAAGATAAGAACGGAAAAATCACGCGTGGTTCGTTTGGGGTACTTTTCCAACATTTCCTAAGCATTTATCGGAGCAACTACGGAAAACTACCGACCGGAGTAGCCGGCCGCAAGAATTCTCTTCCAGAGAGCGATTGAATTCGTCCTAGCACTACGTCAGCGCTGGACAAGGCTAGCGCCAAATTCACTAGGTGAATTTCACCTCGGGTATTGTGCTTTGTACATATGTGAATTCTCTTCCATTCATCAATGTAATATCAAGATTCTACAAGCTTAACTTTGTATACTATAACTAGGGAGCGGATTTCTATGATTTTGCATATTTTTGTCCATTGCTTCAATGCTTAGCTAACTGACATTTCTTGATATTTGGTTGGAATATGATGCAATATGCATTTTGACCAAATATGCACTAACAAATAGATTAATGTTAGTGCATATTTGGGCGATTTTTCCTGTTGGTGCATATTCGTGTAATTATAGGCAAACATTTTGCATATTTCGTTAAAATTGAGACTTTTCTACAATACGCTTTATCTTTTCATGGAATCTATTTGTGAACGTTATTCGAAAGAGCTTGTAACAGTTTGCGTTTTTTTTCTATAGCTGGTAAAGTACTAGGCAAATGTAGGATATATCTTGATAACATGTTTAAACCAGACAGAAGAAATGTAAGAAGACATACAATTTACTTCACTATGGAAAATATTTACTTTAATTATTTCTCTGGTGAAGTAGATTATATGATGTTCGCACAAAAATATTTCTTTTCAAACCAAACATGCTTCTTCTAAATTTTATCAAGAGAGGTTTATAGGGGAAATGAAATATTGTTAATTTTAATTGCGTATTAAAGGACATTTGCGAATTTTTAGGTCATAAATGCATATTTTTAAAAGCATATTTCAAGATTTTTCAGGGCATAAAAATCCTCTCCCTAGTGATAACAGGTATTGATACAACAGCACATTTTTACATTATTTGTAACTTTTGCAATTTTCAAAAGTTCAGAGAGTTCAACGAACATTAGACTTGCGACATTTTTGTACGGGTATTCTGTACAACCCGAGAAAAAAAATACAGAAAAACATTTGAAGCGGTTTTTGAGAAATACTTGTTTTAAAATTGCTTCATTTTACGCAATATTGCGCGAAAACTTCTCACATTTAAATAAAATTGAATATGATCTTATTTAAAGACGTAATTTTGAAGAACTGATTTCATTTACATAAAATCTGGCTTCAATATTCTAGTTATAGGTAGACGCATAAATATTTTAAACTTCCCCAATATTCGAAAATTCAACGAAAATCTGAGTTGTGCTCTTTTTATGTCTTTACCAGGATTAAATATATATATATATATATATATATATATATATATATATATATATATTCCATCCTGTATACACACACACACGGTGGAACAATTAGTGACAACAGCCCTTGTATTTCCTCAACCGTGCAATATACCAAGATGCCGTTCCCGACACTATTGCATAGACAGGTAATCAGGGGCTATCTGAGAACCAGCATACTTCGTCTTTGTAGTATTTTTTACTACGAAGATATAAGGTCAACTTTGATTTTTTAAATGGAATCCTATACTTAATTTTAAGGTATCGTAATTGGCTTAAAAAGACGATCTCAAATATGCAATATATTTCATATTGAAACTAATAGTTTTTTTTTCTTTCTTCAGAAATTGATGTCTTTTTGTAACGTATCTCTCTACTGAAGTGACACTTTTGCATTCGGCCTTGCCGACGGTTTTGCCTACTTTCCGAAAACTCAAAAGCCAAGTACTATGAGTAGATAACAGGACGGAGGCCTAGAGAATAGTATGCGCCGTTGGGGTAATGATAGCGCACTTCTACCAGTTTCTTACAGCTTTCATTTCTTCTGATTCTTATGATTAATAAGATATTGTTCATTTATCTTTGTATTATTTACTTAAAATTTATTACAGAATATGTTGCCTGTAGTCAAAATAGCAGAATAGTATTTGCGTGACAACACATGAACTTCCCGAAATCCTGTATGCAGCACTTCCTTAAACGACATCTTTCGGGAAAATTAGTATCGAAGAAAGTAGTTGTTATTGTACTCAAGCAAATGACCGCGTTTGTTGAAGGACGGACTCGCGAAGTTTCCCATTCCGCTTCATTGGAAAAATACGTTACAAAAACACATCAATTTCTAAAAACGATTCGCTTAAATATGGGCAATCAATCGACTGTCCAGACGGCATCTTCGTACCTGGATCGGTTGAGAAGATACGAGTGGTGTTATCACTAGGACTGTGATTTATATGCATTTGCATTTTTTCCCCTGTTAACTAAAACATACAGTTTCAATAAATTGTATACGTTTTGAGGCATTTAGAAAAAAAATAAGCAATTTTTATTTCGCATATATCGCCATAATTGCATATTTTTCTATATTTGGACCATATTTGCATATTTTTGTTGCTATTCATCTCTTATTAGCGAAAAGGGCATATTCACCTCTCATTGCGAGGTATTTCAATGAATCAATCTGTCAGATGGTGCTTCTTATATTTTAAAAGCAGGCGCAGCGATAAAAGTTTTTTATTCTAAACGTCTGCATCTAACTTGCCTTGCTCATTGTGTTGCAGAAACCGAGATTTCAATTCCCAGATATTGATCAGTTGATATCAACTGTCAAGTAAGTATTCTTGAAGGCTCCAAGTCCTGTGGATATTTTTAAAAGAAATTACACTGACCTACCTCTACCTCCCCAATAAGACATAAGGTGGGGTACTTGGCTGAAGGCATCCGAGTACCCCAATAAGACATCATAAGGTGGGGTACTTGGCTGAAGGCAGCTGAGTATTATTTCAATTACTTTGATGAAATAAAATATGTACTAAGTTACCTATTTATTGTTGATGTGGAGTAGTCATCCAGCCCATTTAAAGCGATTTTGAGGCCAAAGAGACGTTCATTTGAGTTTGAGAACTTGAAAATGATGGTTGTTTCTAATTGCAACAATTTTGCCAGCGATCAATAAACTTCATTCAAGGTACGTCCCATTTTTTTCAATTTACTAACATTTCTCTTTTAACCAAATATCATTGGCTCACAAGTGAAATGCATTTAGTCAAGATTTTCAAGTTTTACTTTATTTGATTATTGTATTCTAGATTGTTTTATTATAATTGAGAGTAAGTCATATTCTTGTTTCAATACCTATATTTTTTTATTTAGTGAAATGTACATTAACTGCATCTTCCATAATTTTCCTAAGAAATGAGTGTTCTTCAAAATTAAGCCCTAGACTTAATATTTGTCGCTTGTAACAATTTATAGGGTTTCTGTTTATTTTTTTGCTGTAAATATATTTTCCACATTACACTTTTTATTTATTTTTACACTTACACATTACATTACACTATTTCGCATATTTTCCGTTTTAATTGCATATATTACCAAATATATTTACATATATATGCATATTTCGATGTTTATATCACATATAAATCACAGCCCTAGTTATCACTTAGTTGTTCCAGCCTACATATGTATATATGTACATTCGTGTGTGTGCACATGCATGCACACACACACACACACACACAATTATTGATTTTTTAATTAAAAAAATAACCAGAAATGTATAGTTTGATCATATAGAATCCCATTCTACTCTTTGTATGGTCTCCGATCCCTTCTGAGGACTCAACTTTCTGTGTGATATACCCCGCACAGTGCTGGTAAACCCAAGAGCAAAGAATGAAAAAAAATTCTAATTCTGTTTTCATACCATTTCAAGATTGAAATGCTAAGGTGGACTTCCTGATCAAAGACACAGCATCGCAAGTAAAACAAATTCATAGTTTCATATCAGGTGGTCATGTGGAATCTAGATAAGAAAGAAAATATTCCTTGCACCTAAGTGCTAATGCAGATTTTATATATAGAAGAAAAAATCATTTGAATTATTACTTTTTTGTAATATTACTTTTAAATGTGATTTTTTATTGTTTTCATTGTTTTTAGCACCCCTTCTTTAGCCAGAATAATTGCCTTTTTGCCTGCCTATTTTCGGTAAAATAAATGCTTATCTTTCTGACCTCTACTTATGTCATTTTAATTTATTGTACAGATGCAGTGAGTCAAGAAGAAATGAGTGGTACTGACCAATGACTTGATATAAATCTGCTGACAGTTAAATGGAAAAGTTTTAATTTTTCCAATTTTCTCATATTATGGACAATCAGGTAAAATAAAGTTATTCAGTCAATTTTATCCATTTATTAAAATGACATTTTGAAGACACTGCTCTTCATCTTCAGGTTGCAATACTTTATTTTGTACATAATTAACAATATGTAATTGAATTGCCAGGTTGCATTGTGTTAACATATTGAAAACCAAACTATAATTTACATAAAATGTTATATAACTAGGTAAAAACCATAAAATAACAAAACAACAAATACAGGAGTATTGCACAAAGCACAAATACCATAAGCCTACCAGATTGGATTAACGTAACTTGAGTTTATGCTTAGCTAAACCCACTATATGAGAAACACATTAGTGACATCTTTCATACATTAAATTCAATCATGCATCATAGAACTGATTTTAACCATTCAATGAATTTTTCCAAAGTATGTATTCTGAATAACAAACCCACAAAATGAAAGTTTGCTATCTGAGACACCAAAAGGAACACTACAGTCAATACAAACCTGGAACAATATGATACTTACCAATGTAAAATAACGATACTTGTTGTTTCCATCCATTCTATGAAACAAAACAACATCAATAGTTCTTAACTGTTGACAGTTTACACTTTGTAATAATTTTAAAATTTAAATTTACAATTAAAGAAAAAGAAAAACATATGGACTTTACCGACTTAACAGTAATATAATTTCTTGGCAGGAGGTTCCCTTCCCCAACCACTTAATCACATTTTCTCCTTCCTCCTCAAAGTCCTGTCCCTTCCCCATCCCAATATCACATTTTCCCTTTCCCCCAGCACAGTAGTTGCAACTTCACACTGGACTGCTGGAGATGTGCAACTACATAGTGAACAGTGTGTGTATGATGCCGGTTGAAACCATGGTTTACCCTTCGAGATGGGAAAACAAATATCTCCATTATCATGGATCTTGTCTAATAAAAATTGAGCTAATGATATTTGCACTTTGCGTAACATCCCTTTAATTATTGTTTTAAATGTTACTTTATGTTTTTTACCTATTTTACGTAAAATTGTATATAATTTATAGTTGATGTTTTCACTGTTTCAATGTTTAAATACAATGCACTATATCATTCACTTCCATATTGTTAATTACAAACAATAATGCAGTTTGATGATGAAGAGAAGTCTCTGAAAAGTCATTTTAATAAATGGCTGACTGAATAACTTCTTACTGGATTGTCCCTAATATAAAAAGAAAATTGGAATAATTATATCAATTGATCACATTATAACAGGAAATATTTTAAACTTAAACATATGCAAGACATTGAGTATGGCTGTGGGTAATCTGAGCAAGTGCTAAAATGGCAAGAGTAAGGATGAAGAAGAATAGGTAAAAAAGATTAAATATTTGTGTGATAATAGACAACCAGGTGACCTTTCAAGAACTTAATAATTATGTCTTAAAAACTTGATAACTTTATTTAAAAATTCTTTTTTGCTGAATAACTGTTTCTATACAATTAGACAATACTGAACATCAAAAAAAAATTATATTGATTTTAATAATGATATTTAATGCTGTAGTTACCATTTGCCCTGCATAATTCTAAAAAACTAAACATGTCTGTAGAAAATATTGTACCTCAAATGATGGGTCAAATACCCCATCTCAAACAAGATTTATCTAGTTTCCCTGATCCTTCAAGCAAAAGCTGAAATGGACCCTCGTTTTGCTTCTGGGCCTAAATGTAGATGTCAGTGCAAGTTTCTTGAGCTCAATGGGGTATATAGTTATTCAAATAATCTTGCTCTATGTTCTCACAGTAGTGCTGGAGCTAGGCAATTCTGGGCCCAGGGCAATGCTGAAACATAGCCCCATCCCACCCCCAAAAAAATTCAAAATGTGAAAGTTGTATCTAGAAACTGTACGAGTTATTTTATTTCAACAAATAACAAAAATTACACCATTTAAGCTAGAAAAAGGTTTTGTAAATATATTTTAAATAATAGTTTTAATTAAAAGTATTTAGTAGACCTGTGATAGTGTCTTTTGATTCATTTCATTGAGTCCTACCTTAAAAGAAATGAATATAATTAATTATTTAATGTAAAAAAAGTAATTGAAAATTAATGAAATATCACACTATGGTACAATGACTAATAAAATTACGATAACTACTTTTCGAGTTGTACTTTCTTTTTCAACATTTTACTAATTTTTCCCCATCAATCCCATCATCGAGCCCCTTGACGTACAGGGCCCTGGGCGACTGCCTGGTCTGCCCATGCCTTGCGCTGGCACCATCTCACAGCAGAATCAATTGCTTTATAGAGGGCATGATAAGGGATAAGAGCCAAAATCAGTAACTGATAAGCCTTTTTCACATAAGAGTTTTTCAATCACAAGGACAAATATTTTCTTACTAATTCTTCACAAAAATGCTTATTGCTACCTGTATTCATAATTCAATTTAATATGTACACAAGTTACGGAAAAAATCTCAGAGCTCAAGAGATCATACTTCGATTACACCTTATAGTACCTCATACTCAGTTTTTAAAACATTTTTTTATGTTAAATAAACACAAATAAATAAATAAAAAAGCTACAAGAAAGAACACTACCAAAGTAATATTTGTGTGTCACTGTTCTACTATTCTCTCTTCATCACTAGGAGAAAGGATATAGCAATATTACAAGTCCTAACAAGGGATAAAGAACAGAATTAAAAAAACACTGATAAGATAATGTTAGTTTCATTTTAAGAGATTTGGGTTATCTACCTATTTACTCTTAGACAGATTAATTTTTACTTCACCTCTCTTCACCTAAAAAATATAAAAACCATTACTTCAGTCCAACATTTTCATATTGACTAATTAATTCATTAATTATTTTGGGTTATCGAGCATATCAACTGCTAAGGCCATTAGTTACATTAGTGTATTGCATTGTTTTTGGGGACTCAATATGTTAAGACAAAAAAGAACGTGGAGCTGGTGCAGAAGTTTATACCATATTACTTAGTTTATGTAAAGCAGATGGAGCTAACTGAACTCAATTTAACAGATAAGTTTTGAAACAGCACAGTCATAGAAAAATTATACAGAACATAATTATTTGAAAACGTGGCAGTACAGTAATTCCATTGCAGCTACATAAGCCATCTCTTCTTTAAAACTTTCAGCTATCAAAATAAAGAAAGGAAATTACTATCCAATGGCTTACTAAAGAATATAAAGTAGGTAAAATACAATGGGTACCACGTCATTGTGGTCAGCAAGGCAATAAACCAGCAGACAGAGGGAAACCACAATTCTCAATAAATCAAGCTGTTCAATGTCTTATCTTTCAGCCAAATTAACAATAAAGAATCTCATTAAGAACCAGACAGGATAAAATATCATATACCAAACTAAGTATAAAACATGACATTCCTTGCACGGAGAATTCTATATCCCTGAAGCAGTGGCAGTTTTCCTGATGTGAACAGATTATAATCTCCTCGCAGGCCATCTCTTAAAACTAAATACATATCCATCACCAAAGTAATGTGGAAGATAGATTTATGATGGGAGTTTGTCTTCACCACCTCTGAAATTGTTTTCTAAACTGCATTACAAAGCATGAAGACATACAGTGAAAAAGACAATGTCCAAGATCATCCAAGTTTCAGAGCATTATTAATAGTTGTTATTGTTTTCTACACAAGTATATATGTACATATATGCTTGTGTAGAAAATATGTATACAAGTATTGCCACACCAGCAGAATTAGTTGGACAGTTTAGAGAAAAAGTGGGAAATAGGTTAATTAATCTAGTGTGATGCTAATGTTTACATAGTGAAAACAACAATGTTAAAGATCATCCAAGTTTCTGGGCCTTGTTAATGGTTGATATTGTTTTCTACACAAGTATATCAATATTTAATGATCTATCATACCTTTCCACACCAGCAGAATCGGTTAGTTTAGAGAAAAAGGGGGAAATATGTTGATAAATCTAGGGATGCTAATAAGTATAGATATGTTATTGATAATTAATGAAGTTGTTTACAGATGGGGTTATTGGGGGTATTAGTATTTTTGGTTATTACTATAAACTGAACAAACAATGTAACACACCATTAATACACGTCATGAAAATAACTGGACATCACCATTTTTTTTCAGACAATTCCAAAGTTTTACCTTCTAGATTCTTCACTTCTTTAAATCGAGTAATGTTATGCAGATTATAAAATCATACAGAAAACGTCACACAAAAAATCCTTAATTATCACATTTGGTTCTGTTAGCGTGAAGTCCACAAAATATTGCTATACAACACTTACTATTGTGGAATTGTATTTGACCAGAGCAGCTTCATACAGCTTCAATTCTACCATTTAATTATTACGTACTTATTGAGCTCCAAATCTATTACTACAAATATGCTCCAACCCGACGCGTCAACAGATTTTTTGACAGATTCGAATGCAGAGAGTATTATGGAGCAGAGAATATCTACGTCAGCACGATCAGCATGTGACAAGCCGAACAGTATTTCCAACTTAATAACACACAAAAGTCCTATCGCCATTCCTCTGTTTCGCCAAATACTATATCTCTATAGCATTTGGTTTCGTCGATGCTAGAGAATGCGATTTTTCGCTGTTTGAGCTTTAATCTATTTCTATCAGGGGCGAATCCAGCCAATCATTTTGGAGGGGGCTATCATATATTTTTGTTATATTACATCGATATCATAGAGAAAAGAACTATACCTCCTTAGAAAAAACCTCCTTAGTTTAAGCCTATATTTTTGCAGTGCATCCCTATACGACACTATATATTTTTTAAATAATTACATAAATCTAACATAAATATTTAAGTCAATTTTACCGAATAAAAGAAGGTAGTGGCGACTCGTACTTAGGTGGCACGGTTGCACAACCCCCAGAAAATGAAAAAGATCTTCTATCTTAGGAATATACATTGTCCTTTTAAAACATTCAGTATTCAAGATATTGCAGATATATCTATGTATATGAAATCATGTTGAAACCAAAGAGGTCCAACTGGCGCTCTATCCAGTTTCTGGTGCCTTGCCAACCTAGCTGGTTGCTGCACTACGCTCGTGGCTGTTTTAATGGGTTTACTAATGTACTCTTTGTCACTTTGATTTAACACGGGGAACATACGACCTCTTGGTGCAGCAACCAGCTAGTGGCACTGTCTAGCGTTACGCGGCGTCGGAGGGAATCTCTGGGGAATACCCATATTCTGTCTTCGCCTGACTCACTGCGATGTAGTTTTATGATTTTCGCTTGTTATTGAAAGTACACAAATTCAGTCAATTATTGGCGATATTCAATGCATTGTTTGTGATACGCTTATGATACTTCATTTGATATTACGTTTCTTCATTCAAAACTTACTGAAACAATGCCCACACACAAACTGCTTATAAAATTATTGGGCGTTTCGATGTAACCCGTTCCGAATTTATGTTTTAAACATGGGCGCCAAGAAAAGGTTACGTTAATATTATTCAAATTAATGCTTCAACCGTTATCTAAATAAAATCAATATCCCGCTAGCTGGGTTGATGAGTTTCGTTAGAAATAATCGCTATTACCTCTAATAGCCGATTATCCGATCTGCCATCTATACAGAGTGGCGAGGAATCTGAAAACAAATATATATTGTCTAGCTACTTATTAGCTGGAATTGGCCAAATGAAAATCGTTTGTTCTATTTCAAAAGAAACTTATGGTTTATTCTCAATGCCAGGCAAAAATATGACTTGAAAAATTTGTAACAAAGAAAGAATGTTCTTTTGGTCACGAGCGCTTTCAAACCTTATCCTGCAGTATCCGTCTTCGCGCGCACATGAACGAAGGCACTACGAAGAACCATTTTCCTCTTCTTCTCGGTGACGAGAATTCCGAAGTCCAAGTACCAGATTCTTCTCTCCTGCTCTTGCACAGATGTTGTCGAGTCACTGATCCTCACCACCTCAAATACTCGTAGTTATAATTTAATTTACTTCGCGAAAGTTCCCAGTTCTTTCTGATTACGCGACGAGAATGTTAAAGTTCAGCAAACTATTATTTACTCAGAATTATCCCAAGTCCTGTTGCGTACAAATTCATTTAAATTCTAATTTCCGCACATCGCAAAAATATTCAGAGTCCCAACTTGTTGTAGATCTTATAAATTCTATCAGTCTGAAATTATTAGCTCACACACGAAAATTACAAGTTACACATTTTTACACAGCAAATTATTCGAAGTCCATCACGTTATTTCATCCCGATAAAATTCTAATTTCCGTTCGTCGCACTCAAGAATTACTGAAAGTCCGATAAATATTCACTCTCAAGAAAATATTGCAAGTTCCAATCTCACAAAATTAATCATCCGCGAGCGACCCGCACAGCACCACGACATATGTCAGAATGTGAAAATAATCTTTCTGTTCAGCTCTTCAAGATTTGGCATATTTCTTTCTACTGCTTTTCACCAGAAACATTCGACGCACTTCCGTCGTGAATAGACTGTCACTGTTCTCCTGGCCAATCACTAAATCGATTACATAATCAACTAGTTATGCCCTAGACTCTCATTGCTCTGGCCAAACACAGTGTTGTATAGCACTCTTATTGCTCTCATTGCTCTGGCCACAGTGTTGTATAGCAATATTCAATTGATTCAATAGAACAATGAATTCAATTGAAAATAAAAACAAGTTTTGCTTAATTGTTCTGTTCAACTGAATGGCGCATTGAAGAAAAGATGGATATTGAGAGACCGGGATTTGATTGAGAATTCAAGAGTGGTTTTTCATAGGTAATACCACGAGTGCTTTGGAAATTGTCGATAAATCCCCACCTTTACCCAAAGAACTCATCAAATGTACGTTTTGGATCAAGAAACCTAATGTTAAATGAAGTATCATAAACGTACAGTAAAGTACATACTTGTTACAGGCATATTGTCTTTTTTTAAAAATTACACATTACAAAGTAAAGTAATTCATTATACTATATCATTGTTTTGTTAAAGTAAACATTATTTTTCTTTTAGACGATCAGTATAGTCTCTAATTGTTTAGAAACAGTGATGCAGCAGAAAAGATTTTACTTTTAACTTAAATGTGTGCACCATTTTTAATTGTTTATTTTCATCTGGCAATGCGTTGTAAAGTAACGTACATGTATTGGATGTGGATTTCTTGTAGTGAGCTGTTGATACTGACACTTGAAGAAAATGATTTCTACGTCGTGTGTTGTAACTATAAATATCGGTATTACATGAAAATATGTTCCCACCGTTAAGTAAGTCAGTTTTGACAAATAATACAGATTCGTAAATGAATAGGCAAGGCAATGGTAATATTCCAACCTCAATGAAAAGAGGCTTGCAGGGAAGAATATAAAACAGCAAGATAAGACGAATTTCCTTTGTAAAATACGCTGCACCTATGCAAACTGGGCAAATTTTATGCATCTCCTATGTACTTGACAAAGGCGTAATATAGTCAGCTTTGAAAAGACAATTACTAGTTCAACAAAACGACGTAATTCATTCAATCAACGAACGATTCAATTGAATAAAAACCAACTTTAACAAAACCATATTTCGGAAGAAGTCAGGAGGTCGGAAGAAGTGAGGTAGTCGGTCCCCAATTCACATACGCCTTTCTCATGGTCGGTCCCTAGTTTACATATGAGTTACAATCTTATTTACCTTCTGGTCCCCAATTAACATTCGTCGAAGATAACATTTTGCCAATGAACATGTCGATAAAACAAAAGGTAAATTTTACATTACAAAATTGCTTATGTGGTATTTGCTCCTGATTTGGTGGGCAACTCATTAAGCATTAATGACTAGCAGATCGCATTCTAATGGAGACCATGATTGGTTGATTGATTAATTATTTGATTTTCCGAGCGCGTCAACTTCTGAGGTCATTAATCCCGTAAGAGCAGCATGCCTTCTTCCTCAAGAGTAGCGATGACCCCCCCCCCCTTTGGTTCACTTATTTCACCATTGAATTACATCAACGAAACCTCATCAGCATTCCCTCAAAAGGGCCACAAAATATTTTAATCTTCTTTTACAAATATCCTGGAGAGATGCAAAACCTTACATGTTCCACAAATATCAAGTTTTGTTTCACAGGCTTTAACATTGCAGCTACAATATTATCCTTTCCTTATTCTGACTTCACTAACAAAAACTCCTCAATGAATATAAATTGGCTTGACCACACCCAGGAGCAAACTGGAACCTTGAACTTCTTTGTTCTTTTAAAATTATTTGAAAGGCCCTGTAAAGACAACTAAGAATGCAGGAATCTCAATGGCATAATGCTTGAGCCTGCAAGGCCTGCATTGCAGATGGGCCCAGGAAAAAGAGGGCCTATTTTTAAGGGATATGTTTATTATTTAAGGTACAAACACAACTTGTATTTAATATTCACTTTTATAAAGGGGGCCCTGATAAAAGTTTTGCAGGTGGGCCCGCACACATTTTGTTAAGCTACTGAGCAATAGAGGCAAGGAAATATATACTAGTAAAAAATATTTATTATACTCATAATAATAATAATAACAACATTTTTTTCCTTATAGACTTACAAAAAGTATCAAGCAAAGTCTGTCTAGCAATTAATTTAAATTAAAGTAAGAATTACATGTTTTTAAATTACATTATATTACAGTAATAATGCAATGAGTTTACATTAAATTGCTAAATAACATGTTAAAAATATATCTAAATGATTTCAAAAAACATTTAATTAATTTATATTATAACTGGAATTTTAATTCAATTACATTAACTTACAGTAATAATTCAAATAGTTAACTTAATAAATTACATTATTAATAAAACATGTAAGTAATATCATTGCAATAAGCACTAAAATAAAGTAAATTATTTTAAACTACACAAAAGTCGCATTAACAAATTAAAATGACATTAACAATTAATTACATTAATAAACTAGCAGCTTATGATACAGTGGCAAATAATTTACAATTAGAGTGAGTAATTCCATTATCTTACAGTAGTTTAATTAACTTACAATAGCATGAATGCATTAATAGTAATAATAAATTAAAATAATTGCTTACAATAACATGAAACCTAATTACATTATTAACTGCGTTCCTAATAGTACATAGCATTACTGGACTAAATAACTGGTAATATGAGTGGTCACTCTTGCAGTGGTACATGGTTAATAATTAATATTTCTTCTTGATTGTCAATATATGTTTACAAATAAAAGTATCCAAAGTTTTTTATGACAATCATTTATTTTAGCAATTGCACAACATTTCGTAACATCATCAGGTGCTGAACTTAGTGTGGGAACGCTATCCCATTGAACTATCTCTGCAGCAGAACATTCAAGGAAACATTATGAAAACCTCACTCTCACTTAGTTGATACCACATAACTAACAAACATAACTTACTTACATAACTTAGTTATGTGGTATCAACTAAGTGAGAGTGAGGTTTTCATAATGTTTCCTTGAATGTTCTGCTGCAGAGATAGTTCAATGGGATAGCGTTCCCTCACTAAGTTCAGCACCTGATGATGTTACGAAACGTTGTGCAATTGCTAAAATAAAGGATTGTCATAAAAAACTTTGGATACTTTTATTTGCATGGTTAATAATTACAGAAAAGTTAAAGCAATTGAGGTATCTTATACAGATGATATTATGGTCTCAGGGAAATTAATAAAAAGTTGTGCAGCAATGCAGAATAGATAGTTATGCATCTATTACTCACAAGATATTAATTCAAGTTCATAGTAATACTTTATAAGAGAACAGTGCTACCTGAGTCAGTAATTTGTATTTGATAAAAAAAATCTTTGGAGGGCTGTCTTGGATTCAATTTGAAAATGCTTCTACACATTTCTTTCGTAGGACCATTAATCTATCCATGTATGTGGAATGTATTGGAGTTTTATTTAAAAGTATTTTGACATGGTTGTTGAAAGCTAGGCTTTGATCTATCAATATTCCTAAAAACTTATGACTAGGGCCTAGATGTTTATGATGTCATTTTGTTTTCTGTGGTATTTATTTCCATGGAAAATATAAGTTAAGTCTGATTTTATTTACAAGGATTAAAATTAGGCAATTTTCACCCTGTCACCTATCATCACATTTTCTATTCATTTTTCATGTAATGTTTATATTTTTCCATAAATTTTTGCATTTTTTTACTTATATTTTTATCTTTTTTACTTCATATTTGCATATTTGCTTGCAGTCATTTCAAAGAGATTTTTCAGCCTCATAATTGTTATCTAATTTCTTACAATTTTATTTAATTGTTATCTGCTACATAGGAGAAAAAGAAAGCACCAGATGCAAAGGAAGAGTTGGTTTAGTTTTGACAAGTTTTGTGGAAAGGTCAACTTCTTCTACAAATGTTTAGCAGGTACAATTGTCTTCATAGAGCACCAAAGGAGAAGGGGTGAATTGGAAATGTACCAGATTTTAAAAGAATATTTTCAATATAATGGTTATTTAAACAGCAGGAAGATTTTGAAGGTTTCGAAAATGCAACCAAAAATTTTAGTCATATTTTCGTATTTTTTGGTCATAAATGCATACATATTTCTAACATTTTTACGGCATAAACATCTGGGACCTACTAACCACAATCGGTTTGATTTACAGATTCCAAACACTGCATGCATCATTGATCTCAAAAGTAAAAAATGATAGTGTATCATGAAAAAAAATGTTGAGAGTAAAAAACTTTCATCCCCCCAAATTGGGACATTAAACAAAAGAAAATACCCTAAAAGGTTCTTATCAAAATATATGAAAAATGATAATAATATTGAAATAATATTCATATTAAGAATAACATGAAATTGAAATAATATTAATACCAGAAACTATGATAAACACTATGAAGATATTCTTATTCTATTAAATTAATTTTCATTAGCTTATTTTCTATCACCAACACTTAACTTACCCATAGCTTTGTCTTGAAATTCCAATTGAACTTAATTGCAGTATTTTGGAATACAGAGATGGAACTTATTTATAAAAATTCACCAATACTTAAAATCTTCCATTTTCAAATTCACATAAACAACATTTAAAAATATTCATGGTGATATTTCAATTCCAGGTCAATTATTTGACACAGCTTGTAGAATGAACAGCCACACTAAATTTGGCTGTTTCGATTCCAATAAAACAAAAGGCATGTACAAGAAATGGTGTAAATTGAACAGGGACTACATCATGCTTTTTGAACAAAACATTAAAAAAATACTCTTAATTTTAAAGATTCCTGTAAAATGTTTGCACAAATTTTAATGTTACTTGAATATGCATTGGAGATGAAGCTCATTTAAGCTCAGAATTATTCAATTCAAGGAACCTCGGAGAATATCATAAGTAATAAAAAAACAGTTTCATGAGCCCTCTTAAGTTCTTTAATTCGTTATGCCTTTATAACATTAAACTTGACAAAAAATCTCTTTAAGTCAGATACTCCACTTTGAAACTCCATTTTTCTACTTTCTTTCAAATGTTTTTCAAAGATAAAGCAGGAGGACCTGCAATTGAAATCAATTGTATGATCTTCACATAACCAAAATCTTCAGAATCAATAAGAAATCTTTTGCAGTTGAACTCTCAAACCAACTGTTTATATTTCACTGAAGTCCCCTCATCATACCTTATTTCTACTGCAAATAAGTAACATTAGTCACTTCAACCACCTTCAATATTTATTATAGAGTACAGTAAAACTTGCTGAAACCAGAAGGTGCAAATTGTGGAAATCTCTTTAATGATAACAGATCACAGCCTGGATAAACTCTACAGTTACATTGCATAATGTGGAATCTTGTCTAATACTCAAAAAAATTAGTCTTGCGATTCTTGTAAAGCTAGTTTTACTCTACTTACATTTTGTTCATGTCAATGGATCTTCGAAAATAATTAAAATCCTATCTTTCAAGAATATATGTTTGTCAACTAATGCCTTTTATGCTCCTTACAAACACCAGGAAATATACCTTAGTTGCTAAGGGATATTATTAATGTGTTTTATGTTTACAACATTATACAACTTTGAGGAAACAAAATGACAGGAATATAAATAAAGCTATTATGTATCATTAAGAAATATTTATTACTAAACCGTCTACAAGTTTTACATCAGTCTTATCATTCAGCCTTAATGCAATTATTGGAATGCCAATAAAACTACTCCTAACATAAAATTCAAAATTGTACAAGTTCAAAAGTATACAGGGTCACATGCACATGCTATTTGTTGAGAAACATTTACTGATCCATTTTGTCTCCAGCCTCTTTCTTGTCGGATAGGGTCTTCTCAGCAGCACGTGGTGTTGAGGTCACAGCTGGGGCATTTGTATGCGTTATTGGAACAACACGGTCAGTTGCTGTGGACTCTATGGCTTTCTTCGGAGCCTCTATTGACAAAACACCATCTGAAGAAAGTTTTGAAACAACAGCATCTGGGTTGACATCATCTGGAAGTCTGTAACGACGTTGGAATTGGCGTGAAATGAAGCCATGTTCATCAGGTCGTTCCTCATGCTTGCCCTCAACAACAACATAATTGTCCACCATTTTCACATTTATTTCATCAGGCTTAAATTGCTGAACATCCAGATTCACCTGTAAACAAAAAAAATAAGTGAATAATTTCAATTTCCTTTTTCTTCTTTTTGTCCCCAAAGCAAGGGGAAATGAAAATTGCAAACAGTTACCTTAAAATTGCAAACAATTACCTTAAATGCATCTGGGCTGTTCTGAACATTAGAGACGCCGCTGTTTCGAACAGCCTGATGACGCCAAGGACGAATATAGCCAGACACACAAGGAGATAGCAAGGGGCGTACCAAGTCATCGTGGAGGACTCCTAAACCAAAGTTTTGGTCAAAGATACTGCCCGTGCGGAAAGGGTACCCAAAATCTTCCAGGAAGTCGTTCAAGAAGTAGCGAGAGAGAGACATCTGCAAAAATTACACACCCACACAAATTTAGAGAACAAAGAACATCACGCAGTAAAATAAAACCAGCGGTGAAATTCCCGACTATTCTGTACATAAATGCAATGTTGAAAGTATTAAACGAATCTAATGCGACTCCTCTTATGTAATTGGAAACTAAATATAAACTACCTCGTTTATGGAGCAATATTCCGTACCGACAATATTTACTCAAGTGAATCCAAACCGCATTTCGCTACCACAATTCATTACTCACCTTACCTCAAAACGACTCGAACAAAAGAAATAGTCTTCCAAAGATTGCTTAAATCGAAATCTCACGAAACTCACGACTAGGCGACACGAATACCACTTTACACAATACTTCCACCACGCGTCACTTTGCCGTCGATTCAACTAACGGCGGCAGCAGCTGCGAGCGCTCTTTTATAGGCTCGCCGAACTTTCTCGACGCGTCCTGAAATCGACCGATTGTTCCCGAGAGACAGGATGATGTAACAATACGGTGTACATAAATAATACCATGGTGGAATCCTTACATTATGAATTTTTATTGTGGGCATATGCTCAATCTGGGCTCGGCCAGTGCAAGGAAAAGGGGCATTGGATTATTTATGGAAGTATTTTTCCATAAATGGACCCTTTCTTTGGCTGTGGCGCAGGAGAGTTTTCGAGAATGTTCCACCCCAGGGATGTTCAAATAGGGGTGGGAATATGGCATGCAGCGTGTGAAGTGATTAGTATTCTGCTGTTTGCAAGTTTTCCATGTTGGCATCGAACAATCACGATCATTTTCATATAATTTGATTACTGGGTGGGCAGTATTTAATTTCATTGACTTATGCCTTGTAAATACTGTCAGTTTCAGCCACAATAAAATAAAACAAACATCGATGTGACATTCTTATTGAATAATCATTTAATAATTCTTTGTGTTTATTTTAAAAACTAGAAAGCACTTTGAATAACAATACAAAATAATGTTATTCTGCTTAAAATATTCGTGTGATATAAACGCGAATTGAAAGTGATATGCCATCTAAGAAAAAGTGAATTATCTTTCTGATATTTAATTCTCATTTTGTAATGATTCACCCCTACGAATCACACTTAAAGATTATTTTTATTTACTATTAGAATATAGGCTATCTCTTTTTTCGCACGTGTAAGGAGCACGTGGATTTCTTTATCCTACTCCAAACGTCAGTAATTGCTGTTTCAAACATTATCAGCAATAAACATTTTGGTATTTTTGTGCAATGATTGCGATTCTTAATTTTCAATTATGTTGTTCGGACGAAGTAGTGATCTTGAGAGGCTGAAATACAAAGCAATAATTGAATTGAAATTTCTGTTCAGGGTAAAAAATATAATGAATATTAGAAATTCAGTGTCTCATACACAGTTTTAATCTATGAGTATTTTGACTATGAAAGAATATAACAAAGTCACAAACAGCAAGACTTGATAATAAAATCAATTTCTCAAAACTGCACGAGAAAATCAATACAAGCAGCCCTGGTTGCCCAGTTATGTACTATGTGGGGGAGGGAGAGAGTGGTACCACTGAGGGGGTGACTATAATTAAATATAAATACATTTTATTCTATGTACATTATTTGCTTTAATTTCAATGTAAATTGTTAAAAATCAAAATGTTGTTTAAAATCTAAAACAATACAAAAATTATATTCAACTGAATTATTTTAAAAAATTTTCAATTTACATATGAATAGGTGATTATTTATCATTAATAACATGACTTTAAACAAAAAGGTCTAAAAATTTGGGAACAGTCCTTCATCTGAGTGGGATGAAGGAAAAGGAGGGTGGTATTTCATCATCCTAAAAAAAATACTACAAATCCAAATATTATCTTCCCATGAAGTCTATCCATATCCAATATGTTGTTTTCTCAATGATAACTTTTAAATGTTCTTGAATTCATTACCTGTCCTGTCAAAGAATTTTCCATAAAAATTAAGCTTTTTATGAATGTTGGGTTTAGATATTTATTTAGTCAAAAAACAGTTAAAAACTGTATGTAACATATGGGGGAGAAAATCACCTGCACATGCTTTCTTGAGTTGGGGTATAGAAATGGAAAAAGGAGAAAAAAGGAAAACAATCTAATAAAAAAGGGTAATAAATAAGAACATAATAGTTTTGAATTGAAGGTAGTTGTTATTCAGGAATATGAGTGTATATACCTTACATCTGAGTAATGTCATGCAGACAAAACAGTATGCTTAAAAGGAAAAATGTACACTTATCAGTATAACATGGGTGTTTGGTTTCCAAATTTTATGGTTCGACCGTAATAATATTTTCTGTGAGAGAGGATTCCTGGTTTCACATGATGATAATGAGCAACATAAGAAACATTATTATTTGACTTTGCTGTACAATTCTGTTGCATTTAGAAAGTGTCAAGTTGTTGCTGATGTGTGTTGTGTCTTTTTTAGTAGAATTGTAATCTAAATTTACAAAGCAGATCATGTAAACTGATGATTTTATAATTTAAATATTCAAATTTTAAATTTAAATTTTTAAGTTAAGAACTAAAATTTAAAAGTTGACCTGACATTTTAAAAGTAAACATCTATTAATAATGTTTACAAATTACTTTTAAAAATTCAAATTGCTATAATAAATCGAGAACGAATTTTGAAAACAAATAGCAAATGGAGGTGTTTGGGTATCTTCATATGTGCACGCTTGTCAACTCCAATGTCTTTGTAGAAAGGACAAAGTGTACCAGTAAGGAATGACACTCCGAGGAAGGTCACATTAGGACAGCCTGTGCCTAGAATGCAGCGTCTCACAGACAACAAAGTATCTACAAACTCTGACTGTGGAAGCCTACGCTTTCATTTGACATCAGTGTGGTTCTTTCATTTCCCCTGCCTGTCTCCTCCATTGTATACACTCATACACTCACTCTCCTACATTGTATAATCTATATTCATGATTTTAATCAAAATGCCATTAAATTATTTATCCTCTACTCTAATATTTTGAAAACAGGTGACATACAAGTGTGCATACCCTTTAAATAATTCAAAATAAATAATAAAATAGTAATTCATTAATTCATCATATCCAAGAAATTTATCAATTTATAAACCTTCACTTTTCAGTAAAGCTCAATAACTAGAATGATTGTGCAATTACTGCCACACTAATTGTTTACTTTCTTGTTTTAAGTTTTCTCTGTAATTAACATGTCTAATTGTATTGTACCTACTTACTAAGTTCTTTCATTTTTTTCACAGAAATTTCCTTTATTCTGTGATAGTATTAAGTCAAAATCATCCATTTTTGAAGTTGTGTTACTTATCTATGTGACATGTTAAAAAGGATATCAAATATAGCATATAACTTGGTACAAAAATTGGTTGGTTTTGGAACTGGATGATCTCTTGACTTCCCATCATGGTGGTGCCAGTGACTCAAAGGATCTCCATTAGCCTTCTTTCAAGTGCATGTTGGAGCAAGCTGTTTATCCTGAAATATGAACTATTTACAATGCAAAGAATGAAGATACTGTTAAAACACACATTCCTTATGGTCATTCTATTAATACCATGATCTTTGTTAATTTGCTTCTTGTGTTAAACATTGCTTTAGTAAGTGGTTTCTTGGAAGTATTGAAAGTGAAAATTACAGATATAATAGCAGCAGTGCCAAATCTTTCTTTCACAGACTACAAATATTAGGAAGGAATATTTCGTGCACTTCTTATGCTTGGTCATTTCTAGGGATTGGATTTATATGTTCGAATAGTCTATGAAATGTGGGCATTTATTCAGTAAAAATGTGCACTAAAAATGCTTTATAAAGTATATTTACCCATCATAACATTATTTACGATAATTTTTATGCCAGAACACTTATCTGATACTTTACTCTCACTTTACTACTCAATGAAATTTTGGAGTAGTATTAGTTTCCAGAATGGAAATACCTTGTTACTAAGTATATTTAACATTACCCTCCAAACCACATTTTAACATAATTCAAAAAAACACTTTCCCGCCATGTTCATATCTTGGAAAAGAAAGTTCTCTACTAACTGTACTAAATAGATTTAACAGTTAGGTACTCTTCAAACTGCATTTTAACAAATTCCAAGAATCCCTTTCCAGCCATGCTTATACCTCAAATAGAGAAGTTTCCTATCAACTCTACTAAATAAATATAGCAATTACTCATGGAAACGCATTTTAACACAATTCTAAGAACTCCTTACTAGTCACGCTTATACCTTGAAAAGGGTTTTTTCATATTTTCTTTCACCAATGTTTGTAGGGAAAGACCTCTCTGTGACTTGTAGGAGTTCCAGTCACAGCTGTTTGTTTATCAGTGTTACAGATTTTAAAAATGGTCTTCGTGACAACCCCAAAAACTTGAAATGATTGTGATTTTCCTGTTACATGTGTTGCATAATTCACATTCAGAAAATTGATGCTAATTATATTGAACAACACTTATGCAGATACAAATTACAAAAGTACAATTATTAAAATAAATGTATTAAATAAATTAGAGTAACAATAAATGTTTTCAAGTAATATGGGAAGAATAAATAGCATTTTGCACAATTATGATGTTTTTGAAGAAAATGTTAAATATAAAACAAACACATTATAAAATCATGTTAAAATAATTGGAAATTGGGTATACCAGGTGGCCATTCCTTCTTACTAAATGAGACAAATATGCAATTGTATTTAAATCCAGTTCCTAGTCATTACCCTCCACAACTAGTATTATAGTGTATAGAAGTATATAGTATATAGAAGAAACAGCAGGTGGTAAGTATCAGGAATATACTGATTTTTATGCATTTCTTTTTCCCCTGGTAAAGAGTTTGAATGATACCTTTTATCAAATTTAGCTTTGACAGTTCTTGATATCAGATTTATAAAAGTCTTATTTGTATAAAGATTGAATAGTGTTAAAAAGTTACAAATCTAGAATAAAATTTTGGCATGTAAAATTGCAAACAATATATTTACAATCTACAGAAAATTATAAACAGAGTTATGTTCCTTGAGCTATGTATATTATGACACAAAACAACAAATCAACAATTTTAACACTGAATGAATGGATACTGCAATTTAAAACCCAGTTAAGGTAACAGAAATTCCTATTGTGACCTACTTTCATAAATTACAACAAAAGATCAAAATTACTTCTTCCCAAGATATAATTACGGTATCAGTCAAAGCTTAGTTACTCAACCCAACTTTTTAAAGATATCTCAATTTGTTTGTCTGACATATTGAAGTACTTTTTTCCTTTTAGTGGCAATACATAATAAATTTTGATAGCCTAATTATCTATTCCAAAAGCATTTTTGGTACATTTTTCCTAATTCCAATTACGGGATGTAACGAGGCACAGACATCGAAGTTTGATTGCTGAATCACTGTAGCTGAAATGGAAGGTAATGCAAAAAAAGGGTAATCCAAAAAAAGGGTTTAGTTTTCTATTTCATTTAGTCATGTTTGACACATTTTAGGAGCTTCAGTTCTAAAATTCTTTGTTGTGATTTAGGATTATATGAAAATATTTTCACATCTAAAATGCGCTGCCAAAAGATTTTTCTCTCAAAAATTATTTCTAAATATTTGAGCATCTAGAATTTAAATTTAGGAGTATTTTCCAGACATTAATCAAATATGGCACTTTATGTGCTGATGTGATTACCTCTAAAATTATTTTTTTTATGAAGTCACAAAAAACTTTAAATTCAATTTTTACAACTTATCTGCATGTACACATGCACACATGCTCTTTTTATGATAGACTTGAATTAGAGAATATAAACAAAAATCTTACTTAAATGGGTAGTGTTGTCCAGAACTAATCTAAGTTTTTATACTCTCGAAAGGACTAATAGTTGAATTTTAATCCAAAGCTTTTATTTTTATTATATCAATTCAGTATGTATTGAAAATTAAATTTTCTAATAGGTCAAATTTAATTCTTAATAAAGAAAAAAGTTAACTTAGTATTATCAATAAACATATGAGAATAAAGATTTCTTTCAGAAATCCAGATAAGGGTTTCAAATAAAAAACACCAAATTAACACTCAAAAATTTATTTTATACAATATACACATGGCACCATTGATGCAATGATGTTACTGATTCTAATACTTTACAAGGCACATCGCAAAAATTGACCAGATAACTAGAACATACATCCCTGCCACTATCTCACATAGTTAACTCAACAAAATAAGTTGAATGTTGTCTAGTACACAACGATATCCAACAAAGAAAAGAGAAATTAATAATATTGTCTAAACCTGAGTTGAAAATACTGTTTACGAAGAGATGAATATTCACGTTTGAGCAAGTTCACTCAAATTAAATTTTAAAACAGAATAATTGAAGATGCAAGACTGTACACAGTTCAAAAGAAACATTTTAACATCATTTTGTTCTCAATCCTCAAGTAACAATTTAATATCTTGATTTGTTCAATGGTTTTAAGATCTCAATATTTGAATTTATAATGTTTTTAGCAAAGAATTATAACATCTGAAATTAAGTAGACGACTTATTCATAAGTAGTCTTAAATAACTAACATGTAAGTTAACATTTGTGAGACATTTTGACACTTAAAATACAGTATATTATTCTTCACTGTACTCTCTGAGAAGCAACATTTTATATTAATACACAAATGTGGATATTATTAACAACAAATTATGAAGTGGTCTCTCCGTAATATTCTTGCACTTGGTAATTATTCACGACTCTAAATAAGGTCATGACCTAGTTAAGTGGCACTGAGCAGTAGAAAAATAAACAATATTCATGAAAACATGTAGTTCACAATTATCAAAATCCATTATACATATACTCAACAATTCTCGACTTTTCTTCTTTAAATCATTTGCGAATAACTTTGTCTGCTCTTGTGAATAAACTTGTGTAAAACGATAATGATACTATACAAACAAATATGTACATGACTATAATGAATAAAATGCAGGTAATAATAAAATATCTGCCTTTGACTGCCATCCATCAAGTTCTCTGTCATCTTGCACATCCACACCACAAAGATCTGGAGCACTGTACCAGTCAGTCAATGCACAGAACGAACACTCGACGTTCATGAGATTTTTCTGCATAACAACAAGCCTGTTCCCTCACAGTCAGCCAGAATCCCGGCAAATCACTTTCACGGTGAGGTGTCAAACTCACTCCTCATCCATCAGAGTCCGTCCCAGGCCTCCTGGACAACAGTCCAGGAGGACAACACCAGCAACTACTAGTTCTGCATGCACCACTCGATTGAGGTGTGGCCGCCCAGGTGGTCGCTGGAGACGACGCTGGGTGGCGGTCAGTTCGAGGACATCCGATACTCTCCGGAGAAGAGGGAGCAGGTGCAATTCTTCCGCCACCCGCACACAACCGGCAGATCCCGTCCAGCGTCAGGTACCAAACCGTCTCACACGTACGACTCCTCCTCATCCGTGGAGTCCATCCGCAGCCTCCGGGACGACGGGCCCAGCTCCAGCACCAGCCTCTGCTGGCTCTGCACGAACCGCTCGGAGGGGCTGTGGCTGCCCAGGTGGTAGCTGGTGATGGGCGCGCGGTAGCTGGGGATGACGCTGGGCGGCGGCCGGTACGGGGGCGGCACCTGCTGCCCGCCGGAGAAGAGCGAGCGCAGGTGGCGCACGCTCCACGACAGCTCCCCGCGCAGCCCGGGCGACGCCGAGCGCTCCGCCCCGGCGGGCGCGCCGTCGGCGGGGGCGGGGCCGTCCGCGGGCGCGGGCCCGGCGTCGGCCCCGGGCGGCGGCGGGAGCGACTTGGAGCGCTGCGACGCCCGCGCGGCGTCCCGGTGCCGCAGCCGCCCGCGCCGCTCGGGCGCGCGCTTGCCGTCCGCGCCGTCCCACGCGTCGTCGTTGTAGCAGCTGAGCGGGCGCGCCGCGGGCGCGTCCACGTGCACGGGCGGCAGGTGGCGCAGCCGCACGTCGGGGTGGGGCCGCTTGGGGGGCAGCGGCGGCGCCGGCGCGTCGCAGGGGGGCGGGCCCGCCGACGCGGGCTCCTCGCGGATGCTGACCGGCGCCGCGCGCAGCAGCTCGGCCGGCGCGCCGTACGCGCTCTCCCACGCGCTGTTGGCCGCCGCGCAGTCCTTGCCGCGCGAGTTGGAGCGCGACACGTGCGGCGTGGAGTCGTCGTCCGACAGCGTGCTGGAGTCGTACGAGCGGTCCACCTCGCCCTCGCCCGCGGCCCCGCCCCCCGCGCCGCCGATGTGCGGCGTGGAGCGCGACCGCGTCCAGTCGGCGTCCGGGGGCGGGCCCCCGCGCGGCCGCGTGGGCGGGGCGGCCGCCGGCGCCGACAGCACCAGCCCGCGCCGCGGCGCCGGCGACCCCAGCGCCTCCGCGCCGCCGGCGTCGGGCAGGTGGTGGGCGGACTTGGAGCGCAGCAGCGGGGTCACCGGGTACACGCGCGGCGCGTGCGGCTGGGCGGGGTCGGGCCCGCCCGGGGCGCTGGGCGGCGGCGGGGGCGGGGCGCGCCCCTTGCGGTGCAGCGCGGGCCGCTTGTGCAGGCCGTCGGCCGCCGCCGCCGCCGCGTCGCTCAGCAGGCTCTCCTCGGAGGCCGAGCGCCGCAGCACCGCGTGCGAGTGCGAGTGGGCGTGGTACGAGTGCAGCCCGCCCACGCCCGACGACGCCGAGCCGGAGCTGGAGCCCGCCGACGAGCCCAGGCCCGAGGGAGGCGCGCTGCCGCCGCCCACGCCGGAACCTGCACACACCACACACACGCTCGCGTTACTCACACGATTCTCTTGGGCTGTCAGGAATAACATATACGCGGCATCTGAGGGTAGTATTAAGGCCCATTCACAATGCAATCACAAACATAAGCATAACACACAGACATAGACATTAACACAAGGGAAGAATTGGCGTGTTCACAATGTCGAACATAAACATAGGCAAAATAAGTTTTTCTATTGGCTATGAGACGCAGCACACGAATCGACACGAATAGTTCGCCTATCGACTTCGATACTTGATTTTGAGTTTACGAACTGTGATTGGCTCATTCCTTATGTCTGACATAAGCATAAGCACAGAAGCTTGAAGCTTGCAAGCTCTTAAGTTAACGTCTTACGCGTTATACTTATGCGAACGCATTGTGAATGAGTCCACTTGTAAACGTAGTCCTAACTTTTATGTTAACGCCATGCTTATGCTTATGTTTGCATTGTGAATGGGCCTTTACACGCGCACGTTTTCTTGAGCCCCGGAATACCTACCCCCACTCCTTTGCCAACATTAGTTAATTTAAGAATAAATGATAGCAACGAGCGTTTTAGACGAAATCTGTTTACCAGAAATGTTCGCTCCCTTGTAATAGAAAGTATTTTGCATCGAACAACGAACTACAAATCTGATATTAAATTCCTTTTGTCAAAATAACCACACTCCCCACTCCTCTCGCAACTACCGTAGCGAGGGCTCAAGAAAAAAGAACGTGCGTGAATAATATCTCCAAAACGGAATATGGCACGACTTTTTACATCTTTCTCGATCCTGCCACAAGATGTCGCACGATCGCGACCGTATCAAGCAGTGCTGCAGATCGGCTAGCGTCACGACTGAGAAAGAGGCTTAAAGTCGAGCCACATTTCATCTCGGAGATACCACCCTCAGATGCCGCGTTGCAAAAACCCAAACATAAACTGCGATATTTCCGATGTCTTTGACATTTCATCTGCTGTTCGAGTAGCATTGAATCGGGACCTACAGTCACTAGCTTTCCGATTGGATGACATCGTAACAGCTGTTTTACTTCAGAGACGGCTATGAATAAATCGAAGTACAACCATACTCCTAAACAGGGTTGTCTTTCGGTTACACGGGGCCCAAGCATCTCAAAGATCTGAGCATGATGTGATAAATTATGTTTAAACAAACCAAAATTAGTACCTAATATCAGCGCTGTGAATGTATCAAAATAAAAAAATAAAAATAATTTAAAAATCCCCTAATAATTTTCTGACAACTTATAGGCAAAAGTGTAACATCTAAAAATAGATAATGTAGTCACAATCCCCTGGAAGGGCATTTCAATAACTTGCGAGAATTCTATTGCATCTTACCTGAACCTGCTTTCCCTCCAGAACCACCGGAGGACACCCGTTTCAGATGCGACCTCTGCCGAAACCAGTGCTCCCGCTGGAAATTCGGGTTCAAGGGCTGGTGCTGGTTCTGCTGCTGTTGCTGCTGGGCTTGCTGCAGTAACCGCGAGGGCCTCGCGTACACAGAGTCTTCTCGGCAGCAATCGGCAACTCGCTCCTCCCACCCACCATACACACGGACATATTCGCGTGGGCCGCTGCTGATACCCAAGCCATTAGATGGGTCGCAACCGGAATTTGGCACAGAATACGATGAAGTCACCTGTGGAAATAGAGTAATGGGATTGTTATTGATAGATCAACTGATGATTGTCACTTGAGAGGATCCTGTGCACAAGACTTTCATTCAATTGAAAGAAACAGGTGAATAAATTACTGAAATCGTTTTCTATTTAAGAACAATGTTTTATGTATGTAAATATAAATTAATTCAATTAATCATGGCCAATTTAAAAAACGTCCTTTTTCTCTACAACTGATCATCACTAATATTGTTAAATGCTGAAAACTTTTTTAAGAATTTGCTATTTCCACTATTTTGAAGTTGACAATGTTTCTTAATAAAATAATAACTTAACTTAAAAAAAATACCACTCTATATTCCAGGATTTCTGTTTGTGTCATTGGGTGAATTAAAGGCACAAAAGGTTCTGAGAGAATCGTAAGCCACAGTTGTGTTTGTAGAATTGGGCATAAGATACCAGCTGAGAAACTATTTTGCATCGAACAACGAACTTCAAATTGATATTAAATTCCTTTTGTCAAAAATTTCTTTTGCCTCTTCATTCACACAATTTGAAGTTTTATTGGCTCCACACATGGCCCCTCTTGACCAATTTATGTAAATCGATTGATATGTTGACATGTTTGATGACCCATCAATTTATATGGGACTGCCCAACATTTAACAAGCTACATTTCAAACTGCACAAGTTTGGCAAATGTTTTATGTATATTTATATTTATCATCTGCAAATGTTTTCTAGAGTTCCAGAATCCCTTCCCAACATTTTAACAATAGTTGAAAGATGAATAAAAGTTTAAAAAATTAATAATAATAATAAAATTTTAAAATGCCTGAGATTAGCAACATTTAAAAATCTAGACATTTTCATTCCTGAGTTATAGAAAACTTGTTTTCAATGGTAAACAAACTGCGAATTTGATTTTTCTGCATTGCTAACAAAATAGTAGCTCACCCTCAGCTCTGCTCCTACCACTACAAGAAAAAAGAGGGCACAACAAAATGTGCGCATATTAAAGCTACGTTAACGACCAGAAGTAACACACGGGTCCATCTCAACATTTTCCCAATGGATCAGGGAAACTGTACAAAAGCATTACTTGTTATGTACTATTTAAGTCTGGTTCTCACTTACTGCCCCTTCACATGCATTGCATTGCAGCTAACAACATTTTGTTAAAAAAGATGAACACTATTCTTCGACTGTACCTTGGCGTGGGGATGTAACTCGTAGGTCTGAGGCTGCCCAGAGAGGTTCCCTGTAGAGGACAGGGGTTGGGTGGCCTGCGGTGGAGGGTAGAGTCCTCGACCAGAACCGGCCGAGCTGCTCGAGCTCGACTCCTCCTCATCAGGGGTGTATAATTGCGAGTCGCTCATCGTGAGCCCAGAGTCACGACTCAGCGACATCTTGTCCTTGCGGGGTGGAGGTAGATGGCCAGGTTCAAGGAGTTCCCTCTCGAGAGAGTCAATTGAGGAATCATCCCTCCTGAGGCCACTTGCTGCAAAGTAGGAAACTTACATTACAACATGCACTCTTTCCTAAAATAGCATTTTTTTTTATTTGTATACTATTAGTACTAAAAAGAAACCAGCAATGTAAATAAAGTAGTCTCATTATTCAGATCTCTTATTCATATTGCATACCCTTCCCAATTCTCTTTTTAAACTTGCTTCGTTATAAATAACTGGATAAAAAAAGCCCACAAACACACACATTGTGAATGAAATAATACATACTTGATTTCATTAAATACATTTTTAAGTATGAGTATGTATGTACTTTCAATTCAAATTAAATAAGGTATTTCTGATGCATTGAGAAACAAATTCTGTTTATATATAAATGAATTATAAATGGAACTTTGACTTGAAATAACGGGCCCCTTGAATCTACTGTCCCAGGCCCCTCTGGGCCTGGAGGCTTCACAATCAGTTCCAAACAGGATATTAGCCCTTTTCTAACATAATACGGACCAATGGAAAACTTCCCTCCTAGATGGAATGAGCAATGTGATATTATCTTCTTAATTTCTATATTAATATGAAAGGAATGAGCAAGATCTGCAAGAAGCACTTACAATGTAGACTATCAGATTCTTCAGCACCACTATCTCCTCTGGCAACATCGGACGGTCCAGTACTGTTGGGTGCAGAACCTGTACCGTTGCCTTGTCCTCCAGCTCCGGGTGCGTTGGCAGTAGGTAAACCATCATGTCCCAGCAAGTGAGGGACGTGAGGACCCAAGAGAAGTTCACACCTCGCTACAAGCAACTCTACGAGAGCAGGTACTGCTCGTGACGCAGCAGATGAGAGAGGAGCAGGAGGTGCGGCACCCGGTGGCGGGCGCAGGAGACTTGGCCCAACGCAAACGCCGAGGTTGGCAGGGGTCATGAGATTGTGTTGGGCACGCCGCGCAACCAGGTGCAAAACACACATGAACAGCTGTAGGAGTACCAGGTGGGTACGAGGCAGCTGATCCAAAACACTACAAAGGAAAAGATACAATTGGATCAGTTTTTAATTGCCTAATGAAAATAATGTTACCCAATTGATGTTTGGACACACAAATAATGAATTGTTAAGAGTACTTCAATCTAGATTCTCTTTTAAACCATGATGAATATAATAAAAAATAATTGTTGCTAAAGTCAATAAAAGGAGTTAAAAGTTAAGCAGAAGTTTGAATGACTTTAAGAGTAGTAATATAATTTTTGGGTAATGTTGTTGTATATTCTGTTTGATGATACTATTCAATTGCCTGAAATGGCAATTCCATTAATCTAGGAAACTAATTACATGATATTTAGGGCAGTATCTGCATAAATATTGTGAAGCACATGGTTGGTATATAAATATACATACTGTGCTTCCAACTATTTTACATTGAAATGCTGAGATTTATTCTGAAGAATATGCTTATTTGTTTCATTAAAATACGTCACTATGGCAGCTGTATGATGGCTATGTACAAGAATAAAATACCTTTTAACTCTTGCGAGACGTTCCTGTTCATCAGGACAATCCAAAGCTTCCATCCAGAGAGGATATAGTCGAGCACACAATAGGGGGTCAGGCAGCGACCGAAGAAAGTCCTTCAGCAGGGCTGCTGTAACCAGCACAGGCACTCCTTCTAGAGCACGTGTTGCGTTGTCACCACCTGCATCCAGGCGATCACGCAGCTCTCGTACAAGGCGAGCATTCGCAGAACGTCGGAAGATACCCTGGGTTGAAGGACCTTGCTCTGCTACTTGCTGCAGCATTGCCTAACAACATAAGCATAATACGTTGTAAACATTATCTTGCAATATAATGTTGAAGACAAACAACAGTTTTATAGGTTAAGAAAAATAATTTTTATCATTTTATAATTTTCATCTTTTCATTTCCTATTAAAAAAGTACTTTCAGATACAAATTTCTATTCTATTAATAGAAAAATTATATTAAGATTCATTAAAATATAACAAGAAGACTACCTTACAACGGGCATGCAGACGCTTTTTATGACTTGTGTAACTCACCATTACTGGTCTTGGAGGTGTGTCTCCAACAATGAGCCGAGACAACGGAATCCCAAACAGAGCACCTGGGGGTGAACTTGTCGGATTGCCTGGCACCGCTCCATCTACATTGTCCTTGCTAGCTGAGCGTCTGAACACTTGCCGAATGCGCATTGGTGACTTGCGGCTTTTCTTGCCCAAGCCTCCAGACTTCTTGCCATCCAGAGCTGCTCCAGCATCTGACGCTTTCCTCTTGCTCCTGAAAAAAAAAATTTAATTACATTTTTATTATCTAATGCCAATTTTCAGTTATGAATGCTTTAGATTTGAAAGCATACTAGTCTTTAGACAATACTTTTAGAGTTTAAAAAAGGAGACACTTATTGTTTACAAATCAAAGAAAGTAATGTAGAAAATGCTCTGCACGTTAGTGAGTACACAATATTTATTAATTGTTGTTGCTTCATACTTTTTACTGCAAGCAGCAGTAATTTACGATAATTCAATGGAAACGGAAAAGAAACAGCTGGATTGCTGTATGTCATTAGCAAAAGTGATGAGCAATAAGATTTAGAAATGCCAGAGTTTCATAGTTTATTCAAGGCAGGTTCAACAATTTCTTAATGCATGCCAAAGTCCTCTGAATCTTTGCACAAGTGGAAGGAAGGTATGAAAGCTAAAAGCTAGTCAGAAAGCTGAAACGCCACCAACACACACAAGTGCCACACCCAGCATACATTTATGTAATAACTCTCAAGGATTGGGCTGATGTCACTTCTTGTAGAGACCCCATTCACAGTAAGAGCTCTTAACAGCTCTTAGTCCAGGAGTGCATGATCTACTAAGGACTCCCAAATAGGTTTTGATAAGAGAGAAAAGGGAAAGCTGTCCAGGTCTTGGAGGAAAATAACAGCTAAGGTAGAAAAACTAAACAATTGAGTGGAAAAGTTATAATGTACGAGACATTTATATAATTGAGTTTAAGTTCCACTCGGGTTTCAGTACAATTAATTAAATGTTTTGTATTCTAGCAAGGAATGATTGGGTTTATTTTGATTTGTAATTAATAGAAAAATAAATTAATAACAAGGATAAACAAAGCAAATAAATAAATAAATTTGCATCATAAGAGAGGGAGGGTGGTGAGGAAAGATAACAATTAAGAAATAACAGCAAAGATAAGAAGCTGGTATGTGCAGAGGAAGCAAAAACGCTGAATTAACAGAGCACACAAGAAAACAGATGGAAAAAGAGAAGGTGATGAAGTGGAAGAAGAGACAAAAATGAGCCACAAAGGAATAGGAAGAATGGGAGAAAGAAGAGGCGGCAAAGCGGACAAAGAGGTAACGGAGAGACAGCAAAGGGAATGAGAAAGAGAGCCAGCAAAGACGATTACGAGAAGAAGAGACAAAGGAAAGGGGGAGGAGAGGCGGCGAGGAGGAGAAGAAGAAAAAGTGGCATAGAGGAGGAGGAGGAGGAGGAGGAGGAGGAGGAGGAGGAGGAGGAGGAGGAGGAGGAGAAGAAGAAGAAGGAGGAGGAGGAGGAGAAGGAGAAAAAGAAGGAGAAGGAGAAAAAGAAGAAGGAGGAGGAGAAGGAGAAGAAGGAGGAGGAGAAGAAGTGACAGGAGAAGAAGGAGAAGTGACAGAGGAGAAGAAGGAGAAGAAGTGACAGAGGAGGAGAGAAGAAGAAGAAGAAGAAGTGACAGAGGAGGAGAAGAAGAAGAAGAAGAAGTGACAGAGGAGGAGAAGAAGAAGAAGAAGAAGAAGAAGAGAAAGAAGAAGAAGAAGAAGAAGAAGAAGAAGAAAGAAAAGAAGAAGAAAAGGGCATAGAGAAGAAGAGGCGGCATAGAGAAGAGGAAGATCGAAGATGGGAAGAGGCGGCAAAGACGAAGAAGAGAGCCAGCAAAGAGCACGTAGAGAGAGAGAGAGAGAGAGAGAGAGAGAGAGACGGCAAAGAGGACAGAGATGAGGAAAAGAGGAGGGGAAGAAGAGACGACAAAGAGGAGGAAAAGGGGAGGGGAAGAAGAGACGACAAAGAGGAGAAGGAGAAGAAGAAGAAACTGAGAAGAGGCGGCACAGAGGAGGAAGAGGAGGAGAGGCGACACACAGGGGGAGAAAGAGGCGTCAAAGAGGAGGGGGAGAGCCAGCAAAGAGCACTAAGAGGAGGAGGAGGAGGAGCAGGAGGGCTACGGCCACGCACCTGAGGATGAACTGGCAGTGCGCGAAGAGCGGGCCGCGCGGCGAGTTGCAGTGGTCGAGGTCGAAGCCCTCGTCGGCGGCGAGGGCGTCGCGCAGGCAGGACAGCTTGATGGCGAAGGGCCGCTCGTGGCCCACCAGCGGGTAGGGCGCCTCGTCGCGCGCCGTCTTGGCCCACAGCTGGAAGTGGTCGGGCCGCACGCCCCGCAGCTCCAGCGCCTGCAGCGCCAGCGCCACGCACGCGCGCGCCGACTCCTCGGGCCCCACGCTCAGCGTCTTCACCTACGAACATCAAGGTCTTCAATGTGAATATGAGGCAGTACGCCGGGCTTCAATGTGAATATGCAGATATGCCGGGCAGATATGCCGGGCTTCAATGTGAATATGAGGCAGATACGCCGGGCTTCAATGTGAATATGGGCAGATATGCCGGGTTTCAATATGATTATATAAGCCGGGTTTCAATATGATTATGGGCCGGATAAGCCGGGTTTCAATATGATTATGGGCCGGATAAGCCGGGTTTCAATATGATTATGGGCCGGATAAGCCGGGTTTCAATATGATTATGGGCCGGATAAGCCGGGTTTCTATATAAATATGAGGCAGATATGTCGGGCTTCAATATGAATATGTACCGGATATGCCCGGCTTCAATACGAATATACTTGACACTTGATTAGCTGTAATGCTACCAACCAATCGGGAGCTTCCACGTTTTAGCTAGTGACGTCGAATCTCCCTATTGGATGACAGCGTCACAATTCATCTAGTGTCAACGGACTATGTTTTAATCGAACTAAATGTTTTAATAATATAGGCGCCGGATATGATCAAGGGCCTGATCAGTACATTCAATTGAGTGATTTATTACCGATTCCGGGGGCGTCAACTGCTAAGGTCATTAGTCCCGTAAGCATAGTGCATGTTTTATCACAGGATGTGGCTGTGATCCTTCCCCGCTGAATGGCGAGGTCCGGCGCCGACATACCCGTCGATTTGCGAGGTTGTTCCCCAACCAATCTCCCACCAGCGAGGCACCGCCCCAGCTAGGACAAGCTCTAAGTTCCCGACTGGTTTCCTGGCATGTGTAGTAGTGTAGTAGTGTAGTGCATGAGAGTAGGTAAAGAGTGAGGTTAGGCCTACGAAGAGGAAAGGAAGATCGCACGTGATCCTTGGCCAGTTTACTAAGGTGCTTCTCCGGCATTCACCTGGTGTTGATCGGACAAATCACGGAAAACTACTGATCAAAGCAACCGACATGGATTCTCAGTACGGTAGGTAGGCTTTCGCTTGGTGGACATTGAATAGAATGCATCAGAAATATTTAAGACATCCTGTTAACGAAATATAATTAACCTACAGCATACTCAAGCGTTTGCTTTTATTTCATTAATTCCATTTCAAGCAAAGCCTGTAGTGTTAGAAAGGTCTCAATGTTTTCCGTTTCTAATAAATTAAATTACAATTGCCATTGAAAATATAGATACACAGTTAACAGGAGTCGAAACAAAATTTCTTATTAAGCACAAAATCTCTGAATTCAGCGAAATCTAAAAAAAGGAACACAAGCAAATGAATGGGAAACAACACTAAGTTCATTACGCAGGATTCCTTCTCTGGCCCTCAACAAACATTGCGTGCTATTTTGGAGAGCGTAGTGGAAAAGTGAAGGACAGCGGGGTGGGGTGAGGAGTTTGGAAGGCATCCTGGGCATCTGTCGCCTCGTACCAGCTCCATTTGATCCTCTCCAAATCTCGGTGGGTCCCGCTCTCGCCTCCAGGCCCCAGGATTACACCTCTCGCCTACGCAACAACAACGCCCCGGGCTCTAATTTTGGCGCAGGCGAACAAAAAGACGGTGGAGTGGCAGGTGCGTCACCAGGAAATTACGGGGCACACCACGCTTTGCAAAGGTCTTCACAAGACAGAACACACGTTCGGTAGAACATCGCTATGCCCAGTCGACGGGAAATGGGATTGTATTTTCATACGACGTTCCGAGCTGCTAGTTCCAAAAGCACATAGCAGCGACACTTTTCATTACAGTGATGCGCCCGTGGAACTTAGGTATGAGTATGTAATATAATTTTGATGCGACCCACACAACGCCCGTGTCCTGTTAAGAGCTGCTAGTACAGAAGTTGAAGTTTCCATTCTCTACGTAACCCGCCAATGAGAGACGGTGTTGTACTACCATTTATAAGAAACCGTTAACATAAAACCTCTTAACTGTGCTGTTACTGGAGGGAATAACCCCTTAATCCTGCATCAGATTAAGAGAAAAACGTTACATTTGCGACTGCTTTTCCTCTGTCTATATCCAATTCGCAATACACGTTACTGTCACACACGTTACCAACGGGCATATCTCTGAAAACATGCCCCCTAAGGACTTAAAAGAAGGCTTTCGTTTTGATGTAGAAATAGGAATATTCTTTACCTGGAATCTACAAAATATCCCCTTTTTGGAAGTTTTAATAAAAAGTTTGGAAGGCACTCCTAGGCTGCAGTAAGAAGCCATTTTCACTTCCAAAACAATTACTGGAAAAACACGGAATATTCGCAGGGATCCGACTAGTTTCATTTACTTCTGTTTGGACTCGCTCGCAAGTGAGGCGGCGAGGGGGGCTCCAGCAGGTAGCCACGATCGGGTCCTCATTCCGCCAGCGGCTTGCGTCTCGTCAGCCTTTCACCAAGGACGCTATATATAGGGGGCCGGGGGAGCACTATTTCTGTCAACACCGGAAGAGCCCGCGACTAAGCTCACACGAGGTCTAAGACATCTCGAGGGATCCAACGAAAGCAGATGCCGGAGGAAAGGGTTCATTCGGTACATTAAAAAATTCCAATACTGGCAGATAAACGAATGAAATTACCTGAATGCATCCGAAAATTGTTATTTTAAAAAGAATGTCAATCTACAAGCACTAAAGTAATACTACGCAAGACATACTAGTTCCAAAATAAAATTGTGTCGTTAATGGGAAAGAACAAACTTTACTCCAATATACAATTTAGAGACTCGTCAAAAATACAGGGAAAACCAGTTATGTTCCGCGTCGTGAGTTATCTGCTTGTGGGATTTCACTATATTTTTGGTTCTAAAAATATCTGACTCTGAATGAGAACAACCTGACTATGTTCCTTCATTTGTTTACACCCTGCATGTTCAGCAATGCCGGAGCGATATCATATCAAAAATAAAATTCATGTCCCACCTCTAAAAATATTATAAAATGTATCTGCTAGTTTAAAAAAAAATTATTAAGGAGTAATGCTTAACAAGTTATTATAGGACTCAAAACACTTGGGCATTTATGTGAAACGGTATTTCACTACAACGGCGGAAAAATTAATCGCATTTTTATTTCTTGTTCTTTGTGTGTGTGTGTGTGTGTGTGTGTGTGTGTGTGTGTGTGTGTGTGTGTGTGTGTCCCAGTTTCAAAACCCGTGACATTCAGGGCCCCGGGTCCGCCCTCGCCTACCACCAACACCTGACTGTTTTGCCGAGTATCGGATCCATTCGCCAAGGGTACTCACGTATTCAATGTTGGTGGCCAGGTCGTAGTAGAGCACCTGGATGTTGGTGGCTGCGGGTTCCTTGGCGCGTTCGGCAGCCACCACCTCGTTCAGCTTGCCCCACCAGAGGTCGCGCGCCGCCTGCGTGCTGCAAATCACACGAAGCACACGGGTATAAGCACAGAGCGTAACAAGAGCGGTGCGTGCTTAGAAGCTAATTAATACAGTCGACTCCGGTTATAGTGAACTTCTGGGGACTAACATTTTTGGTTCACTATATCCGACGTCAAATTAAATAGAATATTTCCATAACGATTGGTTTTTATTAATATAGAGATACAGCATAATTCTTTAACAGCAAAAATAGAAAATTTCATTATCTTTATTTGTTCTTAAAAATCAATTATTTTCGATTGTTTGCTTCATATTTTTCCAAGAGAATTATTTTCCAGGACGTTGTATTTACTACATTCACTATAACCGAATCTTCTTATGCTTATTTGTATTTCAAGTGAAACGGGAGCAGTGACTTAAGTTCAGTATAACCGAGGGTTAACTACATCCGAATTCACTACAACAGGAGTCGACTGTACCTTGTTACAACTAATGAGAGTCTTGTATATTATTTTTTAAACAGAGAAAGTTTGGTTTAATTCTTTTACCTAAGATTGGCCCTATCAGAATTGCAGAAGGATTATCGGCTGCAATGAAAATGTATCCCTATCAAATGAATAAATTCCCGCCCCTCCAGGGTTACTGGAGAAGGGAAACTGTGTGTGTGTGGGGGGGGGGGGAGCTCACGCCCAGACACGACAATACATTTATTCGTTTATACACCATGATTATTTATCGAGAAACTGTGCGGAACAGAAGTCAGGTTTGTGTTAAGTATTAGTTGAAAATAAATGCTATAGTAATCCACGGCCTTTTTATTAACCACTGAAGTAAGGACGTTTAGTAAATGGATAAAATGTACGATATGATAACGTAACCTCTTATTACGATACTCTATTCACATTCGTCCTAAGCACCTCGTTTGATAATTCTCCAATCTATTTTCTAATAAGACGAGTTACAATACTTATTTGTAAATAACTTATCTTATGCAATCACATAACACAAATAAAAGATACATCAAGGATATGTTAAGAAAATCAAAATTAATCACTATCAAAATGAAATTTTAAGTTACATTTTGCAAATAGTTAATGATATCACTAAGAAATCAATAAAAAGTCGCTTGTAAATGCATGAGGTCACATTTTCCCCACAACATGCCCTGTTGCTTCAAATAATTGGTTATCGAACGTACCGTGGCAATTGAGGTAATGAAAATGAAACGGGAGAATATACGACCAAAACGAAATTTGTGGGAAATGAGACTTGAATTATTAAGTTCGTTCTATTTATTTGCAAGATTCGGTTTATTGGGAACCATCTTGGCTTGTAACTTAACAGCATTCAAATCTAATTTATTTTCTATTAATTACTAAATTGTAATTTAAACATCATTATAATATGTCCTCCTCCTGGCTTTCCATTCTACTAGAACTTCCATTGCCAAAGTACAGAGAGCATGAAATGAGAAGTTATTTTTGTATTACAAACTCATTAATGATGCTCCCTTTTATCTCTCATTTCTGAATTTGCTCGTTTCCACATCCACATTGATTAGAATATCACGTTCCCGACATTGACATAAGTAATGCACTTGGATACAGCCGATATGAGATAGCTAAGGTCAATTCAAACAGCAACTTACTAAAATGTTTGTGAAAATGATTGGCAGTGAACACACGTTTTAAAATTGAACTAAGAACTTCAGAAAGGAAATGAAATTCAAATTATCGTCAAAGTGAAAAGAAACTGAAAAGTCAGCAAGACTAACAAGGATTTGAAGAAACATAACTATAATACACAATATCAAAATTACGACCGATGACTTTTACGTGGATAGCGACATCAGTACAAAAAAAGTTTGAAGGAGTAAATACCATGGGATAGAAATGCAGTCGCACAAATAGCATAACAAATCTCTAAATTCCACTAATTCGAACAGCAAAACTTGAGTAAAGCTGCAACTCCAAACGTAGGGTGAACAATGAATCTTTTTTGAAAATATTTTTTTCAAAATAAACATCCATGCTCATTATCACGGGCTGATAATCGACGATGTATAAACCAAAAAACATTACTCTTTTTCTAGGCATTTCTAATCTCATATCATTTAAAAGACTGAAGATTTCGGTTTATTAAAAAAAAATTATCACGATAAATCAACGTCCACGTTTATTTGTTGTTTTTTAGCTAAAAATAATGATGTACTAAAACTTCCGAGGAAACTACCAAATTAGGAGCGGGTACAGCGCACAGATATTTGTTCAGTGTACTTTTAATCTATATTCGTGCGTGAGATCACGAGCACAGAAACGGTAAAAATAAAGTTATACGACAGAGATAACGGGCATCGGGATAACTAATGCAATATTAGAGTGATAATTCAGCACGCTCTGTGTACTCTACCATCCCGAAGTGTCACTAACCATTCACATAAATTTAGAAGAAAAAAATTCCAATCCGCCCCCTCCCACCGTCCCGGAGACGGAGCGCGAGCATTCATAGAGCAGTGATTGCGTCAATCGCCACGCAAGCAAAGATGGCGCCAAATATAGCCCGGGGCGGTGGGTGCGCGTGCCCATGCCTTAACTGGTTAACAGTTGCAGGTCGCGGGGTCAACGCAAGGCAAGGCTGCTCTGAACCGGGCTACGAACTTCCGAAGCAGGAAGCCAGCGCGCCCGCCGATAACACCACGGATGGCAACGAGATACAGATTCCCCCCCCCCAATTAACAATATTTTTCTTTTAATCCGCATTGCTAGATACGACATTAAATTTAATGTGCATTAATATATTACTGTACATTAATGCATAACCATACATTAATGTATTGATGTACATGAAACGTAATATACCTTGTACAGTAAAAAGATCCTAATATATTTTATACATTAATTTAAACGCTTAAATTAAAATTAATGTAGATTTAATGTACAAGTTATTTCGTTTCGTCTAGCTCATTATGCCTCATCATTTGTTCATATCTATATTCATAATCCCCAGTCCATTAATATCATTCATTCCATATATGACCACAAAACTTTGACCCTTGCATCCTAATGTGTACAATAATTTTAATGCGCGTTCACGATATTTACTTCAATATACATTTACATTAAAGTAACGCAGAATTTTTGACGGTAGTATCGGATGCATTGATAGGGAAATTATGATGTACACTCTGAGAAATGTGGTTAACGAATTGCCTTGTCGTACAATGCCTTGCTCTACATTGCTTCTTCTCCTCGTCAAAACCACTGGTGAGGTCGTTTACTTTTGGGATGCGTATTGATGATTCAACCCCTCTTGCCACAACCCGTAAACATACATCATTCCACTCCTGAACATGTTGCTGTGGAGTCTCTTCAACTACTTGTTCATGGGCCTTGTACACTCTCATACAAAACCGAAATGAATGTACTAGCCGCCTATATCCAAAGGTTCTGGTCTATAGATTTTTATCAGACAATCTATTGCAAGAATACCACGAACGTGTATTAATTTTTCAGCAAACCGCCGACTAATACGGAGATGGAGACGCAAACAAGGCCATCGGTCGGGTGATCCAGCTATAAAAGAGCTGAATAAAAGTAAAAGGGATATCGTCTTTACCGTTATTGTTAAGATGTGCATCTTTTGATGACTTAGATTGGAGTTCTTGGCTAAGCTAACCAAAGCCCGAAAGCCTCTTATCTTATAAATAAATAATTAAAGATAAAGAGGATTCCCTTTTCCCTAAATATTAAATAATAAATATAAACTACACCTCACGACCGGAGCAGCATGCAAATTAACAACTTGATTGAAAATCACAGCTCTGAAACAACCAAAATTAATCTCGAACCGACCCAGCTGTGAAGTGCCTTGCGACGAACTCTTTTCCATTTGAGGGGCCCCGAGGGTCAAAAGGGGTCGGTGGAGGTCGAGTGTTGGGATGTCGTCTGTTCCTTCGCCGTCTGCAACACGTGTTGCTTCCCCGGACTGCTGAGGAAAATGTGTCAAACGGAGCCCTTATCAAGCGGCGTCTTCAAACGACCAGGCGCGCCGCCATGGTTGGGAGAGAATCCGGCACGTCCCACACAAAGCGAGAAAAAAAGAGGCAGAAAAAAATCAGAGAGAAAGAGTAATTAAGAGGGTGGCCCAAGGGGGGGGGGGCGCATGACAGCATAAACGACGGTACTAAACATTCCATTACCCAGAGATAAGATGCCTGGCATGTTTACACCAAGCATTATGTTTGAAACGGCGTAAAATGGTAAATCGATAGAAACAACACTTGCGCATCAAAAAACCCGAAAACTCCAACAAATCGTCAATTACGTCCAATGTTTATTCGTTTCAATCGGGGATGTGCTAAAATGAGAAGAAATAACACGAATTAACACGTCGAGAACAATCTTTTACATGCCAGTAAATTAGTTTTCGAAATCGGAACTGCGCTTTCGACATCACGATATTATCCATCGTAACAACAGAAGACTCTTGACACAGCGTGAACACATCTTAGCGAATACATTTGAGTCTCTGTGCGTAAGTAGCTCGAACTATGCATGCGGAGAGGCTCAAGTGGTATACGCTACGCTACTTAACGACATGAGAAAAATCTCAAACCATACAGAAAACTAAAAGTATTGATAAGTCGAAACTATAAAGAAATCGATGAATTGAAAATATCAAAAACTAATGAGAAATGATCCATGAAAAATATTTAAAGTAATTAATCCTCGGCCCATCGGATATAAATAAACTATAGAGAAATCGGTGAATCCAAAATACATGGCAACGTGCGTAGGGCAGGCAGGGGTTGGCAACACTGCATCAAGCTCGCACACTTATCGAGAACACGCTCGCCAGCCCGGGCACCCTAGCCCAACGCACTCGCAAGCGTAGGCGGGCGAGCACTTGAGAACGGCATGTCAGCATGCAATCGACGGTGGCTAATCCACGCGCTTTCTCACACACATGCACTACTCTACGCACGGGCACAAATCATCTTTACTAGATAATCGAGTCCCAGCGGATCCCTGTCAATTCGTCTTAAACTTAAATCAGTACAGGCGAGAGCACAGGAGAGAGAGAGGCCGCGGCCCCTCCTGAAAATTTTGAAAGGGATCTCGTTGTCTTACGGAAATGAAACATTTTATTTCTGTAAACGGCTTCGATTCCTGATTTTCTCCGGGCTAATGAAATTGTTCTAAGCGTTCATCTCCGTTGCTTTGTGGTCAGAGCAAGTGAGTGTAAAGTACGAGACCGGGTTCGATTCCTTGTCGAGGTGACTATTGCTTAGAATAATATTAATAATTATTATATTATATTAATTATTATACTATTATTATAATTATAATTATTATTATTGGCGCAGCTGAGGTCGTAAGACCTGTTCTTCCTTATAAACAAACTGTCACATACCGACATTCGAACATGAGACAATATGTACTACCCGTCGATGCACACTTAGAAGCGCTCCGCTCGTTATTTTTCCAGCCCGGGGCGTGCGGCAATTACAAACGACGTCACATGGCTCCAGATTCAGCCAAATTAAGCTTAACGAGGAGTGACGAGCTACGCCACCTCGGGGGGGTCCATCCTTCACAGACTTCTTTCGGCTCGCACACCGCAACTGGACATTGGCGATGCAACATCGATGATGGGTGTTCTATGTTTTTACGCGGTTGATATTTTTTAATGAAAAAAAGTAGCATCATAAAATTCTATGACAATTTTCAGATATCCATGAATTCTTTAGACCCAAGTGACCAAGGGAGAAAAATACATAAAATTCAGATTTCGTCAATACAGAAGCATGTATTATTTTTAAATTATCCAGTCTGATAATCCAGGTTTTGTTTATTGTCCTGAAGAGGTCTGTTTAGTCAGATAAATCAATTAAAAATTAACAAGAGAGGCCACTATGAAATCAAATCCCCCCCTCATGTGAACTCGCCCATTTTTAAGAACGACAGTTTAGCGACATAACATTGATGGTTTTAGGTCGATGTTTAGAAACATCGATGTTTTGTTGGCGATGTCACATCCTTACTGGGTGTGTTCCTGATCCCTCCCCCCTTTACCAGCGCAGCAATCACTGAATGGTATCAAGCATTCGCTTGGGCAGCTATGATCGACTAGTGAGACAAGACAGGTAAAAAAACTGCTAGTATAAATGGCATTTCTATCCAACGATTACTTGAATTATTTATTAGCGCATCCGATCTAATGCTATTGTGTTTTATTAAATACATATTTCTATTCGTACAAGGAATTGTTGATCTTATTTCAGGGTTTCGAACTTTATTCTACTCATTTATGTAATAGCTGAATTGCTATGTATCATTTCGCTTATCGCAGGTGATACAGCGGTGCAGCTGGTACGCGTGATTGAAGTGCTAACAATACCAAACAAACCATTTTCTTCATCCCCTGCTTGTGTTTTTTAACCGTTTTGACGTTAAATTAAGAATGTGACGCGCGGGCGATAAATACAACGATTTACAAGTGCATTGCATTACTACTTGGCTGTCCGGCGACGCGAGCCGCGGAAGCTTACGTGTACAAGTGCATTGCATATCGTCGCTAATAACTATCAACCACTTAAGAAATACTCACGACGATTCAACTGCAACACATTTCTACCCGTTTCAATAAACAAATGGAGTCGTTCAATTTTTTAAATGTCACGAAAAGTTTGGCGAACTATCCACGAAGGTGCTTTTATCACGAAATTATCGTCGAGTAAACAACCTACCGTTTTATCGTGGCGTCCCGATGCCTTGTCAAACGTGTCGGTCAAACAATATATAGGTCTACGCCGTATCGTGAAACTGCAGAATGAAAGGTAACCGAATTGAACTAGTCGAGATGAGATATCCAAGATCTCCATAATGTTATGTAAGGTTTTTCACCAAATGTGATGTTGCTACTGAAATTAGAGACATTCCCGAGTTTTTAGAAAATCTCTCAGAGTTCTCTCGAGAAAGTTGAAATAGTTCAGAAATGTGGACCATGAAATAAGCTTTGCTTATAGCAATGGACAAAGCCTTTCTTAACTTGTTAGTTGGAAAATGTTAACGAGGAAATGCACATTACTGCAAGGCAATAGCAGCACATTGTCAACATCTATGAAAAGCAATTATTGCAATATATATTGGCTGGTCCCAAAGTCTTCGGACTGACATTGGACCTAGCAACGACGTTTCTAATTATTAGCATCGGTAACTGTATTAGTGCATTAACATCGATATCCTGATTTCATCAACCCGCCGATAATTTCGATCACAATACGAGTTACAAAACAAAAACAATGTCCAAGAGACGAATCACGTAACAAAGGCATTGAAACACTCGTTTGTCTTGATGACAGTCGAGAGATCTCCCAGTTTTTACGTTCAATAACACAATACGTGATAAAAAAAACAACAACTATTCTTGATGAACAGCAAAACATCACTAGTATCTAGAGATAGGAATAAACATTGAACACAACATTATCGACGCGAATACTACACGTTCTAATTAGGAGAAATTTTCACCCCCACAGATTGGAGACGAAAAGCGGCATCAGGAAGTAGTACACAAGCACAGAGAATATATATTAATCTTTCCTCAATGACAAAAACATGAAAAAACTCTTAAGCAAGTACACTGTCATTTCAAACAAACTCCGGCATGCAGTAGCAGCTACTTCCATCTACTAGCTTCTACAATAAATGTTCGAACGCACGGGCAAGCGGACAATCAGCAAGTACATCATGATGGATAAACAAGAAAATATGGGCATGTTGCATCACAGGGTAGTAAATACTTTTTCGGGAAATCAACCGCCGTATTCCTAGACGACTAACCCGCCCTGTCCCAAACGCATTTAATACAGGGAGTGGTAGGTACAAATGTACTTCTCGTTCTTTACGAGAGAAATACACTCGCTACCACAGAAGCACAACCGCAAACTCGCAAAATTCGACATGCGGCACAATTTGCTCATTGACAGAGATCCGATTAATTGCATGACAAAAAAGAACACTCGAAAAATAAAAATAGTTTTAAAAAAATATAAAAAATACGACAAAACCAGAAGAGCTGAGAGGGTTGCACGTGGTTCCAGGGCGCGAATTGACAATTTTCTCGAGGTGAGTTCCTTAAAAATCCCACGAGTGGGCGAACAGTCCGATGAAACAGATGAACGGATCAGTCTGAATAAACGCCAAGGAAAGGAGTCGGCTAGTTACTGAATAATGACATTCCTTGAAGCGACAAATTCATTCTTTTTCAGCAGGGGACATTAAAGTCTCTACGGGAGGGGAGAAAGACAATCGCTAGCGCACACACTCCCCTTGGTCAATTCGCACCCTGGACAGATGGACACACCACCACTCACACACCCCAAACCACACCACCACTCAACCCCCCCAAACACACCACCACTCAAACCCCCCAAACACACCACCACTCAAACCCCCCAAACACACCACCACTCAAACCCCCCAAACACACCACCACTCAAACCCACCAAACACACCACCACAAAAAAATAACGCTCAAACACAGAAACACACACACACGTTCCCTCGAGGAAACCAAAATCGAGAACATTCGAGAGAGATGAACCTACGTCCTGAGCACGTGCCGCCGAAACCCGCGCGTCCGCCCACCGCCGCCGCCGCCGCCCGCGGACACCGTCCTGCGGCGGGGCGTGGCGGGCGACGCGGGCAGCGGGGCGTCGAAGCCGAGGGGCGTCCAGCGCGGGGGCGAGTACGGCGCGGCGGCGGCGGCAGCGGGCGTCTTGGACCCACCGCGCCCGCGCAGCGTCCAACAGCCGGCGGAGGCGGCGCCGGCGGCGGCGTCCCCAGCGCCCAGCAGCGCCGACCGCAGGATGCCCATGGCCGGGCCGGGCGAGCGCGAAAACGACGCGGAAACACGCGAACGAACGAAGGCGACGACGAAGCGCGAGTGACCGCGATGGGCGAGCGCCGGCAACTGGCGCGCGCGCCGAGGCGGCGGAGGCGACGGTGGCGCTGCGGCGGGCGGGCGAGGAGGGGGCAAGGGGCGGGAGCTGGGACACCGCGCTCCCGCTCCTGGCCTCGCACAGTGGCTTACAATGCGCCGAAACGCGCACGTCGTCTTGCTCTCAAAATCACGCGCTACCAAAAAGAAAAACGGCTTTTATCCCATACCTATTATAACGAAACATACAATAAAACCACCAACATTAACGGAATTAAATAATAGTAATACTGCTACTTGTATTACTATTACTGTTATTGTTACAACTATTACTATTATTACACGAAAATATTACAATTATGAGTTAATTTGAAAAAAGATCATACGATTTTTCTAATATTAAACTTTCAAAATTTGGCATGGGTGTTTTTAAAAAGGGTGACGACATAGATTTTTATATATAATTCTGTAAGAATAAATGCTGCGCAGTGGTCCATTTAACATCAATTGCTGATTAAAAAACAAATTACAGACAGCACCACTCTTTCATTCAATTTCAATTTTTAAAAATTTCGTGTCGTTTTGCCCGGCGGCGACAGGTTTGAATTGCTACGTAAGTAGTAAATTATTTCCGATGCTTAAAAATATTAAAATTCCTTCAATTCTCTTGACCCATTAAGACAGGCGTTTTAAACTCCAATTATAGATCTTTAAATTGATATGTTTTGTCAATTGCAGGTTGGTGCTTTAGATGAACAAAGTAGTTCCTTATGGCCTGTTGAAATCGCATACTAAATAATGTTTTTGAGCTTAATTTTCGTTTGAAACATGTTCTTCTATTCGTACAAACTTTTTTGTGCTCTTTTTTAGTTCATTTCCACCCACTGTTTGCCATCACCGCCAACGCCAGACTGCACACGGCACCGTCTCTCGCGCCAGCGCCTCCTGAGTCGGCGACAAGGAAGACATCGGCCGAGAACGAGGCGGCTCAAACCACGGTGTAAGATATATCTTACACCGTGGCTCAAACCCACCGCAACAATTCACCCACTCTCGTTTGTTCAAACTCTTCCGCTATTTTCGTTCTCAGGAGAGCATCTTGGACGTACGTGCACTTCGTAATGGGGAAGGGCAAAGTTCAACGTGTTCTAATCGAATAAAATAAAGTTAAAAAATCTTTTAATTGTGTTGCATATCGCCCACAATTCGCCAATGTACTAATTTAAAAAATTTCAGAACATAAAACATATAAAAACTCAATAAAAATGAGGTTACAAGTGAACGGCATTTTAGGAAGTCCTGAGGAAATTGTCGGTTTCCAACAATTAAAAAGGAAAACTTATAAAATTTAAAAAGAGGTAGTTATGGGCTTGTCCACGGCTTGGGCTTGCTCCAAGGCTTGATTTGCGGTGGAACGCGACGGAACGGGTTCCGGTACCTCGGGATTAATTATTAAATTACATTCTACATATATCTCTTAAATTAATATTTCTATTAAATTAATAGTTGGTTTGGGGCGCGTTCTGACACCTAAAAATTTTAGAAAGCAAGCACTAAGTGTATCGATGCTAAATTACACGTACCTAAAAAATTGATACTTTTCAGGAGAGAGGAAAAAAGTTGCAGATTTCTATTACAAGTTAGTAAAAATGTGATTATTTTCCGACATTTTAACAAATTTTCAGTTAATTTCTGTTATACGTCTTTACAATTAGGTCTTAGAAAAATATCTTATTTTCGGGTGACATTTTCTCAAAACGCCCAAAGACTGGGATATGTAATTATTATATGAACTTATATTTCCTAAAATATGTCTTAATAACTCGTTATTAATTCAAAACGGAAAAAAGTAAAAGACCATTAAGCCCCCCATCCATATAAGAAAGGACGAGTTAACTTATAAACAATTAACCTATAAAATGCTAGTTTTACTAAATTACTGGGCATTACTTTAGTACGAGCTGTAAGAAGCTGGTTATTACACCATTTAAGTCTACGGCTGGTTCCACACTAATTTATTGTTTAATTTCTCTTTGAATGATGTTAAAATGTACTAATTACATTTCTCAGATCCTAAAGCTCAAGAGTCTCCAAACCACGTGGGTACATTCAGTTTCTTATGAACTTTGTGTTACACAAGTCCAAGGTCGTCGGAGAACAGTCTTCTTGCAAGATGCAGGATCTTCCATACGTCCAGACCCTTAATTTTACGCTCCTAGGTAACGTTGATTAGTGTCTCATGAGAATCCACCGCCGCAGTTCTCAGGAGAAACATTTTTTTTGTTACGTTTCGCTGCCAACAATGAATATAACTCGTACTAAGTTAATGTATGTCGTCCCGTAACAATAACATTAAAAGTAATATTTGTATTATTATTTGTATAATAATAAATTATTAATAATTATAATTAAGGACAGAACCATAAAAAAATAGCAGAGAACATTTTCTCTATTCTTCATTCTCGTTCTTTGAATTTGTAGAAAACAATGAATGTGACATTCACAAGTAAAAAAGATAAATAAAAATAAAATACAATTAAAACCCACTGTTTTAGAACCTCTCGAAACTACCCACAAGAGACCGAATTGCTACTTGAGCTGCACATTTTGTGGATACAAACGTCATTAACATTTGATATGGATACACGCTGAAAGGTTACTCTTAAAACTTACTCTTAAAGTAAATCTGAATCACTAAAATTATGTGGGCAAAAATAAAAAGTATGTGTGTACTACGGGCGTTAGCTGATTATAATGATTTCTGCCATTTTGTCGCCGCTCGATCATTAGAACCCTTCTAACGCCCTTGGTGCGTAAATATCCATTTTAATCTCTTTTTTTTCAAGGGCGACGTCTGGAGGTGGCCTTGGTGACCGGGTCACGAGGCGAGTGCGGAAAGGCGCCAATGGGCGAGGGATGCACCTGCCGGCGCCAGCGGGACACCGCCCACCGCGACGAACAAGACGACCACGGCGGCGGCGGCGGCGGCGCCACCGCGTAAGTGCAGCGGCGCCGACCTTCACCGCCCCCGCCGCCTCCAACCCCCACCCCGCCCCACCCCAACTTCCGAACGCTGGCGGCGGCGGCGGCGGCGGCGGCGGCGCCCGGATGTCGGAAAAGCCTTCGCGGAGCCGTCTGGCCGCCGCCACCCCTCCCGCCAACGCTCTCTCTCCGGGGCGGGGCGGGGCGAGGGGGTGGGGGAGTACAAAGGAAGGAAGACGGACGGGGTGTGGGTGCGGCCGCCGCCAGAGTCAACGTCCGGACGCTTCTACGTGATGGCGGCCACGCGCCGCCGACCCACCCCCGCTCCTCGCCGCTGCCATGACTGCCTGAAGGTGGCGCCGCACATTAGGCATGCACCATCGATCGCGATGTTTCCAAAACATTGATGTGTTTTAAACATCGATTAAAAAGCCCATTCTTTTTAATAACGACATTTTAATTTTGAACATCGATATTTGGTGACATCGATATTTGGTGACATCGATATTTGGTGACATCGATATTTGGTGACATCGATATTTGGTGACATCACTACCACACATGCGGCATTCCGGCGAGACCCGAACGACTGCTCGCCCAACACCCAGAGGAGGAGATGGATTGCTTAATCGTGACTAGGACAATCCGCTACTCTGCACTACCAATTAATACAAATAGGATACATAGCTTTTCACGGGTTTTCAGAAAGAATATTAGCCGTTTACTTTGGAATTCATAACACTGATTATCCGAATCGACAAAAAATATGGTTTGATCCAAAACAATGATAATAAAAGTAATAATATAACCGACTTCATTTATTGCACGTGATTATATATTAGATACATATATTTATTCCATATTATTTGAGATTTTGAATTATAAAAGTCCGAAAACACACACACACAATCTTCAAATACTTCCAGCTGTTTCAGGATTTTGTATTATAAATATTATGTTATTTCAATTCCTTACCATGTACACTCAATTCATTATAATTTAATGCTAATTTGATTAAGATTATAGCGTTACAATATATCATTCTTTCAATCAGTATTTTATTATTACATTTCTACAAAGTAGGAACAAATGATAACATTAACGAGGCCCATTGTGTATGATGCATAAGCTCATACTTCAATGAAGGCATTATTAAAGAATAAAACACAGTTTCTTGAAAAAAAGAACACGTCAAGAGTCTTCGTCAAAAGAAGAAAAGTCGCGTCTTGTACACATTTCATTCACACTATTCCAGTGTCTCTCCAACATTCAGGAATAATCACGAGTTGAACTCTACGTCTTTGGGTCATACACGACCTTTCGACAAGTGTTCAGTCGGCAGCTGACTTCAGATGCCGAACAAACAATGCAACGGAGCCTTCATTATCTAGAAGGCGATGTCGCTACAGAAGATACGCGTTTCATCACGGTCGCCGCCAGCCTCAGCTAACAAATCAACAACCGATGCTCCGCGTTTGAATTTTAAGGGTGAAAGCGTGCCACTCCAACAAATACGGCAGCGATGGTACACCGAAATGTGAACTAGAGAAATACTGAAGGCTTGGCCGTAAAATAAAGAAATAATTCTTCAAGCTATCTGAATTGTTTCAGCGATATTGGTCTCTTATATCGCATTTGAAGGTGACAGCAACACTACAGCTTTGCACAAGTATCATTGGACAAAATACACGTATGCATTTATCTGATGTACATACTTGTCCATATGGCGTCTCTTCGATTGAAGAAGAATCCTCAGTAAAATCCCGCCCATGTTCACTGGCAAGCACAATAACTATTTAAAAATGATACTTCTTGACCTCTGAAATAACCGACGCCCCAAGGTTCTGTCGCGGCGAGTGAAGAAGGGGTTCTCACCAATTGTTCTGGCAAATGAAGGACAGTATTGTGTGGTGAAATAATTAGCACACGTGCCGAACAAACAATGCTACGGATTACTCATATTTGCTGGCTTTGGAAAGTGACGTGGGGATGCCGCCTTCAGGGGTAAACTTGCCGATGCTATGATGGTGATGGTGATGGTGGTAGTGGTGGAGATGAAAGTGTGGTCGGGTAGAAGGTAGTGGTAGTGGTGGTGGTGGTGAGAGCGGAGGTGCTGGTGATGGTAGTGGTGGTAGCGGTGATCGTGGTGATGGTGGCGGCGGTGGGGATGATGATGGTGGTGATGATTGTGGCGGGAGTGATGATGGTGGTGGCGGTGGTGATGATGATAATGATGGTGGTGGCGGCGGTGGTGATGGTGGTGGCGGTGATGATGATGATGGTGGTGGCGGTGGTGGTGGTGATGGTGGTGGTGGTGGTGGTGGCGATGGTGGTGGTGGTGGTGATGGTGGTGGTGGCGGTGGCGGTGGTGGTGGCGGTGGTGGTGATGGTGATGATGGTAGCGGCGGTGGTGGTGGTGATGATGGTGGCGATGGTGGTGGTGATGATAATGGTGGCGATGGTGGTGATGATGATGATGGTGGTGGTGGTGATGATGGTGGCGGCGGTGGTGGTGGTGGTGGTGGTGGTGGTGATGATGATGATGGTGGCGGTGGTGGTGGTGGCGGTGGTGGTGGAGCTGGTAGAGGTGAATGTGGACCGCCGCGAGGGGGTGGTGTCGTCGGGGTTGGGAGGGGGGTGGCGGGGCGAGGGGAGGGTGGCCGCGTTGGTGAGAGAGGGGGGCCGCGTCGGCGTTGCTGTTGTGGAGAGAACAGAGATAATCCCCGACGCCATGGCCACCTCACGGCGTGGCGTGGCGTGGTACGTGCTGAACAGGTGGGGGACGAACGAGGGGCGGAAAGGAAAGGACGGCAAGAGGCGGGAAGAGGGGGAGACGGCACCCTCCGGAGGCCAAAATTAGCACCGGAGAAAAACCCCAGGTAGGTAACGTGCCTGCTGATACGGACGCACCTTGCTCGTCTGGACTTCTGCTACCTGTCATACGCCTCCTCTCAAGTGCTTGACTTTATTTACTCAGGATCTGCGGAATGTTATCTTGCCACGTACAAAGGCAATTTGAAAAAGAATAGGCTTCTGAAGAGAGGGCGATGACATTACTTCACAATTTTTGTGTTTCATCAGGCTCTCGAATTTTCGGGCGTATATATTTGAAACTTTTTTTAATATATCAATTTTTGAATATATTTAGCTTTTTTTTAAATACTATAACGTACAACAAAGTCTCTTACCTATCAATTAGGAAATTGTACGACAGAAATAAAAAAGCCAGAGATAAAATAATTTATCGTAAGTTACTATTTTCTTTTAGAAGTAGGTTAAACGCTAGGCTAGAAAACATATTTTTTTAAGAAAACCGTATTAAATTTGTCTGAAAATAACAAACGTACAAGTAAAGTTTACGATGTTTCCCGCGTGCAATGGAAATTAGACACTTCCTGGGTATTAATAGCAATTCGCGTGAAGGATAAAAGGAATCATTCGTCATTTCGTGTCATTCTCGCATATTTATTTTTATTTATTTATACTTACCAAGTTATAATAACAAGAAATATCTCAGATAAGGCATATCTCAGCCCTTATTCAGTTAACCTTCAATTAACAAGACTTTTCCCAGTTGCATGCTGATGCCCGATGAACATCAAGGTCTTCATGAAGGAAATTTCACACATTATTATTTATCGATGTGGAAACGTTTGCTTGCCACAATTTAGTTTACCTGTAGAGATAGTACATCTTGGAAGAAAATTCAATTCATTAATAGTAATGGAATACAATAAAACTTCATGTCGGTGAAAATACAAGATGTTTTAACATAGAAAAATTAGAAACGGACGAGCAATCCCATAAGTTTGTGCAGTTAAAAATGTGGACAGAAATGGACTAATATGTCATCAACATTAGATCAATACAATGTTTCTTCAGTCCAAACCGCGAAGTTTCTCCTATGTAAGTACGTTTTTTAGTATAAAATAAAATCAATCACCTGAAATGTAATCGCCTTTTAAGATGATCTGGTAAGGTGGAACATTACGAAAAGTTTAATTTGGGGGTAGGTTTCACTTAAATTAATTCATCTTATTCTGTATTCATGAATTGTGATTTCATCTTCGTTAACGTAAAAATAAATTCAGAAATATTATAATTTTAAGGTTCAGGGTCAAACAATGTGGAAGATACAAAAGACAAAAATGTTCCCGAATATTCGAGTTTCCGACTTCTAATCTTTTCAAAAAATACGAAAACGTTCCCTCCTACACTATACTCTGGTTATCGTAACGAGGCAGCTGAGGGTATTATCTTCAAGGTGGAATATGGCACGACTTTTTGCGTTTTTCTCGGCCCTGCCGCAAGATATCGCATGATCGTCACAGTATCATTCAGTGCTGAAGATCAAGTGACTCTAGCGGCACGACCGAGAAAGACGGGAAAAGCCGTGCCATATTCCACCTTAGATTATACCCTCCATCCAAGATATTAGAGAGTTTGTGTACCCTCGTACGTTAAAGCACTATGGATCTTCTGTGCATGCGCAGTTCAAGTTTCGCATCACTTTCGTGCATCTGCGCATGCGCAGAAGATAGTGCCATCCGCTATGGCGTGCACAAACTCTCTATCATACCCTCAGCAGCCACGTTACGAAAACCCAAGTACAGCGAACGCCTTTACGCCGCCGTTCACGCAGAACGCTGCTGGCTGCGTCCGTTATCCTTTGAAGCAGGCCGCGATAGCAGTGAGGACTGGTGGGTCCCCATGCCCCAACGCGTGGGAGGGGAAGAGGGGGTCATCCGATACTGCAAAGGGGACTAAGCCGCTTGGGTCTCACATGCGGGGACGGAGGGCTGGAAGGCCGCCGGATGACAACCGAAGGATGCACATCGCCTAGCATTAGCAGGGATTCCAATCGTCCAGGGAATTACGAAACCGCAGATTAGACCCCAAGATAAGGAATTTGAAAACAGTGGGGGCACACACATCAACAAGTCACAGACCCTAACCATTGTCCCTTTCCGGCCATCCATGCACCCTGATTCTTCTCAAACTTCCAATTCCAGAAATAATTTAATTTATCCCCTCTCCCCATAGTACACTGTACTCTGTTCTCTAAAAATAAAAATATCACAATCGTTACCCTAAAAACAATTATTCAGAGTGAAATACTTGAACTACGAAGTTTAATTTGTTATGAAAGAAACTAACTAATATCAACACCCTTATTTAAAATACGGTCCCTAAAGTTCCGCAATGTTGAAATTACTGTACAATCAAATAGACCCTACATTTTTTTACCATTTTATATTATTTATTCCGTGTATGTAGCATGTTCCAAAAACGAACTTTTAACCCCAATTTTTTTTTTCTTAGCTCAAATGTGTTATGTCTATTGGGAGTATAAATTCCTTAATAAAATAAATATCTTGAATGAATCGTATAGGCAAGTTTGGGAATTTCTTAATGCTACATGTCAATTTAGCAGAGATCACTAAAAAATAAACAAACTATGGTTAATTAAGTAAATTCGTACTGTACGCTATTTCTGGAAATATTACGTTTACTTTTTAACGTACTGAGGAAACAGAAAAAATAAAATGTGAATAAGAACTTTTGCACTGCTTGGGAATACAGAACAGTATTTGTCAATGTTCTTCAAAGACGATGATTTCCGTGGTTCATTGACAACTGGCACCATTGAATACATCAATATCGTTGAGGTACCTCGCTCGTGTCTTCCAAACACAGAAACTCCGCTGAAAGAACTATGCTTCTCAGACACGGAGACGGGTACAAACTGTGGAATGTTATTGGCATTTGAAAGCGTCAATTTCTAGTTTCCACACGTCCGTCCCAGTCTGTATCACATTTTCTTTTGAAGACACGTACGTGACGGGGACCTTCATTTTATTTAGCGTCGAACTGTGATTTTTGAAGGTCGTGAAGACGCATATGTCTTCAAGCCCAACCTTATTCATTTATTCGATTCACGGAGGATTAAGACCACTAATACCCATATGAATGTGAATATGCAATTCAAAACCTGTTTACAAAAAAGGGAATGAATTTAAATAATTCAATTTCATATTCACGAAAAAGTTAGCAAACCAGTCCGCGATGTAGAATCAGTAAAGCAGCAAAAAACTTCGAGAATATTCAAAGCAGAAATTTCAAAGCAGCCTATTTTAAAAAAGAACAAAAAACTTACGTCCGGGATCCAATAAGAAAATTGTCTATTTAAGTAGTATACACAAAGAAAGTTAACAAGGGAGCCGAAATTGAAAGTATAACACACTTTTTGTCTGCGAAGTAAACGGCCCCGCTGAATTAAAACCGTCCTCTCGCAAAATGAAAATTATTTAGACTTGTCACTTTTCATGTGCACCGACAAGAGTTCATTTTCAAGCATATTTGCAATACTATATATTTTTTAGACAGCCACTAGTAAAAAAAGCTGTTCTTTCAGGGTATGTGTAGCGTGCGTAAAGTTCAATTTTTAGCACTAGTGGTAAAAGTGAAACGATGCCCACACGTTCAGATAAATCTGTGAATGCAACAAAGAAAACAAAGCAATTTCGTCCGACCGCATCAGCTAGAATTGACCGTAATGTATCATTAGGTGATTCGTATACTTGAATTAAAGTACAATAAAAGTTAGAAAGGCTGACTAAAAATAGTGTATGACACACGTGGTAAAAGTTATTTTATTAGGGAATTTCTGCACAGCACAGCGAACAGCAGTCGACACTTCGATCTTCTACGCATACGCAGATGCACAAAAGTGATTCGAGACTCGAACTGTGCATGCGCAGAAGATCGATAGTGCTGCCGCGATTGTTATAACCACTTCGCCGAGCAAAAACTCCTTATTTTTGTTTCCTAATTTGTTCGTAAGTTTGCCTCGTGCCACAACCTTTCCTACTCGCAAAACAAAATGTAGATTTTACTACTTGCATCGTAAATAACTATTTTGTGGGGAATGTCCTTTACATTTCCACGCCGCAGAGCACTTCCGGCCGGTGGAGAAAGTACTTCCGGCGCCCACGCCCGGCCGCCGCAAGGGCGCATGGGCCAAAGGGCCGTTGAGCGCGACATGAAACAGCACCGCGCCGCTCTCAACGTACACCGAAGCCGCCTCCACGCCGCTCTTTGGGCAAATGCTACCTGGAAGGCCGGCGCTAAGACGGATGCAGGGCTGAGGACCGAGGGCGCTCCCATGCCCTGCGGCGGGACGCCCCGCGCCGCGCCGCGCCGCGCCGCATCGTGTCCCTTCCAACGGCCCTACCCCTTCCCAGCACGACTCCACCCTTCGCCGAAATGCAAATCCCACTGCCTGCCCTCCCGCGCGCCAGGTAACGACTGCTCTTCCAGGAAGAGACTTTGGCAGACGGAAGGCGCAACGAAAGCCACGATTGTTTCCGCGAGTTCTTAGGCGGAGAAGAGATGTAGGATCGTTCACGTGCCATCGCCGTGACACACTGATGGGCATACCTTTCATTTTTCGACAGGCTGGCCGAAATCTAAACAAAGATATTCATGGAGCATACGGAGGTTCGTTCCTTGTAATGTTATGTCGTGAGTTCCATTTCGAGCAGAAGAAATGCAGTCTCCCCTCTCAAAATTGTTCAGATTTTCCATTACTGACTGATGCAATTATAATCGCATAAAAGTAATTATTTAGCTACCAGGGACTGGAGGTTTTACCAGTCAAACGCTTAATAAAAGTAATAATAATAATAATAATAATAATAATAATAACCGATAATGTAAATTATCCTTAATAAAAATGGCGCTCCAACTTAAAATAACTATAGGACTCAAGGGGGGTTCAGCCGTCCCTAAAGAAGCAGGACACATCTACAAAATAAGTTTTACTGATATTCTATTGCAACGAATGTCATTCTATATCCCAATCACGCACGTTACTATAAATCAACAAATACAAATAAATTTTGAATTCAACATTGATGAAATTTAAATTAATATCACGTAGGTTAGACACTATGTCTACAACACCTATACGTTATGGAAAACGATGGTTGCCCTAATTCCCGTAATATCTATACCGTACAGAAAAATCTTGGTTAAGCAAGTGATAAATTTAATTGTCTTATAAAATTATTCAATGATAATATCAATGTCGATTGTCGCAAGACTGTCACCTAGTTGAACATAATGATGACACCTAGGAAGATGGTGACAATCGATTATCATATAAGCGGCAATACTCAGACTTGCGAATCTCTTCCAAGCATTGAAAGTGGCTAGAGCAACGAGCTAGAGACGAGCTAGAGACGTAAACCATAAGACCTCGGTTCGATTTCCGGTCGAGGTGACCATCGCTCAGAACTATTTAGTGCAGTAAACTCCCGGTAACACGAATTCCAAGGAATCGAAACAGTGTTCCTGTTCTCCGATATTTTATATCTGCGTTATTGTCTCATTGCCGGGACCCAAATTTTGTCCTTGTTTAGGCAAAATTCACAATAAGCGAGTTTACAATACGGAGGGTTTAATGTTAATATTAATTTTGTACTAGACCGAACTGCCGTCAAAAGCCAGCCCTGAGTCTTGTGCGCGTACGGCAACGCGTGGTCGGCGAATTTCGGATCGTCGCAGTTTCCGGAGAAGGCAGAGGCGGCGCTGGCGGCGCTCGGAAAGGAAATCAAATCGGTGTGAGGGGGGAGGAGGGAGAGGGTCGGGGAGCAAGCGCGCAAGGTCGACCGGTGGGCCTCGGCACGCTTCGCCGGATTCCTCGCGCCGCGCGTGCGTCGCTTGTTTCCGACTCTCCGCCCCTCCCCGTTCCCCTTTCCCCACCCCCTCCTACTTCTCGCCGCTCCTCGCAGCCTCGTCACCGAACGTCGCCTCCCCCCTCCCCATGTTTCGGATTCACTGGGCATCTTAGCGGACGGCCCCGCGCCGCGCCGGGAAACTGCGAAAGACGACCCCACTACGGATGGCAAAAAACATCCATGTTTTGAAAACATCAATGTTTACCACCAGAAACATCGATGTTTTGCTTTCGATGTTTTCTTCACATCAATATTGGGTTGCAAAAACATCCACTTTTTAATTATTTTTTTTTTTTTCAAATAAAGGGGTTTAGGCACGTTGTAGAGTAGCAGCAATCCCCACCAACATCGTCGTTTTGCGTCACTCTCTCTATCATGCGTATATATTGCCTGTCCAATCTGAAGGAATTTTAGGTGGTTTTACTTCGATGGTGTATGAATGGAAGTGACTAAAGGGTAAAGTAGTGAAACACGGTGGTTTTTATTGTTAATTTTATTCTTTACATTCGATAACAATTATTATTAACATACTACTAACATGCTAGTAACCAAACAATTAAATATATCCCTTTTACGTAGTAATTAAAATGGATAGGAAATAGCATATTTATTAGGCTATAATTAAAACATCCATGTTTTTTCGTCGTTTTCATCGATATCGATAACCCATTAGCAATGTATTGAAACATCGATGTATCGATGTTTTAGTAAAATCACTAGATCGATGTCTTTCACTAGATCGATCTTCTTTTGTCATTAGATAAAATCAATTTCTGTACTAAACAGCATGTTCTAAAGTGAAAAGAAAAAAAAAGACATTTTATTAAAAAGTTTTTGGGAGGCCATTAACTGGATAATCCAAACATAAGTATATTCCCCTTTAAATTCATGATTACCGGCTGTGATACCGTTTGTAGTATTCCTATACCGCGTGCACCGGGATACCCTAGGTTTCAATCCCCACGGCAGTAGTCATTTGTCAGAAACTGGGTCGAACTATTGTGTATCTGAGAATTTCTCGCGACAGCTGACTGATTCTCCCACTTCAATTTAAGGCAGATGCTGGAGCAGACCCTTATACCGGCAGACGCCAACATTTTAGATCTTGCGGACCACTAAATACACAATTTAATATGTCAAACTTCTCTAATGTAACTTTATCGACATTTGGAGTGCAAGATACTCGTATAATACTAGGTGAAAGAAATAAAATTAGAGACATTTGATTTGAGAAAGTAATGTTCGAGTTACTTAGGATTCTCTGATTAAGAAATTTTCCATCTCTTAATTATTTTTTATTTTTCTACCCTTCTGATACCTCCGGGTGTTAGATTGTTCTTCCGTTCCCACATCTCCCATCCCCTCAAGAAATCTCGAAAGGCTGCTGGTGTAGGACTCTGATTTAAGCCCAGGCCCGAACTGGACTGCAGAGCCATTCGCGGAAAATAAGACACACATTCATATGTAAAACACTCATTTTTTCGGGGGATAGAAAGATTTCATCTCCGAAAGGCTTTAGGGTCGACATGCCACAAAACAGGTACTGTCAATACGCTAACAAGTAAAATATATACTAGATCGCGGTTGCAAATAGCAGACACTTCTAACTCGAGAGGCTGCTGCTACCACATTACTCAAGTCGGCGGCTTCTGCTACGACCTTCGGCAGGTTACGAGACATCTCCTCACCCGCGCACCTGCACTCGCCACTGACGTGACAGGCAAACGCAACTGTCCGCACCTGCGGAATACAAACTACGACCGCCCAGAGATACCTCGCATACATTGCGAGCGCTATCTAGATGTAGTGTTTGCTACTACAAGAAATCACAGAAACGCGTTCACGACACGTTTCAACCAACTTCGAGAGCCTCGCTTGACCCACTTCCGAATTCAGAATCCATTTTACGTGAAACAAATGTGACTGCCTCAATGAATTTACGAATATTAATTCACAATGAGAGAATTACGAGAATAAATAAGCAGGAATGCAACACTATGATACTAACCATTTGACCTCCGACATTGTAAAAGCTTGATCGAAGAAATTTGCTTCGAAGCAGCGGAAATCCCTATCGTAACTAACACTATAATTACAACAATCCTCACACAAGTTGTATAATGGTTGATTCTCGTTTAAGTTACACAATACGTTACGTTATTGCGTCAAAGTTACAAGTGTCCGTTGGAGGTGTGGCTCGTTGTAGTTTCTCCGTATGTGTGGCGCGGATTACAAGGTTGAGGAGATTTCATCAGCTATCGTACTATCGTTTTTCTCCCAGTGTTTGGAACCCGCTGGAAAATTCGAAACACGTCATTCGTCGCACGCATAGAACAGGAATGAGGAAATCCTGGCGAAGTAAATCGAGTTTATCTGTTTTCTTCCTTACCGAGAAAAGTAACTTAAACGCAGGTGGCATGTATTATTGAATACCTTGCTTCTGACATTGCTCTCGGGAAAGACAAGGCCGAGGTTTTTCAAGGGCACGCAGTCTTGGCAGCGAGCCATATTTCAAGCTACGAAATCGTCAGATCAACCAAAATTCCTGGACTTCTCGCGTCATCCAGAACCCTTTTTCAGGTAGAACGCGTGCGAGCTGAAACAAACCTCTGTTTGGTCTTCAAATTCGGGTCTCAACATTGCGTCTTGCTCCCCTGTTGCTTGAAAAGGATGTTCTGCCTTGGAAGAGGTGTTAATATGCTATCAGGTACAGCCAAGCGTGACTAGACTTGACGTCCGTCTAGTGACTAGACGTGACCAACTTTTCTGCTTGGGAGGCTCCGTGTCGTACTGGCCAAATGTGAGATTTTATCGAGACACCGCCGTTTCGTACATGCCAAATATGGGCATTTACACAAAATCGTAATCATGTTGGTTGTGACCGACAAAACATCCTACAAAAATGTGTAGCTGCCCATGTTCTTCAGGAAACATCATAAAGCTATCCTGGGAACAGGAGGGAGAATTATCTTAATGGGTTCGTTCTTGACAGTGTCAAGGTCTATCACACGTCATTCAAGAAATGAAGTTAGTCCCGGTTGATGGGCAGCACAGGAAGAATATATATTTTGCCTCTGAACAGAGAATTAACACTAACTTGATAGTTCTTTTATTCTTCATATAAATCAAATATTATCTGTACAATTGAATATGTAGAAACATTTTAAATGTTAATTACATTACAAATATTTTGCCAACATCCAAATTCGGTACATCCTGCGCAGAATCTTACTCCAAAGTAAAAAGACAAAAGGATAGTTTTGGTTTAATATCGTTAATCTTCAGGAAACACTCTGGTGAGTTATACAATATTGTATTGTTTTGAAACTTGTTCTAAGAACAAGTAACACCTTAGTAAAATTAACGACGGCGATAGTATAATCTTAGTCAAATTTAGAAGAACTAAACTACTATTTCTTTTGTGGGATAATTTTTGGAAAATGAACGACTCAACCGATGCTAAATTTTCATATACAACACGAGCACCACGATATAGATCAGATCGATCAGGTTTTCCAAGTTTCACTGGTTTGTATCGCTGAACACCTGACGTTCATTCGTTGCTGACAATCATATAAACACAATTCACTGGCACTCTGCCAGCAATTTACGACAACGATCAATTGAAGTGTTTGCTTTACAGATTTATTTAATTTCACTGGACAAACGCCAAAGGCCACAGAAGAGGTTAAAATTGTGCCAGGCATCTTAGCAACTTCGCTTGGGTAGTTGCTGCCATCCCAGAAGAAGGGAAAAGATTTCTGCCTTTCGAGGAACCACACAGAGGAAGTCTGAGATGAGAAGGAAAAAGTGGGGAATACATTAAAAGAAAAAGGCAAGTACGGCGTAGAAGGAAAGGTCTTATGAAGCTAGGATTGAGTCGAAAAAATTGGATGAGATACAAAAAGAGGCGAGCAGGCGCTGCACACTGGAAAAGAAGAAAGTGGGGGTAAAATGAAAGAAAAGGGGGTGCAGACTGAGGAGAAAGGTACGCACTGGAAAAGGAAGTAAGGAAGAATTAGCAAGAAAATGAAAAGAGTGGAAAAGAAAAGAAAAATGTGAATAAAGGGAGAAGAGAAGGACGAAGGTTGAGAGGTAAGAGAGGGAATGAAAGTAAAAGTTGCGGAGAGAAGGGAAAGGAGGAGAAGAGGAATGATAATTAAATGACAGAGAAAAAAAGAAAAAAAAAATCAAAATACACTCATCTCTCAAGAATATCAACAAACAAAATCGAGTCTGTGGAAATTATACCAACTGTTATAATAACAACAACTGATCTTGCTAATAAAAACGTGAAGTTTTATTTTGGGAAAAGGTATCTTTCCCATAAAATCGTTCTAAAATCTGGAACTTCAATCATTCTTTAACTCCGTCGGATTTTGGCGATACATGTAAAGTTAGGAATGTGGAATCGCTAAAGATCCCCGTCAAACTTTCAACCCCGTGAGAAAACCCCGAAAAAAAGAAGTATTAATAAGTAATAATTTATTTGGAATATTAGAATCGAATTAATCCGACTTTGGCCAGCTAGTAGTGAACCCAGGTCTGGGCCCTGTGTTCATTTATTATCCACGCCTGGAGGTAAGGGAGACATATGGCGAGCATGAATTATTCCTATCACCGAATCCAGCATACCTGGCCTGCCTAAGCTTTTCTTTCTACTGTAGCGTCATGATGCTACCAACAGCATGAGCAGGGGGCATGCTCCAGGCTCGGACAATAGCAAGCCATGACGCACTAGGTTTTTCCCGGTGTGCGCGTCGCTTGGATAAGGCAATGGAGGCGGCGGGCAGCGTCGCTAGGGGGCTATTTAAGGGCCGAGCGAACAATAGACGTTCTTCTTTGTGTTCCTGGCTGCGAGGTGTTAGGGCGTTGCAGGTGGTGCTTTGGGCACGCGGCGCAAGAAGCCGGCCGTAGGTCGTGACGAAGGAGACATGTAACTCGGTCTCAGGGCGAGTGGGGCTACGCACAGCGCACGTTAGTATGGGGTAGCGGTGTGGTAGCCGTTCAAATATCATTTCTTGTAGTGGGGTCAATTTAGTTTGTTAATTGTACTACAGTGCTTTGATTGTTTTGTGACCACGGTCGAAGTTGGTAATAAATCAGCTGTGAGTACAACCCACTCTCGTCTGTGTGTTTATTACACCCTGTATGACGCCACACTACCCACAAATGTAGAAACTGCGACGAATGAAATGGAATGCTATAAGTTCATGTACACCGTCCGGAATCTCACCTCGAAAAGCTAGCACGCTGTCCATGAGTGATCTGAGATGTAATTAACAACAACAACAACAACAATAATAATAATAGCCGGCCCCGTGGCGCAGAGGGTTGTGGCAGCCGCCGAAAGCGCCGAGGAGGTTGCAGGTTCGAGTCCCGTGTAGGCATGGTCGTATTTGTGATTGTCCCTTCACACATCATCCAATCATCTCATAATTCATTATCCAAGGCGTAACAACCTTGTCTTTCTAAGGACCTAATCAGCCGAAAAAAATAAGCTGATCCCCACGATAACACACGTTAATATCTCCGGGATAAATATGACTAGACCTTGGATGATCACGTTAGCGCGGTCATAAATGGTCGATACGCAAATAACAACAACAACAACAACAATAATAATAATAGCTGGTAGGCTATTATTATAAGTAGAAGAAGTAGAAGAAGAAGTAGAAGAAGAAGCAGTAGAAGAAGAAGTAGAAGAAGAAGCAGTAGAAGAAGAAGCAGTAGAAGAAGAAGCAGTAGAAGAAGTAGAAGAAGAAGTAGAAGAAGAAGTAGAAGAAGAAGTAGAAGAAGAAGAAGGAGAAGTAGAACAGAAAAAGTAGAAGAAGAAGAAGTAGAACAGAAAAAAGTAGAAGAAGAAGAAGTAGAAGAAGAAGGAAGAGGAGGAGGTGAGAAAGAGGGGGTGTGTGCCCCAGCGTGGGCCCCCAGCCGCAGGGCCGGCGCCAGGTTCGCTCACGCATTCACGAGGCGCACGAGAGAGTGCCGCTGTTTGCTCGCTCACCCACGGTCCAGCCGCGCGGCACGCGAGGGCATTCGCATGGTAATGGAGGAGCCTCTGCCACGCACAGCACGCGAGGACGCGACGCATTACCGGCGCCCGCCCACCGCCCCTCCCCGCAACACGTGCTCGGGGACCTCCCGCCCATTCCTCCTCCCCACCTCATCCATCCTCCCTTCCCCTCCTCCTCATCCATCCTCCCCTCCTCTCTCTCCTCATCCATCCTCCCTTCCACTCCTACTCATCATCATCCATCCTCCCTTCCACTCCTACTCATCCATCCTCCCTTCCACTCCTCCTACTCATCCATCCTCCCTTCCACTCCTCCTACTCATCCATCCTCCCTTCCACTCCTCCTACTCATCCATCCTCCCTTCCACTCCTACTCATCCATCCTCCCTTCCACTCCTACTCATCATCCATCCTCCCATCCTCTCCTCCTTCCTCCGTTTCTGTGTATTCTCATTCTTTTCCCAATCTTTTCAATCCAGACAATACATAAGACCAGCCATAGAAGAAATTTCTCCTCTACGATTCAGCAACTGATGACGTACCAGATAAATAGTTGACAGGAGTGACAGGTGTTCTAGAAATTTCTACACTTGAAGTTCGTTTTACGTAACGCAATGAGATATTCGTTGCCCAAACTCGTCGAGAAATACCATTGTGGTAATATTCATTGTGTCAGTGACACAAACTTTTTTGCCGTATTCAAACGAGACTGTTGCTCCCTTCTTGGGAACACTGAAGTACAACATCATTTACTCTCTCCTTTTCTTAAACCATTCAGTTCCCTCGTTCGTTTTCTTGTGCTTCTGCTCTTCCACTTCCAAGATCTGCGACTCCCACTGAAATAGATTGATAGTGGGCAGACCGCTTCAAGGACAAATAATTTTCTCACATTGCATGGAGAAATTAAGTATCAACGTAATTTAATTAACTGTACTAAAACCCCCTGAAGGCCAGGTCGCTAGGCTAATGCTTCATCTTTTTATACCTCATACATATAGATACACGGATTACAACTGCAACTATAAACTGGGAAGACTGATATCCAAGCCACTTTCGCACCCGGAATGCATCAATTACGAATTTAATTTAGAACATATTTTAGAGGTGAAGTAATAGATTTCATCCCGTCATGTCCACGTGATGTACTCCTAATGGCACACCGAAAAAAATTAAAACTCCCAACAAAGTTATTCTAGTTGAAATGAACGTGTTTAATGAAAACAGAAAAATATATTGGACTGATTCCTGATTAAGTGAATTTGATTTATTTAGTTAAAAAAAACAGTAAAAATTGTGATTGTGTATGATGTATGGGGAAAGATTATCTGCGCACGTTTTCTTGAGTATCAGAATCCCATCCCAACATTTTAACTATAAATATTTTAAAGATGAATGAAAGTTAAAATAACAATAACAATAAAAATAACTTTTTTAAAAGCACGAGATCAGCAACTTTTTAAAAAACTAGACATTTTCGTTCCCAAATTACAGAAAACCTATTTTCAACGGTAAACGAACTGCAGATTTGATTTTTCTGCATTGCTGACAATACAGTAACTCACCCTCAGCTCTACTTCTACCACTACAAGCAAAAGGAGAGCTTAACGAAATGTGGGCATAATGAAGCTACATTTATAGATTGTGCAGTTGTGTAATAAACATCCACAATGTTACAGCAAAGTGAATACCTTCTTGAGCCGTTTTGCATTAACTGCCCGTATGAAGAATACAGGAATCTGATGGCTACAAGCAAGTAATTTTCCCAGAGATTATTTCTTTTGCATAACTGACAATTTGATTAACATTCTTACTACTAGTACTATATGAATTTAACGGAGTGCATATCTTGCACATCAAGAACATCCTATAACAATACGTTCGTGAAATAGTTAACAACGAGGCACTGTTAGAGGTATATGTAATCCCCACCTCACAAAAGCATTAGAGTTGTTTGACAGCTTATCGCCGGCTCTGCGCCCGAGTTTGACGAGTTAAATAACAGCTAGATTAGCTCTCTTGTTATCTAGTAACGAGTGCGTCACGCCACTAGTATCTGAAGGCACCGTCAATACCGTATGTTATCTGACATCCACCTTCACTTATTTTCCGGGGGGCGTACAACATAACACGAAGTGTCGAACTGGGGGATTTGCGTACAAACACATATACACACGCACACACAAAGTCGGAAATCCGGCTTTGCGAGTCTGATTAGTCGAGAATAAATATGGTTCATAAAGCCATGGGAACATTCTGAAAGATTTAGTATTTCGTTAGTTCCTTATCAAGCTGCGAAAATGAGCGACTTTACACAACATCGGGAGTGGATTGTCTTGTTAAAGTACTGCAATTCTTATTCATATTCGTAATTCAAATTTAATATTCAGATTACAAATATAACACGAGACATCAGCATGTTTTTCCTGATAAAACTTACAAGCATTACGTCATGACGTTAAAAATCGTGGACATGTATATATTCTTTTCTCGATTTTCAACAGTTCTAGATACTCACATGGGGCGCCATTTTGTGTTCTGCAACGTCAACTCGTAAGAACTCATTGTTCATTGGCAATACCAGACTTATTTATGCGACACTTTCGTTGGCATACACATGCACCTTTCAGCAGATCGTAAATATCGGTGCTTGCACTGGCAAATAATATATGCGTTGCATAAACGTTTGGATTTACGGCACAGTAAATTTAGACGATCATTCCTTCTCCAAGGCTGGTCCATTGCCGCATTCCGAATAATTAATGTTATATGAGTATTCAAATGACCGGTGCATACGAGCCACGACATATAAAATGATTTATTGGACTTGCACCCTACGTTCCCGTACTTAACTGCACTTACTACATTAAGAAGTCTAAGAGCTGAGGAAGGTTTAGCAACAATAACTTGTGCCAAGATCATTATTTCAAGCCAGGATCACAAGAAATAATCTGTTAGTTCACTACATTTCTATTAAAGTAATTGCAAGGGAATACATAACTGAAGAACCATTTAGTTCATTTGGCAATCAGTAATCAATTTACTAACACATTTCGTTAGCCATTATACATCTTAAAAAAAAAGAGTCCTATCACAAAGATGGCTTAATGATTCCAGACCTTTTACCTGGAACACAATTTAAGACATCACAACGTCAACGATTTTCTCGAATTTATGATGAATCCAGAAATGTAGCAGCCGACCTAAAATCCGATTTACACACTTTCTTACGGCAAGCTGTCTCTGAGTTTTGGCAAACGCGTACTGTGTACAGCGATGCAGCCGTCCCAAAAGAATGCATGCACGATTTCTATAAAACTCCGAAATAGTTCGGTCTAAGAGAGCAAGTAAGTAAATCGGGTCAACGAGCTGAGGGCTTCAATATTTAAGAAAGTAAGGGGCCTTGACTAACACTAGTGACCCCCTAGGTCCGGCTGATCGAGGAAGCGATTCCGTCCTGGCCATGAATCTCTTACGTATGGGTTGTGGCAGAGAGCAAGGAAGATACACTCATTTCCCTAGGTTGTGGCTCGAGGAGGCCACGAGCTCCGCCAAACTATTTCGAGAAACCGGCAAAGCCTACATTACAATGCGACGTTACTCCACTCAACTGTCCTCTCCTTTGAAGGAAGAAAAGAAAACTGCATAAGACAAATACTGCCTGAAAAAAAAAACGCACAGGAGAAAAAAAAGGAATGCTCCACGGCATAGAGTCTCTCAGTTCATCGGACATCTCATTTATCCGGTTGCGGCTGAAATAGCACCGAGGAAGCAGATTATAAGAAGAGGAATATTACACCGTCATCTGCGTGATCAACATATGAGTAACTCGACTGACTCCGGCTGAAAAACAAAGACACACAAAGCAGCAAAAGGAAAAGAATACTGCCTAGTCTCCTGCTCACCGGGCCCCGAAAAAAGAAATCTTAAGTTTCTGCAGTTCAATTTATAAGTTTAGAGCACCTGACTGAAAAAATGCACTGACAAAAAATAAGAAGAAAATGTCTACGAGATTGTCTATCATAGTATCTCCTGCATAATATAACGTAGTATATCATATTCATTTGATCCCGAAGAATTGGAAATCGTTTCATTCTGCAGTTCACCGAATTAGACCACCTGGCTGCAAAACAGCACCGACAGAAACATAAGAATTAACGGACTCCCACGTGGTCTCAGTTCACCGTACATATGATCCGTCCAGTCCCGACAGCAAAAGACAAAAAAAACAACGATTGATTGATTGATTGATTTTTTCGTGTTTCAGGGGGCGTCAACTGCTTTGGTCATTAGTCCCGTTAGTGTAGTGCATGTTTTTTTCGCGGGAGATGACGGTGATCTTTCCCCGCTAGATGGCAAGATCCGGCGCCGACCTACCGTCGGCTAGTGGGTTTTCCCCCTAACCAGGACTCTCCCACCAGCAGGGCACCACCCCAGCCGGGACAAGCTCTAAGCTCCCGACCGATCTCCAGGAATACGTGGTAGTGTAGTGCATGTTAGTGTAAGTGTGTGTGTAAGGGGAGAGGATAGGACAAGGAATGGGAAGGACAGCGCGGGGTCCGTGGCCCGTTTGTTAGGGTACCGCTCCGGCATTCGCCGGGTGTTGATCGGAGAAACCAAAAACAACAAAAAAATAAAGAATGTGCGATGGGATGTGGTACTCACGCGAAGGAGGCGACGACGTTGCCGGTGGGCCAGCCCAGCACGAAGGCCGTGTCGCCCGGCAGCGCGGCCTCGCTCACCTCCTCCAGCCCCGAGCGCGCCAGCCACAGCTCGGACGCGCGCACCTGCTCCTTCAGCTTGAAGTGGCCGCCCGAGCGGGGCTTGGCCACCAGCAGCAGGTCCGAGAACAGGAACAGGTGGCGGTCCTGCGACTGCACCCCCTGCCGACACGGGACACCCACGCGCACTTCGCACCAGCAGCACTCGAGCGGCGCGCCTCAAACGCACAACCAGCGCACAAACGTGACACGCAACCAGCACACAAACGTGACACGCAACCAGCACACAAACGTGACACGCAACCAGCGCACAAACGTGATAAACAACCAGCACAAACGTGACACTCAACCAGCACAAGCGTGACACACAAACAGCACAAACGTGACACACAAACAGCACAAGCGTGACACACAAACAGCACAAGCGTGACACACAAACAGCACAAGCGTGACACACAAACAGCACAAGCGTGACACACAAACAGCACAAGCGTGACACACAAACAGCACAAGCGTGACACACAAACAGCACTCATCTGATATACAAACAGCACACACGTGACACACCAGCGGCATACCAACGCAACACGAATAACATAATTAGCAGAGAAGAAGCGCGCATCTGGCACACCAGTTTCAATAAAGATGCACACCAGTACAGCCCATGCAAAAGAATATAACTAATAGTATCTATGTAGCACACATTTAGGGCCTGTCATACAATTGGCAGGTGTAGTTTGCGTACAGCACACTGCTGGCGCAGAAATGTTTGTACATTGATTATAGAGAAATGTTTCTATTTAACAAAGAATTACTTAAGTATGTGGGTTACGTTAAAAGTAAACTGGTACTAAGAGGCAAGAACAATCTACCTGATCAGTTCATTCCAATACAGTTCTTTTTATGAGATGCTCTTTCGATCTACCTGTTGAACTCTACATAAACACGGGCACACCATTGGGGGAGGTAGTTCGAGACCAGCTCAGTGAACACCATTGCTACAGTTTTCGTCTGTTTCTCCAATGCCGGCGGTGCTTCTTTTCTCTTTGCTTGAGCCGAAATGGTGGTGAAAGGTGCGTATATTAAACGTAGCGGACTCAGTCGTACACCTTTGCAGTTTACCGGCACATTCGATCGTGCGCCACTTCGGTCAATTAAACGGTATTTGTTGTGGGCGACTTTCTAGGACTGTGTACATTGTCAAGGTGCCCTATTTTCAAGCAAACCAGACGCGTTCTCCCTATAAATTGCTCGTCTCTAAACAGCGTACTTACTCGGTAGTTTTTAGGAAGTACGAAAAAGCCCAAACAAAACGAGTGTTAATAACTGAAGGTTTCACTTTCCTTTTATATTTTGGTATACAGGCTGTGAAAGTGAGAAGAATGAGGAAAGGAGACAAATCAAGTCATTGCTGTGGCAATATTTTTAGCTAGTACCATATTTTATTTTTAATCTCAACGATAGATTTGAGAATTAGTCGCTGAAATAATAATAATAATAATAATAATAATAATAATAATAATAATAATGATAATAATGAAGAAAAAGAAGAAGAAATTAGCCGATAAAAAATGCGAAAAATATAATAGTAAGGGTTACTTCACTGCTCGATTGTAAGCAATATACGCATTTATTTGAAACAATTTCCTTATTCCTAAGTTCATTTTTTGCCTTTCCTTTAACATAAAAGAAAAATAATCGTCTATTTTAAAGATGCGTATTGTAACGTATTGTAGGACTACAGTTAGCAACCGCCACAAAGGGCGGCGGCAGAGGATTAGACGCCAGGGGCCAGGCAGGATGTGACACGCCGAGGTATTCTGGGAAATCCTAAGAGCTAGGGAAAGGGATGCCCAAAGTACGGGACAGCGCATTTTTGCCGCGTGCCGCGTGTCAAATTCTTGGAATCCAGGGAAATGGATGTCCAAAAATGCCTGGCAAAGCGGTCAGTGTGGGCCGGGTGCAAAACCCAGTGACGTTTCAGGTCACGTGGGTGGCAGCTATATAAGAACCAACGCAGAGCGCGGGGGTGGGGTTTGTTGAGCTGAGAGGGAACCCTCGTGCGAACGCACAAAAACTTGCGCCCAGGGCGGTGCGGAGCCGAGCGAGGCTCGTGCGGCAAACCATGTGTTGGGACGCCGTTGTGGACTATATCCACGGGTGACAAGAGGTCGCCGGAGCTGTCTGCTGTGTGCGGGAGGCTCGCTGAGGAGTGGCGCGGGCCACGAGTCAGTTATTCATTTTTAAGGATCGCTCCTGCGATCAGGAAAGTAAAGATCTACCAGAGCTGTAACTTAAAGTAGTACTGTACATATTGTGAATAAACCTGTACATATTTATCATTGAAGCTCGTGTCTGTGATTATTGTGTATTCCCACGACGTCACAGTATGTAACAACAAAACGAATGCAATTGTGTGCATCGTTCATGACATCCTTGGAAAGACACAGCAATACTGCATCAAAATTCTGTGCACACTAACTGGCAATTAAGGCAATTATCGACACGTGCCTATTATAAAATAAAGCTTTGGACAGAAAGGTTTCATTCTTTGACTATCTGAAATTGAAAAGCACTTCGAGGAAATAGAGATTTTATCGGCTTCATCTAAGTTACTGGTAACAATTTTCATGGAATCCATCGCCCTGACAACTGATACAATTGTTATCATTTTATCTCTGAATATACTGCATTTCAACAAAACACAAAGGAATATAAAATTAGAAATATATTATTTAGTTTCATAAATTTCACCTTCAAGGAATCCTCATTAATCGTATACTACATATTTATCAACTATTCGCTTGATGGAAAATTTAAATAAATACTAGAAAACTCAGAATAATGCAACTCTAGTATCGCGCAATTGGCCATAAAACTAGCCATTTTTAGGGGTGAATGTGAGCTACATTAATTCAAATTTTACTTCAGAAACTCCAATTAACTCTCAATTAACACATCGTACCCTATTTACCTCGCAAAATTGATCGAACAGGTATCAGAATTGAAACGAGATCAATATTTTCGATTTTCTTCCGCCTTTTTCAAAACTAAAATAGCTCAGTATATTGACCACCGCGTTCAGCGCTGCGAGCACGCCTTGTCACCCGCACTCTCGGTCTGCAGAGAGCTCGCCAGCGGCGTCGCGGGAGCCTAACAGTACTCTTGGGGGAAAATGCACCCCCGGGTCATTGGCCCAGGTAGCGGGCACAAGGTTGACTATTCTTGGCCACCGCCGCGCCGCGCCACGCGACCTACACGAGGCCGCCGAGAGCGAGGTGGGGCCCCAGGGCTTTCTAGCTCACGGAGCGCACAGAGCTTATTGGTAAACAAAACATGTGCTTAGAAAAAACACTTCCGCCCCCACTGTTCTAATACAGGAAATCAACTCTTACCAACGTTCTTTTGAATAGTGGAAGTTTATTGGTATAATACTAATATTAATAATGATATCAATAAATAATAATAATAATAATAATAATAATAATAATAATAATAATAATAATAAAAAATTGAAATTTATCCAAGATACTTCAAATTGATGCATTAGACTATTATCCCTATTACATGCCGCATTGTCCGAATCTTTCTACAAACAAATAATCAAATTAAAAGAAAAGCGAAATAGCTCATTATTATTTGACATTCAGGTTTTCCTGTGCAGCAAATGTGATCATTCAAATTACTATTACTATTACTATTGCTAATAATAATAATAATAATAATAATAATAATAATAACAATATGAAATTTATCCAAGATACTTCAAATTGATGCATTAGACTATTATCCCTATTACATGCCGCATTGTCCGAATCTTTCTACAAACAAATAATCAAATTAAAAGAAAAGCGAAATAGCTCATTATTATTTGACATTCAGGTTTTCCTGTGCAGCAAATGTGATCATTCAAATTACTATTACTATTACTATTGCTAATAATAATAATAATAATAATAATAATAATAATAACAATAGCAATAATAATAACAATAGCAATAACAATAATAATAATAAACCGAACAAAGTGGTTCAGAGCGTAGCGCACTTCGCAGTCAGTAGGCCCGGGTTCGATCCCCGGGCCGGCCATCCAGACAGGGCTTTTCGTGGCTTCCCTTACTCATACAGGCGAATGCTGGGATAGTTAAACAAGGCCACTAACACTTATCATCATCCTATCACCTCATAATTCAAGGATTAACAACCTTGTCTTACCAAGAGATACAGTCGAAAAGCTGGTTCTTATAAGTATACACATATCTCTCCAGGATAGAATATGACAGCCTCGGAAGAGAACGTGTAGCATGGTCAGAAATGGCCGATAACTAATAATATAAATAACAAGAGTGATTGTTCAAAGTTTTAGTCAGTCTGTCTGGAAACCGAATCCGGGTCTCCAGGCTGCTTTGATCACCGAGCTACCCAAATGACCAGTGCTTTGAATGGTTCCATAGGCCTGTTCTATTGCCTTTTATTGAAATTCGATTGGCAACAGTGTCAAAATTGGGCGGTGATAACCGAGAATTGTTATATATAACCGAAACGCTAATTTATAATAAAATATTATTGACAATTACATTTTTTTCGTCATTTATTTTAGGCCAGTCATCTTGACATCCCTTTACCGTCTCCACCATCCACTCGCAGTTCTGGTCCATTCTTCTAGCAGCAAGAACCAAAGCATTACCGCCGCCTGTACACACGAAGATAAGCGCTGAGATAATTCCATATCGCGCGGATGTCCACGAGTAGATAGTCGCCTTGAACGGACGACCGTGAACTCGCGTCTTGTGTTGGTGCAGCTCAAACACGAGTCAATCTCGCACGACGTTGCACATTTTCACTGACGGATGCCGTATTCCAATCCACTATCCTAAACCGTTGCAGGAGAGTCGAGTACCATAACAGGAATATACATCTTCTATAAAGAACAGTCGCGCTAAATTAAAATATACATTACAGAAACTACACGCTCAATTAAAAAAAAAAAAATACAAGAGAAGCTGATTAGTTAGTTGTTTTGGAATAGATTTCTTATTTGTGTTTACGAAGGGCCTACACGTTTCTTCTTGTTTAAATTAATATTAACATTCAATATTAATACGAAATTCTCTTTTGTCATAAATGCAAGTAAAACCAATTCTGGGCAAAGAAAACAACAGAAAACCGGAAATCGTCGTTCACGATTAATGTTTCGAAATTCGGTGTTAAACCCTATCTCCTAATTCTTATTTCCACATTCTGGACTAACACAATCTTTCCATTTCATTCAGTTTTTCCAATTAAATTTACATTTTTTATTTAATCAAATTTTGTTTTCGATTTCTGAATTCAATCATCAACATACGTTTATCGGAATTGCAACAGTACAAGCCCGATGGGCGTAGTGCTCTGAAAATTGAAGAGTTATTTTCCCAAAGTGATGTATCGCAATTTGGAGCTTTTTTTCGCAGTTTGGCGTTTCTTCTCTAGACTTTACGAATCAATATATTCTTAAGACGCTTCTCTATAACGCTGACAAAATGTGTTTTAAAAATTATGTTTCTCTTATTCATTGTTCAACCATGAAATTCCATGAAATCCCTCATTGTTGAACTGTATCGACTTGTTTAATGTTTAACTTACTAAATCTTATCTTTAACTATAACACTGAAAGGGAATACGTTCGCTTTCTAAACAATTGTGTTTCATGGAGATACGTCACAGTAAGAAAAAAAACTCGTCAGTTAGAGGAAACTTCCACAATTTTTAAATTTCGTGATTTCATGTCATTTCGATCGATATTGTCCACTACGTTTATACCCGACCTATCAAGGTGGCCACTTATTTCCTGAAACAAATGCCCCTGAATTTTTCCGGTTTCCCGAAGCATTTTTAATTTGTTTAACTGATAATTTTCGTTGAGTATTTCACACTATTTAAAGATAATATTTAAGCAACCCTGAAACCAATATGTCAGCTGTCTGATTTCGTTGCGATAAATTACAAATTAAAAGAAATTCAAACAGAAACATAGCCCCCCGCCCAAAAAAATGCTGTACTATTTTTCCAGGAATAATATCTAATTTCATAACCATCTCTAATTTTTTCCTGACTTCTACGAATTTTTTCACAAATTCGCTGATTTTTTTCCCAAACTTTTCCAGAGCCATGAAATTCCGTGATTTCCCCCGGTTTTCCAGAAAGTGTTCATCTTGCATACGTTCCAGAAAGGCACCGTTTGCAGCCCGGGTCCTTTGGGCAAGCGGCGGACGGGGCCGGGGGTAGAAATACACCGTGCCTCCGCCGATGCGCGTACGCTGGCCGTTGGCGCATTGTGCAGCATTGCGCCGTCCGCCGGGCGAACGACCTCGCCGCTTACGTAAGGGCGCCGACTCGTCCTTCGCCGCGCCCACCGGCGCACAGTGGGCCACGCCCCCCACCCCCGCACACGCACACACACAATACCCCACACACGCCGGGTTGACTGATTGTTAGGGATTCCGGGCGCGTAGAACTACTATGGTAATTACTCCCGTAAGTGTAGTGCGTGTTTGGACTCGGGATGTGGCGGTGGTCTTCCCCCCGCTGGATGGTCAGATCCGGCGCCGACCTACCGTCGATTAACAGGTTTTTTCCGTAACCAGGACTCTCCCACCAGCGGGGCACCGCCCCAGCCGAGACAAGCTCGAAGCTCCCGACCGGTCACCCGCAACATGTGGTAGTGTAGTGCATGTTAGTGTAAGTGTATGTGTAAGGGGAGAGGATAGGACAAGGAAGAGGAAGGAAAGATCGCGCGCGGTCCGTGGCCCGTTTGGTAGGGTGCTGCTCCGGCATTCGCCTGGTGTTGATCGCAGAAACCACGGAAAAGTAACGATCAGAGCAGCCGGCCGCTAGATACAGAGAGTAGCGCAATCCGAACGACCGCCGCCATTTAATATCCTTTCACGTGAATTCCCCGCTAGGCAGCATTCAGAAGTTAAGGAGAAACGAGAGCAATAAGATGCATTATAAGGAATTTCGAGTATATTAACATTGGTTTTGGTACATGGGTGATTCCGAACTTATCTACAATACCACTTAGTTCAACTCGATATAAAATGGCGGCACCGATGGCGCAAAGGAATGCGCCACTCTCTGTATCCAGGGACTCTAGCCCTGCTCTCCCCTCCCCTCCCCTCCCTCCCTCTGTGGAATATCCTGAAAACTTGCGCGTGTAGTACTCGACTCCGACCGCGGAAGCCCACGTTTTTTTAGTTTCAAGTTAGTCCCGCGAGGATCGCGGCTCGCGCCCACTGCCTGAGCACCGCGTCGCGTCACGCAGCGCGCACTCAGGGAAAGGCCGCGCGGCGGCGACCGGATGTGAAAGGGAAGCCGGCGCATGCGCCGAGTGGCGATCGCTGTCGCGCGCGCTTCCGCCATTTCTGACGCGCGCGCTCGCTTACGCGCCGAGAAAATGGGCGTCACTGCCACCGCGACGAGAGTGGAAACAGGTGTCGCGGCTTCAAATCGCACGCAAGGTCCACCGTGTTGGCACCCGGCAAAAACGTTCCTTCCACGAAAACCATAAATGCCATTAAGTCACCGTGTTCAGATTCGGCGGAGAAAGCGAACGAAGTGGAGTAGTTTCTTAAATCACATGTTCCGATGATTTCTTCCGCATCGGTTGGATTTGAGGCAAAATTGATGGCTCGCATCAGATCACGAGCGATCATCATGCGAGCTGTGTAAGTAATGGTCCACAATTTCTGAACTGCGGCCTGTGAAACGAAGTGACCAGCAATATGTTAGGCGAAACATATCGTACATCTTTCAGGGGTCACTCGTAGGGGTAAAGGTTTCGTAATTAAGTATTACAACTTAATATATATAATGAATAGTATTATTCCTGCATTGCAATACCACCTCATGCTGAACCATACGTCCTCGAACATGGTATACACAAAATATACTATCAAGGTATTCAGAACCGTTCCAACTAACATGGCAAGCTCAAACATACAAACTCGAACACGACATACTCAAACATACAAACTCGAACACGACATACTCAAACATACAAACTCGAACACGACATACTCAAACATACAAACTCGAACACGACATACTCAAACATACAAACTCGAACACGACATACTCAAACATACAAACTCGAACATGACATACTCAAACATACAAACTCGAACATGACATACTCAAACATACAAACTCGAACATGACATACTCAAACATACAAACTCGAACATGACATACTCAAACATACAAACTCGAACATGACATACTCAAACATACAAACTCGAACACACTGTCCACAAAGTTTACATCAAAACATCTGAAGACTCATCGTGCAACGTGCGTACTAGTGAACCGCGTCTACTCACCGTCGTGAAGCGGACGGGCGCCTCCAGCAGGAAGGTGCGCTGCGGGCGAGCGGGCGGGGCGGCGGCGGGCGCGCCCCCGCCCAGGGCGCCGCCTCCGCCCCCGGGCGACCCGCCGCCGCCGCCCCCGCCGCCGCCCTCGTCGGCGCCCGGCCGCAGCGCCTTGGCCGACAGCGCCCGCTGCAGGCGCGCCGCCGTCGTGGAGCGCTTGCGGATCAGCCCCTTCATCTTCTGCAAAACACGCGCGCCGCAACGAGCGCCCGGTCAGCACGAGAGGATCACTTCAACCTCAGGTTCACATTGACATTTATCACAAGGAAATTGGGGACAATAATTACAAATCAAGGAGGGGAAAGAAGGGGGAAGGAGGGGTGGGGAAGGAGAGGTGGAGGAGAGAGGGAGGCGGAGGAGGAGAGGGGGAGAAGAGAGGGTGGCGGAGGAGAGGGGGAGAAGAGAGGGTGGCGGAGGAGAGGGGGAGAAAGAGGGAGGCGGAGGAGGAGAGGGGGAGGAGAGAGGGAGGAGGAGAGGGAGGAGAGGAGGCGGAGGAGGAGGGGCGGAGGATAGGAGGAGGTGGAGAGAGGGGAGGAGGAGGTGGAGAGAGGGGAGGAGGAGGTGGAGAGAGGGGAGGAGGAGGTGGAGAGAGGGGAGGAGGAGGTGGAGAGAGGGGAGGAGGAGAGAACACTTCTTATAGAAGGAAACATACAAAGACATAAACACTGCGGCCTTGGAAGCAGGTCTATCAAGCTAGCTCGCCAACGACAACAGAGGCAAATAAAACAAGCACCAGAATGATTAACATTTTCTTACTATTTTATTACCACAAAACATTTTTTGTGCCATTCATGTTCATCAACAAAGTTGTGGCGAGCTAGCTTGATATCAAAGTGGCTCGCACACCACATCAGTTTATTTATATTATATCTTGTATTATATTATATTTAAATATATCTTCTGAGCAAAGCAATTCCCTGTCCAAGTAACATTCCCGAACGACGGTCATGTACACTTGTATTCGTGAACATCTGGCTGTCGGAGCAGCCGCATTCTTTCGTCAATTCGCCTCTTCCGCCTAGCACACTTACGCCAATTGGGTGTAGGAATGCAACATCGATGTTATCTATAACATCGAACAACAATACATTTATCTTTAAAATAACTACGTTTTTCTAACATCGATGTTTTGTTTGTGAATGAAAAAGTTGTAAAATCGCCATTAGGTAAAAGTTCCAATACGAAATAAGATCATATTTTTGGACGAAGCGATCGCTGTACTACCCTCGTAGAGCATGCTATTTCTCATCTGAGAAATGGACGAGACCCCAAATGTCCGGATATTTCCTTGTTCTTTCCTAAGAAGGATACGAGCGTATATCGCTCGAGGAGAGATGGTCAACGCATTTGCTGTAGGCGTGGAGCCCTCCCTTTTTCCCCGTACCATTCTACAGGGAACTGGGGAAACTGAACCCCTTGAGATGACCCTGAGCGCTCAGGATCTCCAGGCAGAGTTTCTCCACGTTCTAATTTTTTACTTTCATTTAATTAAATCTTAATCATAAATTTATGAATCATGTCGAATTAAATTCTCCCCCCGTGAACGCTAATCTCGGAGGTTACTCACCACTTTTAAAAACATCGATGTATAAAAAAACCAACGTCAATCGTGGTTTCGAAACATCGGTTTTAGTCCGTATCGACATTAGTTTTGAACATCGATCTTTTGAAACAGCAATGTTTGCCTGAATGACCGTGGAGAGAACTAGCGACGAGAAGGAAACGCAGCCAAAAGCCGCGCCCAATCACGCCACTTGACTCCGCGTGCCGCCCGCGCCCCGGAGGCGCTCGCGCCGCCCCGTGCCCCGGGCGCAGCCACGCGACGGCGAGCGAGGGCGGACCAGCCACGAGGAGAACGCGCGTGCTAGTGGGAGCCAGCGAAAGGGCCAACACAATAGGGTGCGGAAATGCGATGAAAGACAGGGAAAAGTGAATACTAAAGAGAGAGAGGGGGGAGAAGAATGCCAAAGAGAGTGAAGAAGAGAGAGTGCCAGAGAGAGAGAGAGAGAGAGAGGAAGAGGAAGTGCCAAAGAGAGCCAGAGAGGAAGAGCGAGTGCCAAAGAGAGCCAGAGAGGAAGAGCGAGTACCAAAGGGAGAGACAGAGAGGGAGAGGGAGTGCCAAAGAGAGAGACAGAGAAGAAGAGGAAGTGCCAAAGAGAGAGACAGAGAAGAAGAGGAAGTGCCAAAGAGAGAGACAGAGAAGAAGAGGAAGTGCCAAAGAGAGAGACAGAGAAGAAGAGGAAGTGCCAAAGAGAGAGACAGAAGAAGAGGAAGTGCCAAAGAGAGAGACAGAGAGGAAGAGGAAGTGCCAAAGAGAGAGACAGAGAGGAAGAGTGCGAGAGGGCATAAAATGGAGGAAGAGCGTGAGAAAAAGAGGATGCAAGATGGAAAGAAACGAACTAAAAAGGAATGAGGTATTTGAAAAAAAGAGGGCAAACTGAGAAGAGTTAGTATAGAAGAAAAAAGTATTATGGGAAGTTCTTGGCAGTTTTGTCAACAATACTACGGCAATTCTAGTATCAAAAGCAAATGCGATGATTAACGTGATTATTGCTCATATCATCTCCACTGAAATTCGATAAATAGTTTCGAATCTCTTATTAAAAAAGCCTTAAGATTTTATAACTAAAAATTCCAAATGCCTTATATAAATACTGGTCGCACATAAGTGACTCAATCTACACGACTGAATTATCAATCCAGTACTTACCATCCTAAAGAAAGATAGCGAAAAAAATAATTCCTAACGCGGTGACTCATGAACATAATACTGCAGCTAACTCGTTATAAAATACGTACAGCAAAAAGGACAGAGCGTTCTTCTTAGAGTCATTCAACTTTTATTTATACGTAATAGAAACCCAATACTAAAACATTAAAATGATGAATTCTTTTCCACTTTTTTCAGACAGGCTGCGAACTTTCATTTGTAACTTTCCAATCACAGCCATTATCTTACGATAATGTCATTTGGTGTGTTTCTACAACAGAGCATCCCGCACACGCTCTCAAAACTGCACACAAACTGCCACACCACCTTCCTTATCACTGACATTGCCCTCCACTTCACGTAATCTGCACGTTATCGAACAAGGTTTTGTGATTAGCGCTTTAGGGTAATCAGCAATGATTCAGAAAAAGGTGGTTTAAAAAACTCGCATCCGTGGACAACACAGTTTGTGTGTGTGTGTTTGTGAGAATGAGTGAGGGAGGTGTCATTCGGATTTCCGAGTTAAGTGAGAGGAGATATTGTGAGTAGCTCCTAGATCCCGCACCATCGAAATTACATAATATAATTTCGCAAATTTGATAAATTAAATTTGAAGAGAAGAGTATAATTCTTCAAATTTTTGAGATTATAAATTCAAAACTCAAGTTTTGTGAGAGAGAATTCGAATAATCTACGTATAAATACATTTGTCACGTTAATATTTAAAAGGCAAAATTTCCGAGTTCTCGAAATGAGTTAATATGAAATCTAAAATTGGAATACTACTGGTAACTTCTTGGAGTTAAAGAATTTTCGTTAGCAGAAAATAGCTTCATTGGGGAGTTCGACTCGACACCTAATTCATTTTGATGTTGAGTACCTGGGCTGTCATTAATTCATTAGAGTATTTGATGGAAATGATAACAGATTTCAGAAAGGCAAATCTGTGGTCTGTCACTGTCTTTCACGATGTAATCAAAGAATCAGATTACACATGTGTTATTCGGTATTCAAACTACATTCCCACCTCCGCTTATGATCACAACACCCGTTATTTTAGAAATCCTAGCTTCTGAAATCTTAGGAAATGACAGTCACTACATGCCCCTGACAGCGTTAATGTAGTGGTTTGGGAGAGGACATTTTTAAATTATGAAAACAAAAGAAGTGTGTCGTTTACTCTTTGTCCACAATACAGACCTTCCCTCCTTAATACAGTACCATCATTTCATGTCAATACTGTGTTTTTTTCTTGTGCAAATGCTGTTACTACAATGTCTATTACTATCTATGGACGCCAAATGTACTCCCTTGGATTCACTCCGCCAGAACATTAAGAGTACTTGTGGAAACTATCACTGATAGCTAAAGATGCTTCTCACATTTACTCTAATATTTATCATCTCCTAAAGAAGAGATAGTGTTCCAGAAATATTGATGTGAATCACTTAATGAAAGATAAACAATCAAAATGCACGTTGTAGCTGACGCATCTATTTGCCCATAGATTCTTAAAAACGCGGAACAAGTTCCTCAATCATCTGTTCTCTACATTACACGAAACACCACGTCACACTGCGAGTGATAAGAATGACTATTCTGAGAGAAAAATCGACAGGAAATGCATCTACGAGTAGTTCCTCGAGTCATGTTACGAGATGTTTATTTCGACGAATTACAATATGAAACAGTGTTTGGGGATTGACGTCTTTTTTCCTAGGGCTTTTATCCACACGACAGCCGGTTGCCCTTTACGTCCCGAAGGGACGCATATTCGACCATACACTAGACAAACACTTGCGGGCTCCTCTGATCTGGGGTCAGCAGAACGCGAGGCCCTCCGCGCAACACACACAAAGTCAAGGGACAAACAGCCATGCCCAAGGTGGGACTCGAATCCGCGCCCCTTCGGACCGAAGCGCCGAGTCGGTACTAGCTCTAAGCCACCTCGGCCATCCAGGTCGGCGGGGATTGACGTGCTACCTAATAATTTTCACCACACAAATCTGATGTTATCACGCGAAACGGGATTTTAAAATTTTAAATATGCGAAATTAGGTCGCAGTTTAAATTTAAACGCATCTAAATATTCATGTCAAATGCAACCTGCAGCGCTGGGCCAAATTTCGGAATCTATATCGTTAAAGAACTCTAAAATAAGCATTTTAGGCCCTTAAAAATTAACATTTCGACGCTAAATGCTTCAAAGAAACGTTCCAATCATTGTATTCTAAAGGACGAGATCTTCTTGAACATTCTATTATATTTTGCTGGTTCGACGTTTCTCGATTCTACCCCACCTGTTCAGAGCCCGTAGAATCTTCAACTATGTGGAATTAAACTAATTACTTGATATTTTACGCGACTGAATTATACGGGTGTACCCCTCTTCTCGGTACTAACATTAAATAAGAATAGTTTGTATTGACAAAGGTGTATACTGTATTGTTATCAATTACAAGGAGACATATAGAACAAGTGACGGAGGATAAGGTCTTGAAGAAAAATGTATATTACAGGCTTAATATGGAAATGGAAAAATAGGAAAGAGGGTGGGGTTTAAACCTACGGGTTTAAACGTGTACGCTAGCTTTTTATCTAAGGTACACTGTCAGAAATTACATTAAATTTAATGTAGATTTAATGTACGACTTAACTTAATTTACTTGTCTACATTAAATTTAATTGTACACTTACAATAAATTTAATGTACACGTACACATTTAATGTAGACGTACATTAAATTTCCTGTACGTGTACATTAGATTTAATGTGCGTGCATGATAATTACTTTAATGTACTTTATATTAGAAGTAATGCAGAAATTTCCTAGAGTATACTGACACTACTGGTGTTTGCTATACACATTTATAAACAAGTCCGGGATAAAAGTTTTGCGAGTGGGCCCGCACGCGTTTAGTTATGCTACTCTCCCTAGCGAGTCAATAGGGAGTTTTAGCACCACGCGTAAGTAAGCGACGTCATGCACTAACAGTCACGTGACGGACCTTTAAGTCATAACGTCTTACCTTAAGCCTAAGGTACGACCTTATACCTTCATAAATAGTGCACGCCTATAGGAGTCTCTACGGTCACCTTACAAGCGGCAAAATGTCAGCCTACAAACAGGAAACGTTGGGGATTTTTCCATCTCTGACAAACCGATTCTCGTATGTGAGGCAGATACAATTATTCCTTATTAACTCCACAACGCTGGCAAGAATTAACAGGAAATATTGGAGAAGTGATAGGAAAGAAATTCGTCGAAAATATTTCCTACGTTCTCAAGAACAGTCGATTCTAAATTCCAGAGTGCAGACTCATCGCAGAGGGCAACAAAATCTAAAACTCCGATCACAATGTATATTTATTATACTCCTTTCTTGTATCGTGGTTTAAAAGTCTCATCGCTAGCCTAGACTCTGATATATTATGCAAATTCAACGCTTGAAACGTTTCTTTTGTTATAATGCATAACGCAATGTCGCAATTGCTAAACCTCTTCTGAACGTTGTTCATTAGGATCGTATAAAGTCGTTAGTCACGTGATCAATACAGTTTAAGGATGCCTCCTTACGCGGATTCGGTGGTATAATGCGGATTCGGCGGTATAACGGTCAGCGTACAGGACTGTTGTACCCAAGTTGGCGGGTTCAAACACGATGGAAGCCGTGGAAAAAATCCTTCGTACGGCTTCTTTCGAAGTAAAGCCGGCCATCCCATGTGGTAGATGAACTGCATGTAAAAGATCCTCAAGCCTAAAAGAAGCCTCTGAGCAAAATTGAGATCCGCCTGTTTCGTCGCCCAAGATAATACCTCCTTCCTCCGCTAGGTGGTGAAAGGAGCGTAGCGAAATTTGCGTGGTCAGACGGAAGAACGGGCCTGATGGCCCGAGTCTCGCCACGTGAAATAAGTCATTAACTAACTAAGAGCGGACCTGATGGCCCGAGTCTCACCACGTAAAATAAGGCATTAACTAAGAGCGGGCCTGATGGCCCGAGTCTCGCCACGTAAAATAAGGCACTAACTAACTAACTCCTTACGCGTGGCGCTAAAACTCCCTATCTGCAAGGCACTCACCCTCATGGCGCGCAGAAGGGCTAGCGGCACGGCGGTCGGCACGTCCTTTCGCACGCGAGCCACGGCCCTCGCCTCGGCGCGCCCCATGTCGGTCCGTCCTCCGGCAACACGACACCGCCCCGACTGCCGCCGCCTTATCCGATCGACCTGCCGTGTAGTTGCTATCGCGCGCGCGATAAGCGACTTTATCGCGTTCCCACGGACTCGCAGATTCCGCGTTTCCGGTCGGGATGCGACCGGCCTCGGGCGGAACTGGACTGGTTCGCGGCCGCCTGCCATTCGGACCCTGAGTCAACATTCCACCACCCACGCCGTTGGGTAGAGTCAAATAGACGTTTCTTTTCTAATTAAAAAGGGATATTAGTCTTCCACGAATAAAAACAATGCTTCTATTCCTCTAACGGTGTCTGAGAAGGGTATCAATAAAATTGTCATCTCTGTTATGCACCTTGTCGCCATATTCTTAAGTAAAATCGTTGTGCCTCTTTGACAGAATCCAAACGCGACCGCCTGCCATTCGGACCCTGAGTCAACACTCCACCAATCACGCCATTGGATACAGTCAAATAGACGTTTCTTTTCTAATTAAAAAAGGAATGTTACGCTTCCACGAATAAAAACAATGCTTCTATTCCTCTAACGGTGTCTGAGAAGGGTATCAATAAAATTATCTCTGTTCTGCACCTTGTCGCCGTATCCTGAAGTCAAATCGTTGTGCCTGTTTGACAGAATCCAAACATGCGAGTACTGACGTATGAAACTGTGTTCTTGAATCCTTGATCAAAATGATATTTTTTCTGTAATAGAAATGATATGAGTTTAATATTTCAAATGCGTTTCTCTCGTTACGGTGCAAAACGTAAACATTAGAAGATGTATAAATAATGCAGGCGTTGGATGTAGTCCAACGCGAGTACTTGTGCTACGAGAGGCCGTGGAGTGACGGAAATACGAGACATTTATTGTTTCTTTCCATAGTGTATTCAATTATAATATAAGCACAGACAAATAAGAAAAGCGTATTAACGATTTTAATAAAAAAAAGAAAACTTCATAGTCTGTACGTTGGACGGAGAACAACGCGCGAGTAATCGTGCTACGAACGGCCGCGCCAGTGACGGAATGTTAAGTGGAAACTAGAGCTTAGGGCTAGTAGCGTCCAGAGGTGGGGGAGTAGTTGGAGCACCTTGCCCCAACGCCCCGAAATATTTTTAAATCAAAACATTTTAGCACCAACTTCTAAATAAAAAGTAATGCACGTGTGTATCTAATCATAGTTTATAATAAATTATCAGTAAAATGTTCAAAATATACACGTACAACTTCTTTCTTCGTTAATTGTTTAATGACTTTCCGAACATGATACTCTAATACTATAGTTTCCTTACGAATATAATCCTTAAACGCAAAACGAGAGTGCAAATATTAATCTTGTTAAAGAGACTAACTCGTTAATAATCCGATTAAAACAGCATCTTCCTTCATTTAGCGGAAGTGTATTCCCGAATCTAGAATTTGGCAACAATTCCAATAAGTTATTCGTCAGTGGATATCCGGGCTTCTAATGTTCCGAGACACTGTTCTGAGAAAATCTTAGCACGCGATAACATCGGAAAAACATCTTCGCATCGCAGATAGTGTTCTGGAGTGTGGAGCATAACTGCTACGAAGTACGTAAACTATCAAATCATTCCGAATTTCCTATCAGTAAGAATTGCGTGTTTTGAGACGAAGTATCGCTATTTTGTTAATGCGCTAAATTACATTAGGTTAGTCTTATTTTTGTTAAAAAAATATCGCAATGAAGAAACAATGAAAACTCTAAGGGGACTTCATTGATTTATTTATTTCAGTGTGTGCAGTGCCTTTATTAGCAAGCCAGTATCAAAGAATTATAACGCCGATGAACATGAAAAAACTCTTGTTCTATTAGATCGTCAGCGTATTTACTTCACAAATACTAGATTACACTCTTCAATTTCACAAAAACTTAGTTGCGCGCAACGAAAACTTGAAAAAATGGAAATCAAAATACTGGAAAACATTTCAGCTGTTTCTTCAGAATTTGGCACAAAGAAATCAGCCATTCCCGAAAAAAATCCTATAAATTGGAAAGTTACATTTTTCACTCTAGAATGTAATTCTGAATTGGAATACTGCAAACATGAAGTGCATAATGAGATACTCAAGTCAAACAACTTTCTGTACATTATCATCTGCAGTTGAGATGCAGAAAAGCAAAAACAACTTCAGGCTCCGTGCTAAATGATCGAATATTTAGAACTTGCTTCACGTCAGTGCTTTTATTGCTCTTGCATGTTTTATCGACAATTAACTTTTTATTCTTTCAAACAAATCTAAAAAAAGACTACCTTATTTTGAAATTTGCTAGCGCACAATTATTTTGCACAAGAGTACAGAAATAATTTTCTCAGACTTTTCAACGACGACCTTCAGAAGTACTATTATATCATAAGAGAGATTAAATAATATTTTAACCTAAATCTATAATATGGATTACATCGTAACTAAACCTCACGTCTCTGTTTGTGTATCCACAATTTCACAAACTTTCCTTGAGAAAATTCCTAAAATTGACATGAATTCAAGGCAAAGTACACACGGTATTTCAATGGTACAAATCAGTCGCTATCTTCAAAAGCTCCCAATCCTATCAACAGTTATTGTTCGATTTGCAATCTATTTAGGTATCGCCATAGGCGTACAGAGATATCGTACGACCTATTTCAACGGTACCCACCCACTAAAATCACGTCCAAAAATCAGGCCATTGCAAGCCGTTTCGTTTCGATTGTTTGCTCCCTATATTGTTGTGAAAAAAACAACGCAAAACAAAAAAAGAAAAGAAACAAAAGCAGCCCAAGGTGAGCAGCGCGCTACATTATAGGAGCAGAGATTTACTCATAGCTCAGCAGCGAATTACTTCATTCTTCGATTCGGTTTCGTCGTTTTGGACGCGCCTCGAGCAAAAAACCACAACGCGGAGCCAACGCGCATTCGGGAACTTCACAACACGCAATTGCTACACCATACGCGCGACGGGTCGAGAGCTTTCATTTGTTTTTAGGCCATCATCCTTCAGCCCGAGGGTGATGCCATTAACTCATCCGAAACAGACTTACTGAACACTGTCTGTGTGGTCACGGCCCTCTCAAATCTGCCCGTGTGCCTCGACAAGTACACTACGGCGACAAAAATTCGGGTTAAAGTCTCTGGGGTCAGTGAGGAATCTACCACAATAGTAGGTGGTACTACTATTGTGGTAGATAGCTCACTGACCCCCGATAGTTTATCATGGAGTACCACAAAATCTCCGCTGCCACCACAGAATTTATTAAAAAATTTGGGTGTCAAAACTCCGGACCGTCGATAATCTGGATTTGAATTTTGGATGGAAAAAGTCGCATTAAGCCAATATTGATTGCATTTTGATCTAGATTTACTTATATAAAAGATCCGTGTCTGTTATACAATACTGTACTGTTAAGTATTTTTTCTTTAAGTACAAACTTACAAATTTTACATTAATGATTTTATCCATTCCCTCGACTTTCATATCCATTAAAGCCAATACCATGATCTTAAAAAGCTTTTTTCCTTACGTTGAAGACTGTTATAGATCCTTTCACTATTTTATTTCGAAAATTCGAACGAATTAATAATTTCGAAAAAAATCAAAATAATTCGAAATTGTTTAATAATGTGAAAAGAGGCACCTCCCAGTTAATTCACTTTATTGGCAATCACAATACACGGACGATTGTACCGGTTTTCTGGACAAAACAGTGAACTCTCCAGAAGAGATTGGAAAAATTATTTTGTACCAACAACTAATGACTGTACATACGCGCGTCATGTTTGTGAATCTGCCTTTGCGATCTTGCAATCACTATTCTTTGAAGGACAAAATAGAACATGAATGCACAATTGCAACTTTAAATATTTATTGGTTTTTGTTCATGGAAACTATACAACGTTGAAAGTTTCATTCATGTGAAAATGCAATTAGTTACCCACAATACAGGATACGCCTCGAACATGCGTCATTTCGTTTTATGACACGCTGTCCAAAAATATCATAGTTATTAACAGAGAGTGTTTTCGGGCTGGTAGGCCGTGATCCAGTTGGCGTTAAAATGCCGAACGTTTCACCTGAAGATGTCCACCGCAATTGTGGACGAAACGTTTGGCATTTTAACGACAACTGGACCACGGGCTACCAGCCCGGAAACACCCACTGTTATTGACTCCGACCGTGAAAGCTTACATTCCTAGTAATTCTATAAGAGAATTCCCTTTACTTCGCAAAACTCTCCTCTGCGAATTCGGCCCTTCAACGTTTAGGCGCACATCCCTCATTTGGCGCGGGCGCAGGCAAATCACCATGGTGAGGGCCATGGTGAGGGCCATAGTGGTGGCATACTCACCATGGTGAGGGCCTCGCGGTCGTGGAGACGCAGGTCGTCGTGCGGGAAGAGGTCCTGGATGCGTTCCAGATCGCTCGCCACCTGGCCGCGTCTCAGCGCCTGCAACAGCACACACACGCTCACATGGTGGTGACGAATTTTAGCAACACATCGGTTCATCACCTAAAGGTTTTCCATGTCGATGAAAAACCCCAAAAAGCCCAAAATTCATAAATCTCCAATATCGAGAACCTTTGTGTTCATTGGGCCTCAAATATATAATCAATTACTATTAGCTCTGAAAAATAGTAAATCCTTAAATATTTTCAAACACAAGATAAAGATTTGGATTTTAAAACATGATATAAACAAGTTTCACTGAAATATTGCAATACAAACTTTTTGCTGTATAAATTAAATATAAATTCATTTATGTAAATATATATTTTGTCTAATTAAATGTACCTATTGCATCTCTGTAAATCGTCACTTATTGTATGATTTAAAGCTTGTTTTTTATTTCGTATGTTTACAAAAATGTATATTGTAAATGTTAAAAAATAAGAATATTGTAAAAAAACACGCCACACACAAAAAAATACTATGTAGAAGCAGTCAGATAATAAATTATAAATTCAGTATTGCTAACCATCACAACTAGTAATTCCAAGAAACAACCATGTACATTATATCTATAAAACAAGTTGGGAATAAATAATAAACCTCGACATAAAACATCTATGTTTAAAATATAGATGTTTTACATATGATGAGACAGAAAAGGTATCTTTATATCATAAAATATATGAATTTTCTCTTCTATTTCCATTCTTAAATGTGGTACATAATTAAACGAGTTATATTTTGTTGTTAGGTCACTTAGAATAAACATGTTAATAATAATGTTTATCGAATTTAACGGATGAAATAAAAAGTAAAGGGCATTGTGTTGTGCTGCTTTTCCATTTATTCACTTTCATCCATATATCATGGAAATAAAATGTCCTTCTAATGTGATACACAACAAGTCTTTTGTTTCCTTTGGTACATTCACAGTTTTTTCTGAACAGTTAAGCATGGTCTCACTTTTTTTAGCGTTAGTGCTAAAAGTTGACGTTTTAGGAAGCTCTATGGGAGCTAAACTAAATAACCGTTTTTACTAATGGCTATTTAAAAAATAAATTCCCGCCTCCAAATACTGTAGAGGGGAAATCTAAATAAAAGACCTTCCAAAGAAACTAGAGATGAAACATCGAGGCTGATGTTTTCAAAACACCGATTTATTGGAGTTGATGTTTTGAACATCAATTTTTTGTTTGTTTATTTAAGGTCGCATCAACATCTAGGTCATTAGCGACCACTATTGGAGTTAACGTTATAGTAACTATGAAGACGAAACGAAATGGTGATAATAAGGGGTGAAAGGACGAACATAAATACAACCTCCCCCGAGGCGGGACTCGAATCCGCGACCCTTCAGTCCGAGATCACTACGACACTACTGCCTCAGCGATCTCGACCACCGGGCCGGCTTAGTGTTCGATGTTTTTATGTTTTCAATGTTTAATTCATGGATGAAAAAGATCCCTATTCACAATATTGTGAAAGTTAAAATATGAAATAATAACTGATGGTACCATTGCCTATATATTTGTTCGAACCACACGAAGGCGATTTGCACTTCCTTCATCGAGCTGACAATTCATCAGAGTTGACCCTGATGCCTGTTCCTGATACTTTGTCTTTCCTCGTATTCCGCACATATACATAAAGGGGCGTTTTATAATTTTGTTTTCAGTTAAATGTTTATTATAAATTAATACGCACGGCCATGTAAAACTCAATTTTGTCGCACACAAATTTAATGTTAGATGTCACTAAACCAGCTTTAAAACATCGATGTTTAAAAACATAGACGAATTCTGATCTCGATGTATTATTAACATCGATGTTTTAATTTTGAACATCAATGTTTGGCAACATCAATGTTACGTTGCCGATGTCGTACCACTAATAGAAACGGGCTACTGTGACCGTTCCCTAACCAAGGTGTTTTCAAACAAAAATCGTCCACGAAACTTTTTGCGGCTCCCCTGGTAACAATAAGTTTGAAATATGAGGACTAATACATGCCAACTAAATATTCAACAGGAATACGTGATATAATAGGCTACTGGTATAGAACGATTTTCCTCAGGATGAGCCAAAGTGACAGCTAGTGACGGCAACATAACTGAAGGTTCTGTGGCCGTTGCGCCCACGAGCCCATTAGACTCCCGTTCTCGCATTCGTTCGTTTGCAGTTGGCTAACTTGTAAATGGATTCGACGCTTCCTTTTGTGATGTTCTCGTCCGACAAACATATAGTGCGCCACGAGAAATAATTGAAATTAGGAAGTGCAGTATTATGTGCTCTTCTGTAAAAAATCTTTTTTTCTATAAACATTACTTTAAATTTACTATTTGTGTAATAAATATGTTTATTTTAAAACCGAGACTTGAATGCAAGATGAGTACCGGTGCACATGGTTCCGGCTTAAAATCCTTTTTCTTTCTATTTACATTCGTGACAGTTTTTATTTTTTATTTTTTTTTATTTTTTTTAAATTTTTTTTTACCGATTGTGAGAGCATGTTAAGAGGTATTCCACATTCATAATTAAAATTAAATATTTCCCGAACTGGCGTACCTCCATATACCTCAGAGAAACTCTTAGACTTGTGCAGTAGGGATGTTTTCACAGGAGCCATAAACACTTTACGAAGACGCGTGACTGAATAGCTGTCGCGGCGGAGGGACATTTTTCTGAATTACATGTGATGTTCACTTGTTTAGCGAACTGTCACTTTGCCTCATCCTTAGGAAAATCCTTCTAGGACATGCCAGGTTGAATTAATCCAAAATATTAAACGACACAAGGATTAAAGCAAATCAAATCTAACGATCATTTTTAATTAATCACCGCGACGCACGGTTTGAAAACCCGCGCCCTAGCCTCTTGCGCTTAAAAATAAAAGAACCACACAGAAAACCATAATAAAACATTTAGAATCAAGAGAAAAAAAATAACAATAACATTTTCCTGTAAATTAAGTATGCCAAAGTGCTACATCATAATTATTAAATTAGATTTAAGTTAGAATTTAGCTTTTTTGCCTCTCCGTTAGCTGCTTAAGCCCCAAGGCAGCAGCGTAATTTGTACGCTAGTAATTAAATAAATAAATTCCCGCCTCCTCAGGGTTATTGTGGAGGGGAAACAACAACAACAAAAAAAAAGCCTCTTGCGCCCCGACCTGGCGCGCGTTGCTTCGGCCGAGGATGCGCCGTCGCGGGCGTTATCGTGGCCATTTGAGCCGCGTCGTGTCGTGTAGTGTCGTGTGTCGCGTCGCCAGCGAGGCTGATTAGGCGCCCCGCAGGTGGCGGAGACGAAGGGTTATTTTGGGAAGCAGGAAACAGACCGGCTTCCAACACACACACCTCACTAGAGGAAAATGTGGCACTTTCTTGTGAGAAACTGAACAATTATTGAGAATGTATGAAATCGGACGGTTACTGTAACTGAATTTCTGCACGCTTCATTTCATCTACCAGGCAAAATAAACAAGTTTTTTTTTTTTGCATCAATGCATAAAAACTGTATAGAATTTATAAAAAACTGTGTAGAAAATAAAACTGTATAGAATGGACGGATTCTAACTTTTCTCGAATACTAATTCCAAAACGTACTTGAATCCTTATTCACAGTAATGTAATAAAAACAGTATAATAATTATAAAACACAAAGTGAGTCGCTTTAGACAGCTGCTGTTACATCATTCCTACATTATTCATAGTTTCGCAATTAATAATAATATTAGTAATAATAAATACTACCGCAATTAACAAAATATATTATTCCCAAATGAAACATAGATCAGTAAAATTATGTCAAGGAAAGCTGAACCCTACTATCGAGATTTAACGAACTCTAACAACTTGGTCACACATTTTCCGCCTACGGTCTAGGAAGGCCATTCAAATGATGGGAATCTTCACGCTCAGGTCGCACGCTAGGTGCCAGCGCGTCTGGCCCAACCCCGCCCCGCCCCGCCCCGCCCCGCCCCGCCCCGCCCCGCCCCGCCCCGCCCCGCCCCGCCCCGCCCCGCCCCTGGGGCTTCCCTGATCCGTCGGCCGGGCACTTGAGGCAACCCCCGGTATTCCCCAATCCACCTGCCCCACCCAGTCGGAGCACAAAGCCCGCGACCCTGCCGGCGTTTCGCCAAAAACATTTTGACACTTTGCGGCAACGCCCGCCGCCGAAGGAAGGGGGAGGGGGGTTCCCCCAAGAGGTACTCGTGAAGGGCTGGTTCTCATTTGAGCAAACCAGGGGCAAAAGAGCATTTGGGCTTGGCAGCTTACGAAGATGTGGGAATTTTTGAAGTCGACTCTTCAACATTCACGAGTTACAGAAAGCGCACAAGCTCCACGGTCTGAACCTCCCACTTTCGTTATGGCGAGCATTCCACGGGCGAACCCAGTGTGCGTGTATAGTATAGGTATTTGTATAATGTATACGCAGGGGTTGATTTCTAGCGGAACGGCGTTCTGGTACCTCGGGAATAATTATTAAATTTTATTATAAATATATAACTATTTCTAATAAATTAATAGTTAATTTGGGGCGCGTTCCGTGAACTAAAATTTGAGAAATCAAGCTCTGTGTATACGCATATGTTTATAGGTCTCGAGGAGCATGCCCCCCAAAAAATAGTCTCAAAATCACGTAAAATGTAATTAATTCCTTTTTGTATACTTTTACTAAATAACTAACGAAGCTGAAAAAATCTTGTCATTTTAATAATTTATATTATAATATTTCGCGATAACGAACACTTTTCTTATTTATAATAATTGATTAACTTCTTAATATTTTCGATAACCACAGGGGGGTGAATGCAGAAAGCAAAATTTGTATGCAAAATAAAACTTTCGGTCAGGTGTCTCTGCCGTTGTCATATAAATTGCATGTGGCAAACCTTATGTATCAACTGCAATACGGCGCTTCAATCCTGAAATATTTTTACTTCACTGAAAAAAGTAGCATAGTCTGAACTATTCGTTAATAAGTTCAATAAAGTAAATAAGTATAATTATTACTAATAATTATATCTAAATTCATACTGAAATATATCGTCGAGGCGGAACGCGCTTTCAAAACAACTTTTTTACGCACGTGGGACTTCACGTGTTAGCTGCGCGTATGTGTCATGTCCAAGACGATCTCGGGTGTGTTGTAGATAACGCGTGATTTTGTAACATTTCTGGCTCGTAGTAATCGCGAATTACATGATCTGATGGGGAGATTGTTCACCTAATCACCAGCGAGTTGTGACATTGAACGTAGTACCCTATCACACGGACAGTGAAAGGGAGATGAAGCAGCCACAGACATGTGAAAGGCGAGTTCCTTGCTTTTACTTGAGCACTTTAGTACTTCACGTACACGCCTCTCCACAGCTCTTTCACTCCACCGAAGCAATTACGAAATGGATCTCAACCAGACGCGGAACAACCACTCTGTTACACCACATCAAATTATTCACGTGGACAATAGAATAAATTAATTTAATCTAACAGTCATACAAGCATCTTGGTATAAGCGTCTTCACCAATACACAATTGAAACTGTTTGCTTCTGCGTAACATAGATGCGCCATAGAGTACGTTTAATTACAATATTAATACCCCTTCAGTCACCTCTGGTCGTTTATTACCGCATATTGAATACGTGAGCTCAAAAGGAGAATAAATTTCATCAAAGACAAGTACAATGGGAATAATCCCCAGAACTATATTATCAAACTTCTACTTCAACACACTGTTCGATTTGTGAAAGAACAAAATTCAGCAAGCAATTATGAATATGTTGAAGCTTACAATTCCAAGATTACCGATCATAGTTCGCTCGAAGTCTGTATTTTGCAATTATCGCTACAGCACGATCATGTTTTGTTATGCAACATACTCTTACACACACGTTCAAACGTGTAGATGTTTTTCTCCCTAATAACATGTATTTTACAGCTACTCGCACGAAATAATTGATTAGTTGGATCATTTTTGCTTCCGAGTATTCCAGTATTACAACTTTACAAGTCCCCACCTCCAGTCCATTTATTTGATATTCTGATTAAGGATCCTACGCCCGTCTACACGGGCTTGAAGACGCTGTCGGTTGTAAAACCTACGCCCCTGACACCTGCTTCATTGTTCGCACAATGGACCGCAATAGTTTTACAACAGGCGGGCAGCATGCTCGTCAAGATTACTTTAACCGTATAAGTGGCCCTTAATGTAGACCCCAAATCCCGAAGAAATCCATCCTTCAAAAATCATACAGCAAACATGATTACTCCACAAGGCAACTTTTGAGCGAGTGAGAGAGTGAGTGACTATGTAAATTCAATTAATTAGGCAATTAATCCACAAAGTGTAGTGCATGTTATATCCTGGGAGGTGGTGGTGGTCCTCATCCGCTGGAAAGGAGATCCGACGCCAAACTACACGCCAGCTTGGGGTTTCCCCCTCCATGTATCTCCCACCATACACACAGCTCCCGTCTGGTCTTCCGACATCTGTGGTAGTTGTGGTGCGCGCGTGCGTGTGTGTATGTGCGTAAGAGGGGCGAGGATAGGAAGAGGAAGAAAAGATCGCGCGCGGTCCGTGGCCCGTTTGTTAGGGAACTGCTCCGGCATTCGCCTGTTGTTGATCGGAGAAACCACGGAAAACTACCGATCAGAGCTGCCGGCCGCTAGAATTCCCCTCCAAAAAAAAGGATGAATTTAACTCTGTTGACTAAGTAGTGTCGAAATTCCTGCCACCAAACCCTAGGACTTCCCACCACCTAAGCGTGTACTAAATTCCGCCAATCTAGCTACTGTCGAAAATCCGCAATCGTCGACACTCGAAACCTACGACCTTCAAGTACACTGTTGCGACTGAGCTATCGCAGCCGGTGGCAATCATTGACGAGATTTGATTGATTGAGACTCCGGGCGCGTCAACTAATTAAGTAATTATTCCGTAAGTGTAGTGCATGTTTTTCATCGGGAGGTGGCTGTGATCTTCCCCCGCTGGATGGCGAGAACCGTCGCCGCCCTTACGTCGACTAGTGGGGTTTTCCTCAACCAGGTATCTCCCACCAGCGGAGCAGCGCCCCAGCTGGGTCAAGACCCAAGATCCCGACGGATCTCGTAGCCCGTGTGGTAGCGTGGTGCAGTTCGAGGTGGTTTGAGAACTTCATCGCGCCGCAACGGTATCGTCTCTGCGCGACACACGGCCTTCCGCTGGAAGGAACCATTCCGAACCGCAGCGTCTCCTCGAACGGTGTGGGCCGCGCACGGATTCCAACGCGCATCTCGAGGCGATGCCTTGGGATGGGACGTCCTCAGGTAGACCCTCCCCCCTCCCCTCCCCGTCCTCAGCGAGTGTCACGCGCCCTCGTCACGTCGCCCGCGCCAGCAGGTGGCCGCTGATAAGCCCCTCCGCCCCCGAAATATACTCGCATTTAAACATAGTGGAACTTCAAGGTCGGGAGCTGGAAGGAGAAGGGGACATTGTCGTCCAATCGGGGGCTCCTACACCAAACATTTAATTCATAACGAAGCTCCCGATTGGATGACAAGTGTCACCCCCCCCCTCCGTCCGACTCGTGATCTGACCTTCAGATGCCACTGTTTAAATCAGTATATTTCGGGCCTTATCAGGCAGTACAGCAGGCGGCGATGGTGATTGCGTGGGGGAGAGGAGTTCATATTTACAGTAGCGACGCATACGGCGGTAGTGAGGAGAGTGATGGAGGCTAGGATGGTGTTGATGTTTGTAGGGGTAGAGGTGTTGGAGACGGTGTTAGCAGTTGCGCTGCTAGTAAGCGCTGGTGATGGTCATGGTGGCGCTGGGGAATGTGACGGTGCTGCTAGTGGTTGGTGGTTGCCGTGACGGGTGGAAATGACGGTTGAGTGACAGCACCGGGAAAATTTAGATATTAATGTAGGATTTCTCCGCAAGATGCGCTCAACGCTCGACCAGGAGCGAAGAGACGCGTTGCGTTAATAAAGTAAGAGTAAGGACGCAACGAATTTTTAAAAAAAAGTTGAACTCGTGGCTCATTGCGAAGTCGCTAACCTTGCACCACTGAGGTCCGGGTTCGATTCTCGTCGAATCTAATGTGAAATTTGTTCTAACAAAATGAGTTTGGCTGCTTCAGAAGGGCTGGTCCAACCCCTGCGAAGTGCCCTAAAGCCTACTCCTATCCTTATTCCTTCTCAATTCTGGTCGCTGGGTAGTGACGCAGGGGCACGTGGAGAAAGAGGTGTATACGCGGAGATGCTACCAGGTGGTCCTCTTTGACAACTGACTAGAAGAGACGAGACTGGACATATATAAACACAGTTTGATAAGATATTAATGGAGGATTACTCCGCAAGAAGCGCTCGACCAGGAGCGAAGATAAAGTAAGAGAAAGGACGCAAAGAATTAAAAAAAAATTTGCTGGCGGAGGCGTCGATACGGTGAGAGCGTCTGAAACGTTGCAACAGGTGACGATTCCAACGGAGGATGTGGCGTGACCGTGCTGCAGTGCACAGCACAAAAAGCAGCCAGCAGAGACAGAGGCGGAGTCGTGGGCGCGGATGGGACGAGTCTTCTGATAGGACGCCACCTAGTTTACAAACAAGGCCACACGTAGTCACCGGAAGGACACCAACAGAAGGAAAACGAATCGTTGAAATATATGGAGGAAGAAATTGTAACTAATAAACCTGCAGCAACGTAGTCCTTAACCATCTGATGTAACCTTAAAAAATTCTCAACAACTAATGAACATTCTCCGTACACATAATTCCGGTAGGTTGTAATGCAAATGAAATGGAAGAAAAAAGAAAATTCTGTAAGATAAATAGATATGATTCCAATATGAACTACCTTCTATTTGGACAGTCAATACTTTTACAGCGAGCTCGCCTGTCATTTACGTTTGGTATATTTGAATTATACTGTCAGTCTGATTTGCTAAGAAACTTCTATAATTTATATTAAAGAAAATGTGAAGTTTCACGAGTGCATTGCATGTACAATATAATAATTCTTCCGAAAAATATTACAGCGTACATTTTAGATGGTCTGCTAATCAACAATTCAAAAAATACCTCATTGAACATGCTCCGATGCAGTGTACAAGCGTAGAATTATTTTAATTTCAAAAGCCAATTTTCTTCCACACGGGAGTCACATGGCTGATTGGGGTAATCAATTGTGTTTTTTGTGAGTTATCGTTATTACAATTGACACGTTCTTAAGGTACGATATTCAGGTGTTTAATGTTTTCTCTGGTCAATTAAAATCGGGAAACTACTGTCGTAGTATTCCCACAATTGGAAATTGAAAAATCCGATTCACGATTTCCTCTTTCGATTACCTCTTGATCAATACAGTTCATTTATTAAAGGTCTAAAGAAAAGTCGCGTGTTTTATATTTTTGATATAGACGTACAAGAAGATCGCAATATTAAGAAGTAAACAGAAAAGTAGAACTATTCTTGATTATCCACTATCACAAAAAATAAAAAGCACCTAAGAAAGCATTGATAAAGGATTCGAGATGCGAAGTTTCAGAATATCCCATCATACCCAATTTCCAGGAGCAATATGCTATCCACGATCAGGTGTAGAGGAAACCAGCACCTTTATGATACTGCGTAAAAACAATGGCTGTTGAAAGGTCAGCGAGAGTATCTCATAAAACCGGTTTTCTCAGCCAAATTCATCCGGCTACCAAGAACATCCGGGTCATTTGAAGCAGAGATCCCCTCTGCAAATCTTTAACGTCCACTTCGATCCTTGCAAAGCTTAAGATATTAGAATTTCATTACAATAAAAATAATATCTTCCCATCTCCACACGGAAACGAGGGGATACTGGTTTCAGATTTATGAAATTACTTACAATCTGCGATTCCTATTGGAGAAAATATCCTTACGCAAAAGTGGCAATGCATATTATTTTCTTAATTTTTTGAAATGTTTTCTTAATCTTGTTTATAGCATCTCTGCTGTCGAAGAAAAATAGGATCATTTGTTTAAAAATTACACACTTTTTAGTAGAGTTAGACGCGGTTTATTGCATGTCAACACAGCGATCGTTACATACCGCCTCGTAAAATAGATGAGTTGCAGCTTGTTATTGGCCAGTAGGGAGAAGCAGTAAGAAAAATCGGATAGAAAAAGTCCTGAATGGGGGATTTTGTGTATATAGTTTAAACATTATTGGTTTTAATTTCAGGAGTAGAATAGTATAAATGTATGTGTTTAGCGCCTTGCGATGTATTGTTTTTTATGTTGATGTCTCTTCATGTAACATTCGTTTTCTGTACATTGCTTATTAGAACTACCACTGGGTGTTAAACCCTAAGAAGATCAAATAAATCTATCAGTGGTTCACGGCTCGTGTGCAGTACTATTCGTGCACTCGCACCGATTGCACGCCGTGTCACGACGGCTCGAAATAAGCCAAGCAATGGGAGAAGGGCCCTGGAGCTGCAGCCGAGGTGTTGGGAGAGAAGACGAGGCCGCTCCCGCGCATGTGTGCTTCCCACGGCCCGCACCCGCACCCGCGCCCTCACCCCGTCCCCTCCCGGAAGGCGCAGTCGAGGACGGCATCGCACTGTCAAAGACGTTTTAAAAATAAAATTGTGAAGGTGGAATGGATCTTTTTTTATAAAACACTAACTCCAATATAGATCTAGAGACATTAACTCCAATATAGATCTAAAAAGACATTAACTCCAATATAGATCTAAAAAGACATTAACTCCAATATAGATCTAAAAAGACATTAACTCCAATATAGATCTAAAAAGACATTAACTCCAATATAGATCTAAAAAGACATTAACTCCAATATAGATCTAAAAAGACATTAACTCCAATATAGATCTAAAAAGACATTAACTCCAATATAGATCTAAAGAGACATTAACTCCAATATAGATCTAAAGAGACATTAACTCCAATATAGATCTAAAGAGACATTAACTCCAATATAGATCTAAAGAGACATTAACTCCAATATAGATCTAAAGAGACATTAACTCCAATATAGATCTAAAGAGACATTAACTCCAATATAGATCTAAAGAGACATTAACTCCAATATAGATCTAAAGAGACATTAACTCCAATATAGATCTAAAGAGACATTAACTCCAATATAGATCTAAAGAGACATTAACTCCAATATAGATCTAAAGAGACATTAACTCCAATATAGATCTAAAGAGACATTAACTCCAATATAGATCTAAAAAGACATTAACTCCAATATAGATATAAATTTGAATTTGTTCTAATAAATAGTTTTCAATATAAAATATTGGTAAACTATTTCTTTTTACATCTTTTTGATAAAATGGATTAAAAATTATCCAACTTTTATCCAATATTTGGTAAGGTGGTGTCCGATTAGTTCACGATGGGAATTGCGGATAACATCGGAATATGAATAGTAGGTTGTTATTACAATTGAGTGCTTATGAACGACCAACGACGAAATTAAATACTGAAGGCGGTCGAGATAAGAGAGAAATTTAAGAAGACATCTCCTTTACGCATCATTTCGCGGCAAGTTTGTTTACGTCGACATTCCATTCTTTTATAGCAGCCCAACAAAAATCCTTAAATGGGCCAGATGTTGCTCGCTGGCCGCCTATTGAGAAGTCTTCGCCTGTGGATTATGTAAATTTCTACAAAGTTGCTATTTTAGGGAGTTTGAATTCCTGCAAAGTCAGATTTTCCCTCCAATTTACAACAATTCTTCTCAGCGTACTACATTTTTCTCACGAAGTACCTCTCATTATTCCATTGCGAAGACCGCAGGCCAGAGCCTCTGAGCCATTTTTGAAATCGCGCTAAGTTAATCAATTTGGCCCTGAAGGAATTTCAAATAAACTTAAGCCACCTTCAAAATTGTGATATGATATCCACATTTCCCAATTTCTCAAAAAGTTTTACCTGTTACGAATTTGTAGGAAATTCCAAGCACCACCGAGTTAAAAATCATATAATACTTAATTCTTTTACAGGTTTTTGACTTATTAAACATCAATTAATCTAGTAGAAAAAGTTTTTTCAGCGAATGTACATGAGCTGTGAAGAGGACAAGAACGTCAGTTCTTCTGCAGGATTTCCGCAATTGTTTTGCGATTACAGATGCATGGGAACTTTGTCATGTGCTCAATTGTGAGATACCTCTCACTTTTCCGACACTTTATACAAACGAAGAACTCGTTGTTTCTCTCTTAGGATGCAGCGACACAGTTAGATAATAGGATTTGATAACAGAAGAACTTCATGGTCAAGAATCTACATAAAATTTTGGGAATTTTAAGAATTATTCAAAAAGTAACAGGTTAAATAATTCAATTATTGAATAAGTTCGTCTGTACTAAAAATATCGAATCTGTTGAGCTTGACTTGATTGATATTCAGAAGCAAAGTTTAATTTAATTACAAATATTCAGTTAAATTCAGTTACACACTAACAATCAGTCACTGTCAAATTAAATTTTGTTGTGCACGTATTTGAGATTCTAAACCAGGTTTAAAATTTAGCGGTTCGCCATTTCGAACATCAATGATGTTTCCACTTTCGAACATCAATGATGTTTCCACTTTCGAACATCAATGATGTTTCCACTTTCGAACATCAATGATGTTTCCACTTTCGAACATCAATGATGTTTCCACTTTCGAACATCAATGATGTTTCCACTTTCGAACATCGTTTCCACTTTCGAACATCAATGATGTTTCCACTTTCGAACATCAATGATGTTTCCACTTTCGAACAATGATGTTTCCACTTTCGAACATCAATGATGTTTCCACTTTCGAACATCAATGATGTTTCCACTTTCGAACATCAATGATGTTTCCACTTTCGAACATCAATGATGTTTCCACTTTCGAACATCAATGATGTTTCCACTTTCGAACATCAATGATGTTTCCACTTTCGAACATCGCTATTTCCTTACTTCTGACATCGAAGTTTCTCATTTCGAACACCGATATTTCTATTAGTGAGGGCACGCACCTGCTTGGCGCGCGCGCGCACGCGTCCGCCGGCGTGCGCGGGGGCGTTGGCGGCCGCGTCATCTGCGCGCGGGTCGAGGTGGTCGCCCTCTGCGTGCGAGCGCGCGTCCTGCAGCGCCTGGAAGAACTGCTCGTACTGCGCCAGCCGCTGCACCTGCAACCACGCACACGCACGCCGTTACTACACAGCGCTCGCAACTGCATACAATAGCACGCACGCCCTTCCAGTACAGCACAGGGTAAAAAAGACAAAAAACAACAGCAAAATGTTCTCAGTAATGCTGAGGAGGGTTTCAATTCCTTCTTCCCGGAAGACATACATATTTAAAATAATAGCTTTCACTAATTTTGTACACTAGCGAAGGTCATTCAGAACGTTTATTGTTAACGTTATAAATATTAACAAAGTCAACAAATAAAAAATGTATTTTATATTCAGTGTAAATGAAAGATTCTTTAGAAGAAAACTTTAAGTGGGCTGGCCATTACACCAGCCCCCCCATGATTAATTTTTACGCAAACATACTAAAATAATCTGACTTCGCGGGCGAAATAATTGATGCAAATATTCATCTTAGTGAAGTAAATTATATGTCTTATTTCATTTTTGTCTGGTTTAAAAATATGATACATACAAGAAATATCCTACATTTGCGCAAGCACTTCGTCGGGTATAGAAAAGAAAGAAAAAAACAGAACGCAAACTGTGACAGGCTCTTTGTAATCAACGAACCCTCACTAATAAATAGATCGTATGAAAAGTCGGAATATTTTAAAGAAGTCTATTTTAACGAAATTGACAAAATATGCCCATATAATTAAACGAATATTCACCAACAGGGAAAATCGGCCATACATGCACTAACATATTAATCTACATAGTATACAATTCTAACCAAGCGTCAAGAAATTTCACTCAGCTATGCCCTGAAGCAACGGACAAAAACATGCAACATCACAGAAATCCGCTCCGTAACAATTAGGCACACACTGGTATTTTCTTGAACGTCCGATTCGGCGATGAGGAGCTGGGGCTGGAGGGTGAGATGGCGGCGTGGTCGGGCGTCAAGCGCGGACGAGGAAGGAAGGCGTGGGGCTGGGGGCTGGGGTCGGGTGTCAGCGTGAGAAGAAGCGACGCGTCGCGACGCACGCCGCCACGCCGGCGCCGTCACCTGACGCCCCTCGCCGCCCCACACACAGCCACGGGCGCCCCCGGCCGCCGCGACGCTTCACCAGCACGGCACCTCGCGCGGAAAACACACCGGCCGACGCAATGGAAGGGCTTGGGGAAGTATCTCCAAGATGGAATGTGGCACGACTTTTTGTGTCTTTCTCGATCCTGCCGCAAGGTGTCGCATGATCGCGACCTTATCCAGCAGTGCCGCAGATCAAGCGACTCTAGCGGCACGACCGATTGATTGATTGATTGATTGATTGATTTTGTCGTGTTTCCGGGCACGTCAACTGCTTTGGTCATTAGTCCCGTTAGTGTAGTGCATGATTTTTCTTCGGAGATGGCGATGATCTTCCCCCGCTGGATGGCGACCGGCGCCAACCTACCGTCGGCTAGTGGGGTTTCCCCCTAACTAAGACTCTCCCACCAGCGGGGCACCGCCCCAGCCGGGACAAGCTCTAAGCTCCCGACCGGTCTCCCGGAATATGTGGTAGTGTAGTGCATGCTAGTGTAAGTGTGTGTGTGTGTGTAAAGGGAGAGGATAGGACAAGGAATAGGAAGGACAGATCGCGCGCGGTCCGTAGCCCGTTTGGTAGGGTACTGCTCCGGCATTCGCCTGGTGTTGATCGGTGAAACCACGGAAAACTACCGATCAGAGCAGCCAGCCGCTGGAATTCGCCTCCAGACAGCGACTGAATTCGACCTAGCTGAAAAGCTAGAGTCGAAAATTTCGCATGATCGCGACCGTATCAAGCAGTGCCGCAGATCAAGCGACATCCAGCGGCACGACCGAGAAAGACGCAAAAAACCCTGCCATACTCCATCTTTAAGATAAAACCGTCATCTGCCACGTTAGGAAAACCCAAGTATAATGCAGTGCGCCAGGAAAGAGTCTTCGCACTGAGCCGAATCACGACCTCCTGTTAAAAACCGCATTTATGTTGGTAGCAACCGGATCACTGTGCAACAAGTAAAGGCCAAAACACCTCCAGCTTCTATAATGTATGTGGCGAGGGCACAATTTACGTTTTCAAGCTTCAGATCGTTCTATCAATGTAATTTCCGTTTCAAGCACTCTCACTAAAAAGGTGCGATTCCTGGCGCACTATATAATTATAACTCATGCGTATGAATTAGCGTAGGGATCTCAGCCCTCACAAAAATGAGCACAGATTGCACATCTCCTTACTGTACGACACACGTCTTTTAATTGTTTTTCACTTTAAAGAAATAAAAACATAATTAAACAGAAATATTATAAGGTAAGCCTCCCACTATTTCTGTAAGTTACTAACTCAACTTCGGTCGATATATCGCTTGTTATTATAAATGTGTTGTTGATATGTATGAAGGGCTCGGGACACATCGATCAAAATCCAGGTATTCATTCATAACATTCATGAATAGGGCTTGCGAGAACGGTTTTATCTTGTGGCCGATCCAAGCCCTTCAATTGCGAGTAAGCAGAAAGGTTTGATAAAGACAAGGAGTAGAAGAAAATAAAAAGGGAAAGAGTTGGTTTGTAGGGGACGAAAACAAAAAGATGCAGCGTCAAGAACGAAAACATGGTAAATAAATAAGGGAAAGAAGAAAGGGAGAAGGGAGCGAGAGACAGAAAGGAGAGAAGGAAACGATGATCTTAAGTAAATATACAGAATGGGAAAGATATGGAAATGGAAAACCACAAAACATCTACAAGAAACCTACGCATAAAAAAGTGAAATAAAAAAGAAGCAAAAACAAGAACATTCAAAGGAGGGGAAGCAATTGTAGAACACAGAAGACCGAGGAAACGAAGGCATGACAAAACGACAGAAAGGAAGGTGAGAGTGTCTCCCGTAGCAAGAGCCGTTTACTTCCCATAAAAAACGTATCATTTGAGCCTAGAAGCGCTATATCGAGAAGCCGTATCATAACACGTTCACTCTAGTTTCTTTTTTCGTCCGCCCGGCCCACTATTTGGAGGCGCGCGTCGGCCCCGATGCCCCAGCGCGATAGCACGGGCGGGGGCGGCGCGTCACGGCGCCGGGCGGGCGTCGGAGCGACAGGGCGAACACCGCACCGCGCCACGCGACACGACGCGACTCGAAGTCACGCATTCCGACGCACGGGGGCGGCAGCGGGGACGCCAAGGCAGAGGAGATGATCATGATGGTGCTGGTGGTTGCGGGAGGGTAGGCCCGTAAGGCAGCGGTGGTAGCAACGGTGAGAGGGAATGGAGGTGGCGAAGGCAGTGGCAGAGGTGGTGGAAGTAAGGATGCGGAGCGAGTTTGGAGCAGAGCAGGGGAAGGGACGTTTGAGAGTGAATCGAGAGCGGGTCATGGTGAAGAGGGGGAGGTGGGGAGTGAGGGGTGAAGGTGGAGGGGTGGTTAGGATCAGCGGGTGGCTGGTGAAGGGGTGGTGAGGGTGAGGGAAGGTGGAGGGGGGTGGATCAGCGGGTGGCTGGTGGAGGGGAAGGGTGAAGGGGTGGTGAGGGTGGAGGTGGTGGTGGTGGTGGTGGTGTGGTGTGGTGGTGGTGGTGGTGGTGGTGGTGGTGGTGGTGAGGGGGGGGAGTGCAAGTCGGCGAGAGGAAGCGGCTGTGGCACACCGAGAAGCGAGGCAGAGACTGCGGAGCGAGGCGAAAACGGAAGTAAGGGAGAGCTGTGGACGACGGCAAAGGCAGTGGCGAGGTTGGAAGAGGCGGTCGGGATGGCGGCGCCTGCCTCGGCGAGGGGGCGGGGTCGGCTCCACAGGCAGAGTCGGTGAGGGGGCGGGGCGGTGGCTGCGGAGGCGGGGGCGCGGGAGGGGAAGGGGCGCCCGACCCGACCCGACCCAACGACGCGAGACGCCCGACCTTGCACGTAGCCCAAGGACGCGCGCGACACGCAGGGTCACAGGGCCTGCCCTCCCGCAGGAAGCACCCGGCCGGCGCCTGCCCGCGGCTCCCGCCACACGAGATACGACGGCGCAGCCCCTGAGCAAAGGCGCTCCCCTTCCGCCTTCGCGTTCCCACTGATAATTTCGTATGCGAGCGGCACGGCAACAAGTTTTTACTTTCTCGCTACGGAGAGGAGAGAAAGTCATGTAATGCTGCAGGAATTTTCGGCAGTGGTCTCTTACTACAGGGACCTGGTACCAAAAAAGGGAATAAATCAATTTGCTAAATTTAGGTAAAAAAATCCTTTAACACTTGATGTGGCCAGAATACATGTTTTGTGGGTCCTTGATACCGAAAAATCAAATGACGGCAAAATGTCCGTCCGTCCGTCCGTCCGTCCGTCCGTACAACGCCAGCGGCTAAGCCGTTCAGCTGATCTCCAAAATTAATTTTCTCCAATCGATCTAGCGAACGTCGCGGCCCCTTGAATTTGCAACCGATTTTTCAATTTTGGAGGGTACATTACATGAAGATCCTAGGACATTTTCTAATTAAAAAAAAGTGTTTCTATCGTTTTAGATTAAATTTTGTTGTTGGATAGTGTGAACGACGTTTAAGAGAACGGTGTTGGACTCATTTTCGGTGAAAACTCTGAGTTTTAGAAAATCGCAACAATTCAAATTTTTTCGGCGGCTTCCTACAATTAAAATATTAAAGATAGAGATAAGTTCCTGTACAAATTTTCGGAATATTTGGGTACTTTTTGCGTAATTTTGAGCGAAAGTGCGGGCGAGAAAATACGTGCTGTTTTAGCACTACTAGTTATCCTTATCGAGATTCTTCAGTTTTCATTGCCTCTTTTTGCATCAATAATCCAATTAATGAAACTAATTAACTACTAACATTCTTACCGATTTCCTGTTCAAGGCGAATAGAAAACAAAGGCGAATTGAAGAGCTTACTTTCCAAGTGACTTACAACCATTAATTTTCTGGTATTGTATCAATATATTCTTAAGAAGCTCCTCTATCAGGCTGCAAAGCGCTGCTATTGAGCTCAAAATGACGTTTTTCCTACGGTAAACAGCGTCCAAAACGCGTTTAAACTTTTCTTCAACTATCAAGCTGGATTTGAATTGTTTCCCTTCCAGAAATTGTAATATGGAATTGCGAATTAAGATTACAAGATTTTGTCATCTTGGACATGTGCGTGATAAAAAGAAGCAAAGAGATACTTTTTAATCAGATAAAAAACATTTTTTACGAGCATAAATATCACATCACAGTATTTTGCATCAGCCACTTTCCCCCAAATAGGAATACTACGAACTAATTGCGAAACGATTACCACTAGAGGCATTAAAAACATAAATTTGTCAGTTTAATACAACGTGAAGTCCGTAAACCATTCACTTTTACGAACGATCATAAAAAAGCAAAAAACATCCCCCTTTGGATCTTTCATCAGTTTTCCTGGTTGTTTCGACTATAAATCTACAGAAAACGACCAAAGTAGGTGTCGAAAAGTCATTAACTTTCGCCACAAGAATCGACACAATTCTTTCGTTTAGAAAAAGAGTTTGACATAATCGACACAAGTCGCATGAAAATAAAATCCAAATACACGCGATGACTTAAGATTTCAGTATTTCGGTTTGGAATCGTATACAAGTGTATTTCCTTAAGACAACTATTCCAAGACCTTTTCACTTTCTTTGAAGGGAAACAGAAATGCAGTAAAACGTCAATCATTTGAACGCAAAAAATACGAATTCCAAAAAAATACACATGAAGTGAATTCTCTACATATTTGGGACATATTTGTTTAAAAGCGTCGATTAAAATTTTGTTCAACATCCTGATTATGCTCATCCGCTCCACTATGGCAAGTATCAAAGTGAATTAGGAACGATTTTAGCATTTTTTTCGTTCATTTTTTTATTCACTCGGCCTTTTGAGTGGTTCAATTAAAAAATCTACATAATATGACAATCCGAAAGCCGAAGGCCAATTAATGCACATTGTTGACGTCCTACACTGTCAGAAATTACATTAAATTTAATGTAGGTTTAATGTACGACTTACATGAATTTAATGTACTTTGTACATTAGAGGGAGATTAATATACCTGCCCATTAACTGTAATGCTTAAATTAAAATCAATGTAGATTTAATGTACGACTGTCGAGTTCCCTTGTCTACATTGAAGTTAATTGTACACGCACATTAAATTTAATGTAAATGTACATTAAAGTTACTGTTCGTGTACATTAAATTTAATTTACGTACATAATTACTTCCATGTACTTTACATTAAAGTAATGCAGACATTTCTGAGTGTGTGCTGTTCTTTGAATAAAGCATTCCCAAACGAGCGGCTTGGCCAATGAAACCGACGGCAGGCAGAAAAGGAAGTGGAGTCATCTTCGCGACATCTCAGCAACGGAGGCGCGGCCGTGCGTGGCAGAAATCACACGGCGCATCCGATGAGCACACGCCACCGGCGACCTTGAGAGTTGCATTCGTTGCAACAGGCCCTCAAGGTCGAAGGAGCGGCGAAGGAGGTGTACCGATGCGCATAATGCAAGCATTGTGTTACGTGCGGGAGACTGAATTCCGATGCCAACTCATCATCCAAAACTTCTAATGGCTAATCGATTCCTACCCGTTCGACGAGGATGTATCGAGGACATTTCAGGTGTGTGTGTGTGAGTGTGAGTGAGAGAGAGTGTGTGTATGTAAGGAAAGAGGCATAAAAAGAGGGAAAGTTTAGTAACGGGGATGAGAAAGGAGGAAACTTATTTTCCTTTTGATTCATGTACCTATGCCTATGGCCACAAATGGAATAGACGATAGACTTAAGAGATACGTGAAAATGATCTGGTTATAATATGAATGAAGGAGCAACGGTAGTCAGGTGCAGGGGAAACGGAAGAAACTTGACGACAAAATAAATAAATAAATAAAATAAAATTTTAAAAAATCAAAAAAAAATCGCGAACGCGCTTGGTGCAGCCCAAACTTTACATGGATCGAACCTCTGTACCCACAAGAAGTCATCAAGCGCGATGACCGATACACGACGGCTCGCTCTCTCAAGCGACTTCTTAAATGCGAACATATTCGACAGTAAAAGAACGATATGAACAGTCTGATAAAATACAATTTTAAAGGATTTGTAATATTTCGGGATCGGAATAACCAGAAATGGACAGATCTATACATTCACTTTCAGGGTAGTCCAATTCGTAAGCCTTTATGGCTTAATTAGAAACGACAAAGGAAATGCATTCCTAGGTGTGTATGAAGAATATTAATGGTAATAGGCCAATGAGGGAATGAGAGGTAGTGGAAACTACAGAATCCCGAGACAACCTGCCGCGAACCGACTCTCTCCATTAATACGTACTATCGACACGAGTGTTTTAGCAGGTAGACCTAGAGATTGAAAGCTAGCGCCCTGACCACAATGATTTATTGATGATCCCGGGCGAGTCATCAGGTCATTAGTCCAGTAAGAGAAACCCTTGTTTCTTTTTATCGTTGGAAGTGGCGGTGATCTTCCCCCGCCCTGGATAGCGAGATTCGGCCCCGACCTATGTGTTTTCCCCAACCACGTATCTCCCAGCAGGGGGGCACCGCCCCAGCCGGGACAAGCTCTAAGCTCTCGCCGTGTGTGGTGGTAGTAGTGTACTGTGTGCGAGTATATCATAAGAGTGCGTAAGTAAGGGATGAAAATCGGACAAGGAAGAGGAACGAAAGATCGCGCGCGGTCCATGGTCCGTTTAGTAGGGTACTGCTCCGGCTTTCGTCTGGTGTTGATCGGAGAAACCACGGAAAACTTCCGATGAGAGCAGCCGGCAGCTAGAATTTTCCTCCAGACAGCAACTGATTTCGACTTAGTGTCAAAAATCCTGCCCCGGCGGAAATCGACCTCCCATTCAGAGGCACTGCAGTCATAATCAATTGTTCCCCTGGGTCCCCTCAGCCAGTGTGGCTACAATGCCATGAGTTGATAGAGGGGGGGATGTCGGTAGTCGGAAGAGCTGAACGGGGAGGCGGCAAAGCTTCGAGTACTCAGCGTGTTAGAGGTCAAGGCGATGACGAAATAGGCAGAGGCGTCTGGGTGGCGAGGGCGGCAGGGGCGGGGATGTAGGGGCGGTGGGGGGGATGGCGGGGGCTGCGAGGGAGTTCCAACCAAAGCCGCTCCTAAACACTCCGTCATCTGTGGTAAACATTACCGGCGGGCGCTTCGCCTAGAAGCGACTGCATCATGAGTATGTATGAACAATTTCCCGCAAACAAATTCAGCGAGTCCTCCTCCTAACTGAAAATGAATGCAGGCTCTCCCAAAGCAGGGAGTGTAATGAACCGTTTTCATAGACGTGCCCCCTATGAGCTCATCTGCGGAAAACGAATATTGGCATTGAAATTTCTGAGGTAAGTCTCTTCCACGGTCGGCAGTCTTGCGAAACGTTTTTCAAAATTTGAGTTCGAGCTAATAGAATTCGAATACAGTAACACCTGAGAGCAGTAAAATTAACTACTTTATTTGTAACGATGTAATATTTTTATTCTTCCTAATTAGTGCGCATTCAAGTAGGCTAAAATACAGGGAACGATTCAAATTAATGGTACCATTTTAAAATTCAAAATGGCGAGACCGTTTCAAGAGCGAATGAAGGATGAAAAAGAAAAATGAAGGATGTTTCATTACTTTTGAAGATTGTGGAAAAACAGCTTCTTTAATCATTATTCCCGTGTCATTCAGTCATTTCATTGCCAGTGCATTACGCTACCTGTATCTCACAAATGGGAAATTATGTTTTTTACAAACTAGATTTTATATTTCGATATCCACATATTGTGCACATTAATTGAATCAAACTTACATTAAACAGATGCACTGGGACGTACAGTACTTTAATGAATTACATGTACTTGTACCGTTGTAATCGATGACGTACCCATTGTGATCCACCTGCGTGGCCTGATCCACTACTTTCGCCCAGGTAGTGATTTTCGTTTCAACAAAGTCGCGCTTCCGGAGGGCAAAGTACAATTGAGAGATCCGCAACATGGCAGAATTACTGTCGGCAAGTGAGCGTAGTACTGCCGCTTACAATTGTGCACAATTTAGAGGAATTTCAACAGGAAGAAATAATTTTTGTAATCTTATACTGTGATCACGAAGTGTAGAGACGATAGAAAACGTATTTGATCCATGGGGGTATCACAAATGTAAAATAATACAGACAGGAGGTCAATAAACGAAACGACAGAATACGCGTGGGATGCGTAAGTAGTACTATTCAGTGAAGTCTACGGTCTGTGATAAAACGAAATTGTTTTCGTTTTACTGGTAATTATTTGGCAGTCGAGCCATGTAAATGTAACCTTATTTTACAACGGGGAAGAAACTTGGGCGAAGTAAAGCACAGAACTGGTGAGCGGGGAGAGGGGAGGCTGGACTGGGCTGGGCTGGGCTGGGCGAAGGACAGTGAGACGAGGTGGGACAGAGAGGAGCTAAGGGGGACGGGATGGAATGGGGTGGGACGAGAGAGGTACGAAGTGGGACAGGAAGAGATGGGGCAGGATGGAGTGGGAGAAGGGGTGCGGGGTGACGGGATGGGACAAGGGACGGGATGAAATGGGTTAGTATGGAATGGGACGACGGATATAACATGAATAGGATGGGTTAAGAGGGATGGGATGGAGAAGAATGCAGCGGGACGAGGGGGATTGGGATGGGGCAAGGCGAGACGGGATGAGATGCTCCCGGATGGACTGATTACAGGGGCACGCGGTGGGACAAGGGGAGATGGGATGAGATAAAGTAACAGAGAGTGGGATGTGGTGGAGTTGGCAGGGGAGGGGAAGGGATGGAAATGTGAAAGGAAGGGTGGAAAGGGATGTAAAGGGAAGGCTGGAAAGGGATGTAAAGGGAAGGGTGGAAGGGTATGTAAAGGGAAGGGTGGAAAGGGATGTAAAGGGAAGGGTGGAAAGGGAAGCGATGGGATGGGATGGAAAGGGATCGAAAGGGATGGGATGGGATGGGATGGGATGGGATGGGATGGGGGTGAGATGGGGGTGAGATGGAATTGGATGGGATGGGATGGGATGGCAAGGGAAGGGATAGGTTGAGATGGGATGGGACTTCAAGGGATGGGATGGGATGGGATGTGATGGAATGGGATGGAACAGGTCGAAGCGGGACGAAGCAGAGCGAAGCAAGCAGAAACGGCTCAGCGAGAAGCCGAGCAAGATGAGCCAAGTGAGAGAGGCGAGGGACGCATCCTGGGCGACGCCGACCTTGTCGACGGGGCACCCTCTCCCTTCCGCGCTGAATCGGCGACGCGACGCGACGCGACGCCCGCCCGACGCAGCCCACCCCAGCACTTGCGTCTCGACGCTGCCACGTGGCTGGCCAATCTGTGGGACGCAGGCCGCGCCTTTTGTCTTCCACGCCCACGGGAAACAGCGCAGCTCACGCCGCCCCCGATATCCGCTCACGTGCATAAACAGCCACGGCTGCACAACCCAAATGACAACACGCTTTCCCACATCGGGAGAGGTGGCTCAGTGCATCAACTGATGTCACTTCAGTGACTCTCACCGGGAGGTCCTAGGTTCCCACTCCCCACGGCGGAAGGATTGTCGACACTAGCTTGTAAGCCAGGTCGAATTCAGTCGCTGTCTGGAGGAGAATTCTGGCGGACGGCTGCTCTGATCGGTAGTTTTCCATTGTTTCTCCGATCCACACCAGGCGAATGCCGGAGTAGTACCCTAACAAACGGGCCACGGACCGCGCGCGATCTATCTTTCCTCTTCCTTGTCCTATCCACTCCCCTTACACACACACTAACATGCACTACACTACCACATACTCCGGGAGACTGGTCGGGAGCTTCGAGCTTGTCCCGGCTGGGGCAGTGCCCCGCTGGTGGAAGATACCTGGTCGAGTAAAGGCCCGCTAGCCGACGGTAGGTCAGCGCCGTATCTTGCCATCCAGCGGGGGAAGAACACCGCCACCTCCCGAGGAAAACATGCACTACACTTACAGGACTAATGACATTGTTAGTTGACGCGCCCGGAATCACTAACAACCAGCCAAATGTTGGAAAACTATTTCGTAAATTCAATCCTTCAGAATGTGCGTAAATTCTGTAGTTAAGAAATTAAAATTCGAAAACATACATTTGACATAATTTATTTCTTTAATTATTTTAATTTGGTTTTTCTAATACAAAAATTTTTAAATTTCAAAATAATACATAACGTCTGTCATTAGTTCATTGCATTTAGTTTTAAAACTTCTTATCTAGTCTCTTAATGCAAGGGCAATACAGCAGAGAAAGATGTATGTGCTAGTGAAGTGTTAGCCAGAATTAATTTAAAAGTCAGCAGGTATTAAGTGAGTCTAGTATAATAGCAGCCTCTCAAAAGCAGGATTGTATACCATGATAAAACAATAAATGAAAATGTAAAATGAATGTATGTGGAGAGGGAGAGGGAGTGAGTGAGAGACGAAGGGAGAGAGGGAGAGAGCGAGAGAGAGACGAAGGGAGAGAGGGAGAGAGCGAGAGAGAGACGAAGGGAGAGAGGGAGAGAGCGAGAGAGAGACGAAGGGAGAGAGGGAGAGAGCGAGAGAGAGACGAAGGGAGAGAGGGGAGAGGGAGAGAGAGGAAGAGAGAGAGACGAAGGAGAGAGGGAGAGAGAGAGGAGAGAGAGACGAAGGGAGAGAGGGAGAGAGGAAGAGAGAGAGACGAAGGAGAGAGAGAGAGAGAGACGAAGGAGAGAGGAGAGAGAGACGAAGGAGAGAGGGAGAGGAGAGACGAAGGGAGAGAGGGAGAGAGAGACGAAGGAGAGAGAGGAGAGAGAGAGACGAAGGGAGAGAGGGAGAGAGAGAGTCGAAGGGAGAGAGGGAGAGAGAGACGAAGGGAGAGAGGGAGAGAGGGAGAGAGAGACGAAGGGAGAGAGGGAGAGAGGGAGAGAGCGAGAGAAACGAAGGGAGAGAGGGAGAGAGCGAGAGAAACGAAGGGAGAGAGGGAGAGAGCGAGAGAAACGAAGGGAGAGAGGGAGAGAGCGAGAGAAACGAAGGGAGAGAGGGAGAGAGCGAGAGAAACGAAGGGAGAGAGGGAGAGAGAGAAACGAAGGGAGAGAGGGAGAGAGAGAAACGAAGGGAAAGAGGGAGAGAGAGAAACGAAGGGAAAGAGGGAGAGAGAGAAACGAAGGGAAAGAGGGAGAGAGAGAAACGAAGGGAGAGAGGGAGAGAGAGAAACGAAGGGAGAGAGGGAGAGAGAAACGAAGGGAGAGAGGGAGAGAGAAACGAAGGGAGAGAGGGAGAGAGAGAGAGACGAAGGGAGAGAGAAAGCGGAGATGGAGGGAGAGAGAAAGGGGAGATGGAGAGAGAGAGAGAGAGAGAGGGGAGAGAGATGGAGCAAGGGGAAGAAGATGGGAATGCGGAAAGTTCGCGCCAGCCCAAGTTCTTGCGCAAAGCAACCGACCCTTCCACCCAGCAACGCACCGGAGCAACCTGAAAAGGAGCAGGTCAGGCGAGAAAAATCTGCTCTTCTCTTTGGCTTCGCAGAGAACTAAATCCCCCGGAAATGCCGCGGGAGGCAGCAGCTGTTGTCACAAACGAGAACTACCACTTGCGAAACGCGCCGACATGTTTTCTTTCCAGATGCAACAGCCGAGATTGTGACCGGTCGCAGCTTCAGAATCGTTTTGGTGAATACTAAGCTGCTCTGGAGGCTTCGCCTGGAGAGTTTTCGGACTTTTTACCATTTGTCATCACCCAGCTTATATAACGGGAAATAACGACACACACAGGCTCAACAGAGAGGTGTGACAATCATCTTGCAATAGTTAAGTTACTTGTGATAAATCTGCGTCTTATAGAAAATTTATTTTCCTTACACGCTTATTTTTCGGTTTTCCCAATGAATTGGTCGTCAAATCATTTCCCATAAAATTAAAAATTATTTGTAGTAATAACATTTACCGAGGTTACATTTGATGATCAATTACTAGCAGCATTTAATTTTTATATGAAAAATATATTAAAAAATATTAAACGAATGATATAATATGTTTATTCGTAAAACGTCCGGTCGCACAAAGTAAAAATTATTTTCTATCTCGCAAAGTAACAAATCTTTTGTTTCCAGAGTTTTGACGGACTTCCAAGAAAATGCTTTAGTGGAAATGCTCTTTCACAAAGACTTTGATAGTCTTTATCATTGTAAATTCTTTTTCTTAAATTTCATCATCACTAGTCTCAATCTTATACAACTACTGTCTGTAGAACAGTCTTTATATAATATTTTATTCGGAATTCTCTGGCTGCTCATGCTGTTGTTGAATAGTTCAATGAACATTGGAAAATTATTAATATAGCACAGTCCCATCCACAGGTGTACAGCACTGCGGGTGTAGTGAACTTTGTTTAGGACGTCCGTCATAAACAAAGAGGTCTTTACCTCGCGTTTATCAACATCCACAGATCCAATTATGTCAGGCAAAGGCGGAGATAAGACATTGGTAGGGCTTAGGACAATGTGAATGGTGCCGATAAGGGCAGTCAGGAAACTGTCAGAAGATTAGGGGCGTTGTGGTGGTGGTGGTGGTGGTGGTGGTGCGACAAGCGAGGAGAGAAAAGGAAAAGACTGGTAAGGACGGCTGAGAAGGAACAAAGAAGAAGGAAGATACGCAGATGCTGCGGATAAGAAAAATGGCACATCAGGTAGAGAAAAAAAAATAGGACAAAAATATCAACCACTCAAAACCGAAGTAAAGAAAACAGCGAACATGTTTTATCCGTGTGTATTTTGGAGGAAAGGAGGATGACCTTCTACAAGTATACTAAAATACCTCTATAAATTTCAAGCAATATGATATCCCTTTTTGGTCGCTATTATTGTGATCTAGAATAAGAAAAACAAAAGTGAGAATGGAAGAAATAGAAGAGCAGAAGAAGACAAGCAGAGAAAAGGACAAGAAGACAAGCAGAGAAAAGGACAAGAAGACAAGCAGAGAAAAGGACAAGAAGACAAGCAGAGAAAAGGACAAGAAGACAAGCAGAGAAAACGACAAGAAGACAAGCAGAGAAAAAGGACAAGAAGACAAGCAGAGAAAAGGACAAGAAGACAAGCAGAGAAAAGGACAAGAAGATAAGGAGAAAAGGAGGAGGAGCAGGGGCTGGAGGAGGGCAAGGAGAAAGAAGAGGCCAAAGAACAAAGCAAGAGAGAGAAACGCCGGCGCCCAACACAGCTTTCTATGAGCGAAACACAAGCGTCAAGCGGCGCCGAAAGGGTCGCCCAAGGGAAAGGCAAAGGCAAAGGGCGGAGCGCTGCGGCGGCGGGCGCCGGCGGAGGCGGAGGCGGCGACGGTCGCGCCGTCTAGACGTCTGCTGCCGCGCCCCGCCCCCAGCTCATCCCTGCAGACGCCTCTACCTGCGGCGCAGCGGCCGGCGCCGCCTGCTACCGGCAGCTCGTCGCCACGGACCAACGACATGAATGGCACGCGGCACTTTATGGCTCCGCAAACGACGTCTCGCTACTCCAAGCAGACTACGCACAACATTCCAAGCACTTTCCCTTCGGCGCCTTAAAAAGTTTCATTTTTACTGATACGTTATTGCCTTTAGATACACACAGCATTATTTATCTGGATGGAGAGGATCGTGGTTACTAGAAATACATGAAAGGAGTTGAATGATGCTACATACAATTAACCCTCGGTTATAGTGAACGTAAGTCACTGGTCCTGTTTCACTTACATTTCAAATAAGCATAAGAAGATTCGGTTATAATGAACCTGAACCTCGGGTATTGTAGACGTAGAAAATAAGTTCTGGAAATGAATTGGATCCTGTATGTTATTAGGTGAGTTGAAGAGTCTTCGGAGAGTGGGACGGTGTTCCAACAGTGCACGAGGTATTGAAAGGTATGAAGACCGCATTTCGACACTTTGAGAAAGAGTACAATGCAGAATCAAGATTGAGAGAACACGAACTCTGTAATTTCCCTAAATCATTGTCCAATCGAAAAATGTAAGTAGCAAACAATTGAAAATAATTGTTTTTAAGGGCACATAACGATATTGAAATTTTCTGTTCATACTGTTAATGAATTTTGCTGTATCTTCGTATTAATAAAATCAATCATTGTTCAGAAATTCTATTTAATTTTGACATCATCGGTAATACTGAACCTCTGATATAGTTAATCAAAACCGTTAGTCCCCAGAAGTTCACTACAACCGGAGTCCACTGCATTTTCTTATGAAGCGAATCATGAGAGGGAATTATAGGAGAGATATATGAAAAGACAAACCGGGTTAAGTTAACATATAATTAATCTAGTTAACCCAACCACCGCAACATGTACGAATTTTTGACTCAGCATCCATTGCACAGCGTATTCTACATGTGTTCCGTTTATCCATTCGCTTTAGCCTTCTAAAAAAAATAAAATAAAATAAAAGTCTCGCGTCCGGGCGCCATCGATTCGAAGACTCGTGCGCCGTTTCAGCTATTCTATCTTCTTCATCGGGCTGGTCTTTACAATCAACGTTGAAAGGCCAGTCAATATTGGGGGGACAGTCACATAGATGCCAACATGTTTCTGCCTCCAAAGCGTAAAAACACAGAAAGACCAGCACGGCGTCACAGCTGACATTCCACATCGGCAGCTGTCAAGACGTTATGACAGTGACCTGACAGACGGGGGTGCGGAGGGGTGGGGGTGTACCCGACAGGACGAACAACGTGCAGAGCGGAGTAGTGGCGGTCGTCTGGCGCCCGACAGGAGCGGGGGTGGGGGTAGGGGTGAAGGTGGAGGGTAAAGGAGGGGTAGGAAACAAGGTAAGAGCGAGCGAAGGCGTGGTGGGGACCTGTCGCAGAGGCGCTTGACGCAGCTTTTTTGAGGGAACAGGCGCGGAGGGCGGGGACATCAATTTAGCACATTTAACACGGAGTCACCGGGAGCGATAGCTCAGTGCATCAACTGATGTCACTGCAGCGCCTCTGACCGGAAGGTCCTAGGTTCGAGTTCTGACGGCAGGATTTTCGACACTTTCCGCTAGGTCGAATTCAGTCGCTGTCTGGAGGACAATTCTAGCGGCCGGCTGCTCTGATCGGTAGTTTTCCGTGGTTTCTCCGATCAACACACGAATGCCGGAGCAGTACCCTAACAAACGGGCCACGGACCGCGTGCGATATTTTCTTTTTTGTCCTATCCTCTCCCCTTACACACACACACACACACACACACACACACGCACACACTAACATGCACTACACTACCACATATTCCGGGAGACCGATCGGGAGCTTAGAGCTTGTCCCGGCTGGGGCGGTGCCCCGCTGGTGGGAGAGTCCTGGTTATGGGGAAACCTCACTAGCCGACGGTAGGTCGGCGCCGCATCTCGCTATCCAGCGGGGAAAGATCACCGCCATCTTCCAAGAAAAAAAAATGCACTACACTTACGGGACTAATGACCGAAGGTGTTGTCGCGCCCGGAAACACGTAAAAATCAAACGACGGAGCCGTTTCCCCCACAACGTGATGTGAGAGGGAATCAATAACTGAAACTTTTCTTTCGCAAATTCATTCGAATATGCGGAGGGTTACGCGGGAGTGGCTCTTGGGCGCTAGAAAATTACCGCATTTATCAACCGTATCAATATTTGTCAATAGTAATCGAATGTTTTCGCGTAAGCAGTTCCGACACTGAAGCTTCTTAAAACAGTACGAATTTGGATCGGGTCCAGACTATGCCTATTAAATAGCTGATCGAAGACTACCATTGTCTGGGTGAGACTTCCGGAGATCGTCTCCTCTCCTTGGTCGGTTCCGTGTTCTCCGATGAATTTCATAAAGACGTTGGTGTACAACTCTTAAGCACTATTCGACTGACCTAGCAGTCCCAACCAAATGTCAATCCCCCCATCCTCATGAAAGGTCCATGTCCCATCAATCGAGGATATCTTGAACGAGTGTCCAAGACCAGTGACTAGCTGAGTGACCTCCGAGACACTATACTCAATGCGTCACGTGATGAGTACTATGGTAACAAAAATATTGAAGCCCTTTGTGGAATAAAAATCTAAGTACCAGAAACTACGACGGACAGACCCGATGAACGAGCTGTCCGAGAAAAATCTAGAGCCATCACTTGGAATTAATTATTAATAATATGGATTTCGGCGTCCCTCAGAATATTTTGAAAAATTATTCGACTTTACATGCACATCCGCTTAAAATTATCAGCTAATAAATCACTACTTCGGCACGCGGACCCTTACGAAACAATGCATTTCAATTTTTATCCGCAAACATCAGCGTTTCGCCCATCGCGCCCATGGGCCGGCTGGCTACCTGGCGGGGCGCGGCCGCTAGGCGACGGTGGCGCCGGCGGCGGTGGACGCGTCAACCCGCTCGAGGGCCGCGGTTGCGGCGAGAGGAGGAGGGTAAGTGGCCGCGTGATTTATGCTCCGTTCGTGAGGGTGGGGCCCTTCCGAAACAAGGCCACACGGCCTCCGGGGCGATAAGGCCCACGAACGAGGGCTAAGGGCCGAGGGCCAAGAGCGAGCGGGTTCAAGGAGGTAGGCAACGTAGCACTCGGCTGTTAACAGCGAATAACATATGGACGCCCAAGCCTATGCACCCCCCCCCCCACATTCCACACACACAATCATACACTTGCTCAGAATCATACCCCACCCCAAACCCCCATTTCCCCCCCACACACACATAAACCTATACCTACCCACCCACGGACATAAAAACACTCGAGTGTAGTATTTAGAAGACCATTTATATACATACATCACTCATCTCTTGAGATTTATGCCTCCAGTTGTACAGAGAGACCGTGCAGGAGAATGCCATGGCTTGGTTTGGTTTGTCCTTTTCTATTTTTTTCAGTTTACTTTTTACTCATTTATAGTGCCTTGTGCATATTAAGGGAAAGTTGCGGTTAAGGGCTTGAATAAAAAACTACACACAAGAAAAGGGAAAGCATATTGTTACACTTTAAAGTTGTCCAAACAGATGCCAAGTTCACAAAGGGCAAACGATGAATTTCGAAAAAGGAATTAAAAAAAAAACAACTAATCACCCTGAAAGGATCACATAGTTCTACGTAACTTTAAGTTGACATTTTGAAGAATTGACACACGTTTGAGGAGGAGGCACTTCAAACTATATGTCACTCCTAGAAAATCGTTCAACATAAAACCAATTGTATTTTTAAAATTTTATCATTGAAGTAATGATTTCATTCTCCATTTAGTATATTTTATTTATTTCCTAGTAAAATATGTCTTATCTAAATAAAGTTTATTTAAAAAAAGGTCCTAGAAGTGTAGTTGCCCCACTCCCCCGTCTTGCGCTTGTGTCCAAGCTTATGCACGTACACGATACATACCCTTTTCATAACGGAGCCTTCTAAATTATTTTAGACAGGCTCCTTTATGATATTACAATATTACGTTATTGAACGTTAGTATGAACAAAGTACGTAGTAGTAATTCTCGGACCTCCCAATGAGTCACTGGACAGATAACTGTGATGCTGCCACGAAACCAGCCCAGCTGCAACGATTAAGAATGTCAGTTTAAAGAACTGTTTTGAAGCTCGCACGAAGAGTCCGAAGAGAAGGCTGTAATTGGGCCGCGGCACCTCAGAAAAATCACATTCCTAAAGCGTTCGTTCCGAGCGTGGGGGAAAGCGGGGAGAAGAACGGATGTGCCGGCTCCCGGGCCAGGAGGAATACCCCGCCAGCCGAAGCACGTGTGAAGACGCTGGCACGTGCGGCTAAATTGGGACCCTCCTGGAAGGAGCGGGTGCAGGGAGGGGGCAGAATTTGGGCTCGAAATGGATCCTTTATATCACACTCCGGACAGGTTTTCCGGATTGACGGAGTTAACCATCTTTGTTGGGTGAACTTCGCACTAGTTTCATTCATTAGGGGAAAATCGTCAAACTTTCACAAAAAAATGATCAGGAATGTTCACACTACACCTTTTGTCGAAAAAAAAAATTATATACGATGGTTGTATTTTTGCTGCTGCACAGGTAGACATACTTCTCACAGATTCTTAGATTGGATATTACGCAGGGAAAAAATAAAGATAAAAAAATATGAGTTTGTGTATTAGTACATCAAGATGAAGTAATTTTCCCGTTTCAACAACACATTCTGAACTGGTCTGCTGAATTTCTCTGACATGGAGTATATGGGGCCACAAAAATCACAATTTTCATTGATAAAGAAACAACAACCAATTCATTTGCTAGTTGCTTTCGGCATTTGTTCGCCACTTTTACATTCATCTGCATTTCATTATAAATACTTGCGGCACAGCACAAATAACAAGCGATGACCATTCAATGTTCCTTTAATGTTTAGAGGTAGACGGATGCCCATTTTGGTTCTACGCACTCCGCGTTTATTCTTACTAACTTTCGCCTGATATCCTCAGCGCCCACTTCCATGAGCATAGCGTTGTGGACCTCGTCACTCTAGGACCAATCATAAATCAGAACTTCAGTCCGAAACAACAGACGATCGCCATCTCAATAGGCTGTGTCGTCTGGAATGTCACTTCCGCATGGACGGCTCAAGGCTTTCGCCCCTCCGTCTGATTACAGCGTCCCCATGTTTATCTCGACAAATATTGTCGCAGTACAGGGCGCATTTACGCTTGAAGATTCGTATGGACAAATTTAAAGGGGGGTTTATAAGACAAAGGTTTCCAAAAATGTCTTTAAAAATATTTATTTTCTACAGGGACGAATTTTATTTATTTATTATTTATTTAATTATCATTAAATAACCAGTGAATATTTACTGTGCAATCCAAGAGGGGGGTGTCGGAACAGTTATTCTGGAAACGGCAGTTCTTGCAGTTGCCTTAAACATTGTGCCTCTTCCCCAAGCTTGATGAACTTTGAGCTTCCGAAACAGGTTTACTTGCATGAAAAGTATCAAAGAAATAAAAAATGAAAGTGTACATTGCATCCCAAAAGTATTCTCATAACTTGTGGGAATTCTGATTTGGTGTTGTTGACGTTCTTATCAGAAGTCAGAATCACAGTCGACCGACTTTTGCCGAAAGCAGCGAGACTGACGATGACGGCAAAGCCGTCGAAAGCCGGCTCTCTTAATAAAGCTAGTATGTTGACGTATCATTCTCATAACTTTTAACGATTCTTGTTCCTATTTAGATAAATCGTTTTACAGACGAAAGTTTTCTGCACGTTGTCCTTGTTCGTGGAGACTCGCAGTGTAGGAAGATTTGGATTTTCCCCCGTTGGTTTCACACAACATGTAGTACCGATTTTGCTATGGTATTTAATAACTTTCCGAGCTATTTACAGTAATTTTAAAACTGGAATGACTCGAATAATAATCCGGACGTCAAATGGAAAATGAGCATTTAAGCGAAAATCCCATACTGAGATAATCTCATTCACCTTTTTCGATGTTTAATAATCTTATCTCGAATTCGTGCCAGTTGCCGTTTACATTTACAATAATACAATTAGCATCACTTTTTGCCAAGCGCCGTTGTATAAACTCGTCATTAATTTCAAAACATGATCGTCGCATATACCATTTTCCGAAGTCTACCACAATCAACTTCCTCATTTCATTTCAGAGAACCCGGTGAACAGCAGCCATCTACAACGTTGCAATTTCTAGAGACGTCACTGATTTATTGAGCCCAATTGTCGCCGAATCTATTTCTACGAGCAACGGCGCGAGGTTGTCTGCGGTTTATTAGCGGGGGGAATCAATGTAAATCGAGGCCACTTCTCGAGCTAAAAATATCTGGCAGTCTATTACCATTCTTGATTGAAGCAGCGGTAGCATGCCATGTCGACGTATTCCAGAAATCAGTTTCCTGCTATCAGAACCAATGCCCACAAAGTGCCAATTTCATGATGGGAACAATCAAGAATGAATCTCCGCATGTTATACTTGGAAATAATTCCAGACTTTCCTTCAAAGAATTAATAGAAGAAGAGAAAGGAAAAAGAGGAAAAGAAATGGAAGAAGTGCATCTACATTCTCTATTCACGTAGTACATTAAAAAAGTGATACGTTATGTCCAGTTTTTAGAACCTCTATTCTTCCTGAAATATTCTTGGAAGAAGCAACTTGACAACCTCTCGTGAAAGAAAGAAAGAAAGACATTTACATTAAAAAGTAGGCGGATAGCTTCAAAGTTAATGTCTCGTCAATGTCTCAGGTCGGCGACCTTGTTCTCCTTTCAGTTTCAGAAGAGCTTCAACATTTTCCGTTAGAAAATAGCTCTGGTGTTAATTTTTTCTAATACGTTCGAATTTAGATACGTGACCGATTTTTGAAATTGGGGAACACATAGATTTTTCTTATTTGTTGAGTGAGAAAGATAAACTCAAAACTTAACATGCAAAATAGTTATTAGACATTCAAAATATTAAAAATTCAAGCTTTAGGTTCTTTTAGAAGTATTAAAAACCGTCGAAGTCAGTTGCACATTTTGCAAGTAAGGAAATGATTACCTATGCATCACACACGCAAGCACACACTGTCGTAGATAGTTCACCTACACAAGAAGTGTCGTATTATTAAATAAAAATACAAAACATTGCCGTTCAAAAAAATAAGGTCAAATGTAAACTAGTTACATTCGTACAAACGGGCTCTAACCGACTTGCGTTCATAATATGGACGTAATTTGTTAGTTAATAGCGTCGGTCAAGAGATTTCAACCAGAGGAGGCATTTGGAATACAAAGCGACCACGAAACATTCGTCATTAAATTAAACAATAAATCACAGAAATAAAGATCAGTAACGATTACCACAGTTTATTCAAAAATGAAACTGTCGTGAGATTAAAAACACATTCAATTATTTCATTATTATATTAATAACAATAATTGTATTTAAGTAAACAACAAATCACAGAAAGCAAATGGAAAAATGTAAATCAGTAACGATTGCAACTACCCTCACTAAAATAAAATTGTCCAGAGATTTTAAAAAAAAGTCAAAAGCCCAGGCCACTTCGTCATTTGTCAGACTTGCCATGTGGTCAATTGCGCCCTGCACAGTCTTTTACAAAAGGAAAGAGGCGAATTGAAACCAGAAGCTTCCCATTTCGCAGAGTGCTGCAGCGGCAGAAGCGAACGAGGAAACGAGGTGCTCGCCACGGCGTCGCCCGGACCCCCAGGGCTATTCGATTCCCGCGACACGGCGGCGCCGACGGCGGCGACGGCAGGGGCGGCGCCAGCACAGTGCGTCACCCGCCACGGTGGCTCCGACACACGAAACGGGGGGCCGGAAATACAAGGCACTAAAAGATTAGGCGAAAACGTTCTGCCTCTAGCGAATGACTTCGAGGCTGGCGTCGATTGATTGATTTTTTCGTTTTTCCGGACGTGTCAACTGCTTTGGTCATTAGTACCACATGTGTAAAGCGTGTTTTTTCATCGAGAAGTGGCGGTGATCTTCCCCCACTGGATGGAGAGATCCGGCGCCGACCTACCGTCGGCTAGCGGGGTTTTCCCTAACCAGGTATTTCCCACCAGCGGGGTGCCGGGACAAGCTCTAAGCTACCGACCGGTCTACCGGCATGTGTGGTAGAGTAGTGCATGTCAGTGTGTGTGGTAAGGGTGAGGATAGAAAAAGGAAGAGGAAGGAAAGATCGCGCGAGGACCGCGGGATAATGCTCCGACATTTGCCTGGTGTTGATCGGAGAAAGCACGGACAACTACCGATCAGAGCAGCCGTCCGCTAGAATTCTGCAGACCGCGACTGAATTCGCCCTAGCTGAAAAGACTGCATTGACATCAGTTAATGATTTTAAATTAACTTCTGCAAAAATGACTATTAGATATATTTTTACCGGATTAATTCATTTTCTATATTTTTTAATGACAGTTGGATTTTTTTTACTATTAAATTTTTTATCATCACCGTAATTTTGTTTTTAGCGCGTTTTGATGTTACCTCCATCTTATTCCGCAACGAGTAACTTTGAATCGATTCTGCGAAAAAATATAAATTTCATTTCCAATTTCCTACATGGGTTTCTTCTCCGATTTAAATACTTGCGCCAACATTTACCCCGACCCATGTTCCCAGAAACGCGTCTAAAAATCGATCCGTTTTCGACCGCCCTCTTTGGGGCGTTAGCCCCACTGGGTGGGGTGGGGGGTCTAGGACGGAGGGCCGTCAGCCAGCCACGCGCCGTGCACGGGAATCTCATCGGAATGCACTCGCGCCGCCCCGGCCGGCCGGCCGCCGCGAACCGAGGCGAGGCGAGGCGGGTCAACTGACCGCCGCTCCACGACGGCTGACGCGCAGCTGACGTCAGCCCCGATCTTCCCGAGGGGGAGCGGCTATGTCCTGTCATGTTGGCTGAGGCCTGCGTGATACTTTTTTTTTATCTCCTATCAATTGGTGGTGCGTGCGAGGTGCGCAAGGTCGGATTAATATATTTGAATTTTTACTGATACGTTATAGCTTGATATTGCCTTCGATGAAGAGCTCGATTTATTTCAGATTTACTTATTAACTGTACGTTAACTTGACTACGTACTTATATCTTGATTTTACGCTGCCTAACTTACCTGTATCGAGAGGATCGTGTTTACAAGGGACATATGGAAACAGTTGAATGACGCTACATATTCTCTTATGGAGAGAATTATGAGAGAGGATTGTGGCAAGGAAACATGAAAGAGACGAAAATGAACATTAATACAAACCGAGAGAATTTAACATCTAGTTAGAAAGCAAATAAATACGAAATAAGTAAATGATCCTTTTTCTTAATAAAAGTTCCAATAATTCCTTTTTTATAGACAGTCTCAAACCCATTTATTAAAACAAAATGATTATTCCATTACAATGGTAACTTGAAACAAGAAACAGTGTCAAGATACCATTGTAATGGAATAATCATTTTGTTTTAATAAATGGGTTTGAGACAAGTCTATAAAAAGGTGTTATTGGAACTTTTATTACGCAAAAACTTATTAACAGCCAGCCTATGTTTCATCTTTAAGTAAATTATCCCTTATGTTCTGTGAATGACCAATCGCCAATCCATTGATAAACCGTTGCATCCACGAAAGATTCCGATATATAAAAGAAAAATTAGCTAAACTGGTACACATCTCTGGATTCTACGGACTAAATGGTGAATATCGATTCAATGAAGCTTGGGGATTACTGTCCGCAGGGAATCTCATAATTCTCTAGTCTACTAATAAAGCCCCAAATCTGCTCATAGTCTGGAAGTAACCGGCGCTTAAAGTTAGGATTCTTTCAACGCGACTATTATCATCATTACACAACGAAACGTAGGAAAAATTATTTAATCATTCCAAATATTTTCATCCAATCCAATACGGTATAAAATATCTGTTTACGTATACTCCAAAATACAGTAAACCAAGCTCAGGTTCAACGCAATTCAACGTTCCGACACATAATATAAAACTTGAACGCAGTTATGGAGACTTACGTGCCAGTTCCACTGAAGTGTTTTTCGATTCAAAAACGCTAATCCCAACGACTTTCCCTGAACCCAATCTGCGTTGTATCTCCAGAATTTCGCTGTCAGCCTTGACATTTTGAGCTGCCGCAGAGGCGGTAACGTAAGGTGGCGAACGAAGAAGTGTCGCAACTGTGGAGACCGGAAAGGAGAGGTAGCCTCAACCTGGGTCAAGTGGGTGACCCAAGCCAATCGTAATTTCTCCTCCTTAACACCATTTCGTGGTCATCATAAGATTTAACAGTAAAGTTTGACTATTTTTGTTTACTATTAAACAGTTATTTTACGTCAAAAACAGTTAAAAAACTGTGTGACGTGGTATGGGGATAAGTGAATTCTGTGCACGTATTCTAAATTCTGTGATTCCTGCCCTAAGCCATTTACTACTGAAATTTTGAATGTACAAAGAAAATGAGTGTTTTCTGCACGGATTGTTAACAAAATATTCGCTCCTATGTAATAAAATCTATTTTCAAGGATAAATACACAATAAATTTGGGCTCTTATCTCTCATATGTCCTTCGTCAAGGAATAATACTCCCTGCAACGATATCATGGAGAACGATAATTTGCAAAAATATATATTTCTCACTGAATTCTAGAAGATGTGCACTGATAACATGAATGTCGATTATACGATATTATCGTACAACATACGATGATATTTATTTTTTAAAAATTGATTCTAATTCAATGTGCTTAGAGTTATAAACATTTTTGTCACCGAATCTCTGATTACTAACTAATAAACTCATCTCTACGACAGTATTTGTTTCGCTGTTTTAGACAACCCTACAGAAAAAAATTAAAACCGGAATTAAAATTGCCCTTTATGACTACACCGAACGTTTTCAAATCCGTTCAATAGGAAAATTTAACTCTTCATGGCAATCATGCTGGAAATATCACTTACTTATTTCCTTTACATTAGGAAAAGATCGTCAAATCTTAATGAAATGAATAGAAACAACGGGGCATGCCCAGTCAATTATAATTTCAAAAAACTAAGAATATTTCGCAGCTTCAGTATGACTTCGACTTTGAGGAATTTTACCGAAAACGTTTTCTCGAGTTTAATACTGAAAAGCAAATACAATACCATTTTTCATAGAAAGCTTTTTACCAATTTGATTTCAAACAGTTTTAAAAACATATAGATATACCAGAGTTTGAATGTGACAAAACTCTTCACCCCAAAATATCAGATAGAACCTTGCTATTCTCAGGTCGTGATTTTGCGAAGAGTGGCGAATATATGATTTATACTACATACACGCCGAATTAAGAACCCCTGCTTGAAGCTAAAAATTCCACAAAAACCTCTAGAAACAAATTCCCATTACGTTCAGATTAGTATATCCTTTTTTTTTTATATGGTGGGAGTCATGCCAGTCCTTTCCCTCCACGAGGCCAACAGTCACTAGCGCCAGCCACATCGGCGCATTGTCCTTGAAACAAAACGCGCGCGCGAGATGACGGGAGCGGGAGCGGGCGGCCGAGTGTGTTTTGTTTTGATTCGTTCCGCCCCACGGCCATTGCACACGCATAGCCGCCGCCGCCGCCGCCACTGCCTGCGGCGGGTTCTGCAAACGCGCAGTTCCGCGTAGTTCCGGACGCTCCCGCCAGGCAGCAGGAGCTTCCGTCGCAGCAGCGACGACGACGGTGGCGGCGAGGACTGTAGTTTGGGGAGAGGCGCGGCGGAGCGGGGAAGTCTGAGAAACGTGCGTCTCACCGCGTGCGCACTAACACGTGTGGTTGCGCTAGCGCTACACGCGGGGTCGTGCGCTCTCGCGACGCGCACGCGTCGACGCACGAGTCCATATACACGGCCACAGGTTCTGACAACCGGACCACGCTATGGGAAATGGTTTTGGTGGTGGCGGAAACTGTGATGACAATGACTGACTGTGACTGTGACTGTGACTGACTTGCAGGGGCGGATCTAGCATATTATTTTGGGGAGAGGGCCATCCTAGATGTTTGTTAAATAATAAACATTTGTTAATATATTGTATATTGTTTTTAGCATATATATGATAATATACAATATTTTTTAAACTACACTACGCATTTTTTTATATTATACTACACAATTTTTTTTTTCAGCGAATCGGCCATCATTGGGCCACGCGATACCTGCAGGTAGTATCCTGAATATACTAAGATCTGAATAGACTAATATCGGGAAAGGTGCACGTGCTACTCTATAAGGAGGAATCATGCAATTTTATGCAGATCTCATTTTTACACCCCAGGGTTGTTAGTTCTGGAGGATGGGGTGAAGTCATGATTATTATGGATAATGCAATAGACATACACAAACCCATAAAGATACACACGACACAACACAACCTTGCTCGAGGCGGGACTCGATCCCGCGATCGTCTGGTCCGAGACCGCTACTGCACTTAAAGATCGCGAACTTTATAATATTATTTTTTAAATAATTATAACATAAATGCCGACCTGGATGGCCGCGGTGGCTAAGAGCGAGTACCGACTCAGCGCTTCGGTCCGAAGGGTCGCGGGTTCGAGTCCCGCCTTGCGCATGGTCGTTTGTCCCTCGACTTTGTATGTGTTGTCGCGGAGGGCCTCGCGTTCTGCTGACCCCAGATCAGAGGAGCCCGCAAGTGTGTTGGTCTAGTGTATGGTCGAATATGCGTCCCATCGGGACGTAAAGGGTAACCGGCTGTTGGCTGGATAAAAGACCTGGGGGGATAACATAAATGCATTTTTAAATCAATTTTACCAAATAAAAGAAGGTAACAAACTCTAGGCCTTTCAGGTCTTGCCTCCCCCCCCCCCAGCCACTGTTGACGCCGCAGCAGTGTCGGCGGCGGAGATGTGGGCAGTGTCTTTGTCGGCGAAGGCGGTGTCGTTGGTGTCGTCGGCGGTGTCGGTGGCTGCGGCGGCGCCTCAAGGTTGCGATTCCAAGGACGGCCGCCAGGCGCGCCACCGCCCGGCCCGCGTTGGAATGCAGAGGCGGCAGGTGTGTCCCCTCCCCCCGCCGCGCCAGGGCCCATGGACCCGGGCGGTGCGGCACAGCCGAAACACGGAGCCTGCGTCGATCTCGGCTACAAGGTCGAGCCCGCGCTGCGCATGACGTTGATTTGCACTCGACGTTACGGTACCGTCACAGGACTTTCAGTTACAACAAATGGGGTAGAGAAAAAGCATTATCCACAACAAAGATTTATTTGTTACACAGAACACAAACGAAGGTGAATGGATATGGATTTTTTATTGATTTTTTCGTGTTTCCGGGCGCGTCAACTGCTCTGGTCATTAGTCCCGTTAGTGTAGTGCATGTTTGTTCTCGGGAGATGGCGGTGATGTTTCCCCGCTGGATGGCGAGATCCGGCGCCGACCTACTGTCGGCTAGTGGGATTTCTCCTAACCAGGACTCTCCCACCAGCGGGGCACCGCCCCAGCCGGGCCAAGCTCTAAGCTCCCGACCGGTCTCCCGGAATATGTGGTAGTGTAGTGCATGTTAGTGTGAGTGTGTGTGTAAGGGGAGAGGATAGGACAAGGAATGGGAAGGATAGATCGCGCGCGGTCCGTGGCCCGTTTGGTAGGGTACTGCACTGCCATTCGCCTGGTGCTGATCGGAGAAACCACGGAAAACTACCGATCAGAGCAGCCGGCCGCTAGAATATTCCTCCAGACAGCGACTGAATTCGACCTGGCTGAGAAGCTAGAGTCGAAAATCCTGCCGCTGTCAGGACTCTAACCTAGAACCTCCCGGTCAGAGCCGCTGCAGTGACGTCGGTTGATGCACTGAGCTACCGCTCCCGGTGAATGGATATGTAATGAAGTAAAAAAAAATCAATGTGAATTTCCATTACTTGGCAAAACTAACTGGGCTGATTTTTTTGCCAGATAAATCGTACTTTAACGCTGTCATTAATACTAAAAGCAGCATTTTTTGATCGGCGAGTCTCGTGATATTACTTTCTCTATTCTGCCACTCTCCGTGTGGTATTTCCAATCATGAAGCGTAACAAAGCTACGCTGGATTTTTTACGTCACTACACATTTACTACACGTTTACTTCCTACAAGGTTGTTTCGGGAAGCTTTCACTACCATGAACCGGGTTGATTTTCCCACACTTGCCCTCCACTCTTATCTCTTCTTTGAAGTAGGTCAAAAATATTTCACTCTAAAATTTTAAAAAGCTCGAAGTTTCCGCGTTGTTGGAGTCCGTCATCAATGCTATGAAAATGGGGAGCATTGCAAAAAATCGTCGACATATCATATGCAAATTACAATTCTGGTTCGAGAGTCAGACATGAACAATTTGAAAATTCAGAGTAATATAATGTAAAATTCAAGTACTAATACGTGTTATTTGACAAGCTAAATGATAACATTCTTTTTGATTTTATAATACTTATAATTCTCAAGAATAATATTCTCAAAGTTTGTTATATTCAAAGGTAATATTTATGTTATTGTGGATTAAGGTTTATCGGGCACGTAAGTAATTTCAACTTGACATGCGTGTTCGTTGTATCCAATACACCCCAATTCCAGGTCACAACGACAAAAAGAAATATTGAGTCCGAAATGATTGATGGGAGTAAAACCGTCCATTAAAACACACGGGGAAATTTTATTTTGTAATAAAGTAATATATTTTATTAAACATTATGCAACTTTCGTTTCATAAGCTCACATGAAAGTCACAAGTGTTTATTATGCCAGGAGCCGAAATCACTGAATTTAAGGTTTTCAAAACTACTGTAACAGAAAGGCTGCTACAAAATAATCCAACAATTTGTTACAACATTCTCTTTAAACCAAAGAAGTACATATTACTTCTCTGGTTCTCGCCTGTCCGTTTCCACGCAAATGCAGCACTAAAAAGCCAATAAGCAAAATTAAAATTAGTGAAGAAATTTAATGATTATTACTCCAAAACCAATAAGCACAACGAAAAGTAATTTAAGGTTAATAAATATGACACTACACCTAAATGCTATTCCCTTGTTTGGACACCATTGCAATCAACATTCTACTACAAAAGTGAACTTCAACACTTTGAGGTCAAATATTGCAAAATCTCGCAGCGTTAACAGTCACCGCAGGATTTACGGGGCGTTGCCTGTCAACTCGCGCGTTGAAATCTCCGACACCCGAGAGAACATGACGCAAGCAAAACGTATGAAAACGCCTAGCCTGTCAATGAAGTACATAAACGGCAACTGAAATTATGCATTCGCATTCGGAATCGTACACCTAACACTACAGTACGTCATCGGATATTTAATTAAAGAAATATCACGAATCGGCCGCTTCATTTATTAACGTGCTTCCCACCATCACTATTAACGTCGGCAGCTAAATGACGAGAAAATCTCTCCTCTCAGTAAAAGTAGTAAAGTATGCAGATGGACGGGGCAATGCCCCACGTGTGCTGCATTGATTTGTTGCGAAGGCTTCTCTCGCCCGTTAACAAATCCACCTCCCACGCTTTCGCTGGTCGGGCGCCCCGGGGCCGAGCCGCAGTAAGGCCAGACCTTGTCCACACGCGGGGTCGACGACCTGATGGTCACAAACCAGGGCTAATTTGCGTACGAACAGTTTTAAACTTCGTTTTAGTTTGTTTGTTTTTTTAAAATTCGAAAATGTTATTCATGTTTAATGATTACGTGTCGCAACCAGGAATGTTCAGGGGGAGGGCCAAAAATATAGTGTCTAGCAGACTTCATGGTTTCATGTGAAGAAAATATCCATTTATGCTGAATGACAATTTAATTTTTATAGTTGATTTATAGTTAATTATAACGTATTTAATTTAAATATTCCATGAGTTTCGTTAATATCGAAAATTAGTAAAATATATTTTTTGTGAATAGATGGCATCCGCTTCGGGGAGGGGCTATGCGAGTCTGAAGCTTCAAGTCTTTAGTTTCGCTACTGTTAATTGTTACTAATAATTAACACCAATAATGTTTGTTACTAATGTTTTATATTTCCTGATTCTCCAAGAAATCAACAGAAAGAAGCGGACTAATACAATAAAATAATAATCAAAAATAAAAAAACAATAATAATAATAATAATGAATAATAATAACAAATACAGAATGTGTGCCCCAGATGCGCATAGACAACTAGTGCACATATTTTAGAAATGTTTCACCCTTCTGAGTGAATAGTAATGAGTACTGAAAGACTGAATAGTAAAAGTACATAACAACGTGTACTCTTGAAATAGCATGCCAAACTAAGATAATTACGTATTTCAAGTATTTGCTAGGAAGGTTTACGATCACTAGATGGGAAATTCATTTTTTAAGTCTGTTGGATACTCCACTGAATCTTCTAGTATGTTTAAATTATTTATTTAAGGTGGCTTTATAATCTTCTTAAAAATTAAGGCCGTAAATATAATTTTCCTCTGGTCATAGCTTCTAGGTTAGTTATTCGAAATGGACGAGAGTGATCGATGCAACTAAACCATTTGCAGACTAGGAAAATATTATGCAGAGTATGCTTTCATTTGCGGCTTAACTCTTTAAACTAGACATGCGAGCGGGAGGGGGGGAATATTGGTTGATATAGTTTGAGAAATCGTTACAAGTGGTTGGCAGCGTTCGCACGTAGGCGGAAGAGGGCGTTTTAAATAGGCGGGTGACTTCATTGATCGGCGGCGCCCACACAGCACTTGCCTGCTGGACGCGGCCGCTGCGCTGGCCCGTCTCCAGCTCCAGGCCACTCGCGCACGGTCAAGGCCCCTTCCGACGAATACGGAGCACGGACACGCCCCGCCACGCCACGCCACGCCACGCCACGCCACGCCACGCCCCGCGTCACCCATCTGCCCGGCCCATCCCGCTTTTCCGATCCTCCGTCTCCCAGCCCCACCCCCTCCATTCCGCCTGCCCATCCCCCCGTCTCCTAGCCCCGCCCCCTCCATCCCGCCTCCCCATCCCGTCCCTCTCCCAGCCCCGCCCCTCCATCCCGCCTTCCCATCTCGTCCCTCTCAACCCGCCACTTCCATCCCCCGTCTCCTAGCCCCGCCCCGTCTATCCCGCCTCCCCATTTTTCGTCCCTCTCCACCCGCCTCTCCCAGCCCCACCCCTCCATCCCGCCTCCCCATCCCCCGTCTCCCAACCCCGCCCCCTCCATCACGCCTCCCCATCCCGTCCCGTCCCTCTCCACCCGCCAATCCCTTCCCCTGTCTCTCAGCCTCCCTCTCCCACCCCCACCCCTCCATCCCACCTCCCCATCCCTTCCCTCTCCACCCCCCTCTCCCAGCCCCGCCCCCTCCATCCGCCTGTTCCATCCCCCGTCTCTCAGCCTCCCTCTCCCACCCCCTCTACCCCCTCTCATCTTCTCTGCCCGCGCCGCATTTCCCCACCCTGCCCCTCCCTATCCCCATCTCCATCATCTCTCTTCTTCTCGTCCCGCATCTCCCATTCCCCCGACTCACTCCAGTTCCCCACCTCTCATCTCCCACCTCCCACCTTCCACATCCTCTTCCCACATCTCTCCCACCACCCCCTGTTTCTCTCCGCCCCGCACCATCTAAAATCGCCCGCCCGCAGAGCTCCACTTTGTAGAGGTTCTTCGATATTCCCACGCCCTTGCGTTATTTTGAACTTTCCTCTCAATCGGTAGAGAACGGTCATGTCATGAAGTGTTGCCACGAATTAAATTTTTTAACCAAAACGTGAACTCTTTTAAAGGTTATCTTCAGACTTGCAGTCGGACGTAAAAGAAATTACGCAATTAATTTATTTTCTCCAGATAGGCAATAAATCCCCAAACTTCTTTACATTGTGAATAGAGTTTTAAACGAGGAACATAAGCGTCAAGAAACATTGCAAAAACAGTTTATAACACCCCTGATCTACTACGAAAAGCATTAAGTGTGCGCTGCGTTCTTGAGGCGAAAGGAGTAGAACACAATGAAGATGTTTATCGCGCACGATATGCGAGTTCATAAACACACTCATGTCGGCTTCATTCATGAATTCCGTGACAATCCTCAAGAAAGAAATTAGCCTGTTGTGTGCTCGCGTGCGCATGTAAACGTATGTTTGCGGGAACACAACCCACTTTGAGAGCACTACGTTAACATTCGCTGGAGAGCACACTTTGACATACGTCATCTCGCCTTTCTCTGTTAATTGTGTTTGGATATGTTGGAAGCGCTCTGGGAACCTTGTCACGAATTGCATACAACCTCTCTCGACGAAGCAAATGAAGAAATGTCTTTCGTACATGGCGTCATTGGCGAATCAAACAACGCTTAAAACTACCTACGTACTCTCTGGAAGAAAAAACGAATATTTTTAACCAAGTTCTTTCATTCACCTTCTCATCAAAATAATAGAAAAATTATGAAGATTATAATGAATGTAGATTATTATAAAATATGAAGAAACTGTTTCGTAACCATCAACTACAGTAAAACCGACAGGTACACATACAATGAATCTTTCTTGAGAAAATGTTTTTACATACACCTTCTGTGGACTACAAATATAATATACATTTCATTAAAGTTGTGTACGTGACAAAATTTGTCTGCGGAGAGAAGCATATTAAAACTATATTTCAAATTGCTAGTGCATATCAATTACCACCTTCGTATAGCAGTATGGAGTTAGTGCGACTAAGCACATTACTGAGCAGCACTTATACACTTATTTCTATATTGTAATGGTGTTCTGACCTTTTATTAAAACAGTCACTATATTATTTTTCTAATATTAAAAAAAAATTGAAGTTCTGACGCTAATCGGGTTCTTTTTAAAGAATCTCCGGTCCAGATTTGGTAAAAAAGATCTAGTAAAAAGCAGGTAGCATTTTATATAAAAATTATTGATAAAAAAACTGGTCAACATCAGATAGCCAACTCTGTTTCTGTATTAGAGATCGCATCTTTCTTTGAACGCGACTAAAAACTTACCATTGAGCTGTCGCAATTGTATGACCTCGTCCGTTAAACGAACACAACAATCTCGCGAAAACAACAAAAACAGGTTCGGAAACGCAATCCGAATTGTTCACAAATTCACAGAAGCACCACTTACTCTACAAACGCCGAGAAAAAAAAAAGAGCATCGGTTAACAGCTTGTTTCTCATTGGCCGCCCGGCGCCACACAAGACCACCAACGAGCGTACGCAGCAAGAGCCACGCCCTCCTGGACGCGACACCGTCCGCTAATGGGCAACAGTAAAATTGTCGCGCGTTCTGCTCCACAGCGATCTTATCCGCAGGCTGACATACTGCCCTCTCGTGCTGTAAATCCCTTTCAAAGCATAATGGCGCTTTACTCATGAGGAGCATCCAAATGCGCGTTTATGGGCAATAAACAGAGAAATAGAGGGGTGCAATTTTGTGGCCTTTAGACAAGAAGCTTGCACCCATTAACGATCTCCGAGATGCGAATTGCAGCGTTCGACGTGTAGTAACGACTTCGTTTAGCTGACGTACGATAAACGCCTTATGACTGCGCCAATGCAGGTTCGCTCTTTATTTGTCTTGAGTTGAATGCTGCGATAAGAACAGCATTTCTTAGTGTTAAGATCATCAGATGAATGTTTCCAGGACAAATAACATTCAATTAAGCTGTTTCATTTTAAGCATTCTCTGCTTTGTTTTTATCGACGGCGGAGGGCATAACGAAGGTAGCCTACATTCCAACAAAATATGCAGCAGCAGAAAAAATATAAAATATTTCATGATTAATTTGTAGCAGATCATATTATACCCAATAATTTATTACATGAATTGTCTGATCTGATAGCATCTGTTTTTAGTCAGGCGGCGTTTGTGCAGTTTCCTCACAACACATTAATCAAACCATGAATGGATACAGCTGCGCCTGGACGGGAAATAGTTTTACTGCTATTACTCAAACTGAATAATGCTTAAAAAAATTCGTACACAATAAGAAAGGAAGACAAATCAGTGCTTATTTATTTGCTAAAACCGTGTCGGTAGCACAAATCACTACCCTATCCTGAGGCAGGTTTTGTTGGCCACTGTGCCAGTGAAATAGGATCAAAGTGAAGTGACGATTCAATTTATTCTAAATAATATTCACGTAAAATGCAAGAAATTAAAAAGAAAATAAGTATCATCATGAAACGGGTTGTAGGCATCAAATGTCACAATTATACTTTGGGAGTATAAAAAAATAATTATACAACAATTTCCCACATTTATTATTCAATGTTTTCATAAAGACCACTAAATTCGTTGATTTACGCGGAAATTTAATCCTCACGCTATTCTCTGTTCTTCCCGACCTGTCTCTTGACTGCCTCCCGTTGAGCACTTCCTTCCCCGCCTTCGCCGCCGACTCCGCCCGCACCGCCTCGACTTTCCCCTCTCGGCAAACAAGGGGGGGGGGGTCCTCGAGGGCCCGCGTTCACTGCGACGTCGCCATCTCACGCGTGGTACGTAACCGACCGTTTGTGTGTTTGTGTGTGTGTGGACGCAATCGAACGCAAGCCCCCTGTGCGCAAGCGAGTGGACAAGCTGGACGCCACCGATCAAGTGAGGCTGAGCAGAAGGGAAAAGAGGGTCTGGAGCGGAGGCTCAGTGCATCAACTGATGTCTCTACAGTGCTTCTGACCGAGAGCTCCTAAGTTCGAGACTTGACGGTGGCAGGATTTTCGAAACTAGCTTGTCAGCTAGGACCGGTGTCTGGAGGAGAATTTTAGTGGCCGGCTGCTCTGATTGGTAGTTTTCCGTGTTTTTTTCTTCCAAACAACACCATGCGAATGCCGGAGCAGTACCTTACCAAACGGGCCACGGACTCCGCGCCATCTTTCTTTAGTCCTTCTTGTCCCATCCGACCCCTTACTTAGACACACTTTGACTCGTATGCACTACCCTACCACGCATGCTGGGAGTCCGGTCGGGAGCTTAGTGCTTGCCACGAATGGGGCAGTGCCCTGCTGTTGAGAGATACCTGGTTAGGGGAAAAACCCCGCTAGCCGACGGTAGCCGGCGTCGGATCCCGATCCCGTCCCCGCCTGCGGGGCAAGATCGCCGCCATCTCCCGAGCAAAACAGAAACTATTCTTACAGGACTAATGACCGCGACCGGAATCACTAGTAATCAATCAAGAAGAATAGGGGTGGGAGAATTTTGGGGGAGGGGCTGGAGAGGGAGAAAGTGGCGCCGCCCTTTGGAGCTACTAGTCGCGAATATGATGGATGGATATGATAATATGGAGGAAACTGCTGATTCTGGTGGAACGCGAACGCGACAATGGCGAACGCGAACGCGGCAATGGTGCTAGGGTCCATGGTTACTGCGGCAGTGAAAGATGGAGTAAGTTCCGGGATAATGTCAAACGCGTGTCTCAAGTTCACTGTATTTAACAAAGCGATTAAGAGACGTCGATGATTAATCAATGACAATGACATAATGGAAGTCATGGGAAACGCGAGAAATTCGCGAAAAGTAGCCACAATTTCCATTTGACGCATGCACCTGGAGTGCTCGTAATTTCTCTCTTCTCAAGGATGGAAACTGAATAAGGCTTCAGGAATTAAAACCACGAAACCAGAAATGGATATCTGGATAGAATCCTGATAGAACCCTCGGAATGAGCACCGTTGAACTCTGAATACGACCGACAGCAACCGCGTCTCAGCCACAAATCCAATATTAACTTCAAGTTCCGCAAAAGAAACGGTAAATCACGAGTATCAACCCAAGAACGACTCAGACGATTTATGGAGCACTGTCCCAACTCATTCCCCCCACAAGTTCTTCCTACATGGCTGGGCGTTCTTGCAGGTAAGATTTCCGGGCCGGTTGCAGACGTGCAGCGGCGAAGAGCGGCGTCACGCTGCCTCGTCGCCCACACACGTAACGCCATTCACGGGCGCGCCCTCCAACGGCTGCATTGAAAGGGAAGAGGCCCTCAAACGGCGCGTGACGGCTTAAGCGGCGGCGCACCGTATACCGTAACACGCGCGACCGAGTGCGGTCACTTTGACCGCTTGTGTCGCCCACAGGGGACTTTTACGATCGGTGCCTGAGCTAGACAATTTTGGGCCCGGAGCAACGCTGAAACGTATCCCCCCCCCCGCCGCCACAGCCGCTGAAAAAGAATGTGGAAGTTGTATCAAGGACTATAATTTTTTTTCAACAAATAACGAAAATAACAGCATTAAGCTAGTAAAAGATTTTGTGAAATACAAGTAAAACAATAGTTTTAAGCGAATGTATTTAGTAATCAATTAATATAATTTCCACGGTGATTGTAAAACACTAAAACAAATATGTTTAGTTAATGTTTAATAAAATCACTGCTTGTTAAACACATGAAATAATATGAGTTTCAGTGAAACCTATTTTATTGTTAGCTTCATTCGCTTCATTTCATAGAGTCCTACCTTATACGTAATGACTATAATTAAATATTCAAAGTAAAAAATCTGAAAGTTTTAATAAAATACCAGATTACTGTACCGCGATTTATAAAATTACGTAAACGATTTCATCGAGTTCTAATTTCTTTTTCAATTTTTTACAATTTTGTCCCATCAGTCCCTTCATACATACACATCCATACCGTCGTCGACCTACAGACCTGTCTAAACGTTTATGGTTATTTTATAGTGCGAGTACCGCACGTTGGCATCTGCTGTGATAGCGCGTCGTCACAATATTTAGTATTACCTCATTAACTCAATTTCGGTCAGTTTTGCACAGGCAGAAAAAAAGTTTCCGTTTATATTTTAGTTTCGTTGAACTCAAATTCTGGAGCACTTAAGTTATTTAAGACGTCTTTATTTTTATTTAATTGTTACTATTTTTTATTAAATATGTATTGTTAAGAAGTCAAGGGTAAAATACAGATATAAGGATTGCGAATCAGCATGGAATTTGTACTTGCAGTACGACCGAAGCCTCCTGGGTCAGGGGGCCCGAGATTCGAGTCCCGTCGGTGGCACATTTTTGACACCAACACATTGGCTGGGTCAAAGCGGATCATTGGTTGATAATTTTAGAGACAGATTGCTCTGATCGGCCGTTCTCGTAGTTTCCTGTTATCGATTCCAGGCGAATGCCGTAGCAGTATCTTATAGAACGGGTTTCAGACCATTCCTTTCCCAATTCCCATTAAGGGCCAAAGACATCTCTCAGATCTCCCCGATGCCTACGTATAGCGAAATGTGAAAATAAACCTACAACAAGAAATTGCCAGATTAATATAAATACACATAACGCACGAAGCTAATGATGGTATATTAAATATGAATTAAAAACTTCTTAAATAATCGGTCCGTTGAGTTCTTCAATTTTTTGAAATTCTACGTCTGGAAATCCATTTTAAAAGTAAAAAAAAAAAAAAAAAAAAAAAAAAAAAAAAAAAAAAAAAAAAAAAAAAAAAAAAAAAAAAAACCTTCCGCAGTTTTTCGACCTGATAGTTTATTACATGTGAATATGAAGTTAATATTAGTACAATGAATTACAAATATTTGCAGAGCGTGGCGTTTTTGGAACTAATTAAAAGATATTTCAGTAATAATTCTAATTTTAAAGAGTTTAAAGGGCGCAATAAAATATACGAATTTTATAATACCATATATAAGGTCTTTTTCGACATCAAAGTAAAATTTTTTTAAACACTACAACTGAACAATTAGTCTGGTTTAAATATGAAAAGCCGCCACATTTTAATTGCAAATTACCATTCATTCCTGCCCAAATTTGTTGTGCACGACGAAAACGCTTAGTTCGAAAAAGAGTTTTCCTTTGTCCACTCTCTGCGTGGGAGGTCCTTGTACTGGCATCAAACACCAGTTTACGAGGTGTATCTACCTGGTTAGGGTGGACGTCGTCGAAGCAAGGTCGGCGGATAATTTGTAGTCGCAGTATAAGCGGTGCAGAGGTTAAACACTCCTAAAGAGGCTGATGATAAATCAAGGTTGGGGAACCGCGATGGAATAACATCGCTAAGATACACTAGCGGAAGTGCGTTCACAGACTATAATGCACAAACCTGAATAGTTTTTTCATTTCAGTAATCATTTCTCGCACGAGGAGGGGGGGGGTGACAACAGTTCTAGAGTCGAATGTAGTAGATGCTGCTCCACCTAGTTCTGAGCAAAATTTCGCATCACGTTTCTCCTTTATTTAGTTTTTTTTAGCAGTCTGGATAGAAGACACGGACATAATACTTAGTTCGCTTATAATACGCTAGGTGCAACTCTGTATACATTTAATTGTTATGACAAAAAAAACAAAAAAACCTCACGAGCGGCATGGCGAACAAAACTCAAGTTACCAGAGTTTCGGGGGTATCAGAGACTGATAAATTGTTTCAAAGAATACGACGTGAATTCCAATTACGAAGACTGCGATAAAATATTAGAATTGTTATTATGCACTTGAAACGCTTTTTTCTTTGTTTGAAGGTTCAAACAAAGAAAAACGCGTTTCGAAATCAAAACTCTCTATTAAACTTTTTTCCAATGGAAAACTGCAGGTTTTTAAATTGTATTGTAAATAAACCAACTACATAAACGTTCTGTATAAACTAATTTTAAAGCTAAAGCTTGTTTCCTAAAACATATATCCCCCCCCCAAAAAAAACAACTCCAAAATCCCTTCTAAAATCAAATAAATATAAAAAAGAAACTTTGCACGAACAGTGGTACAAGGAAATACTCTGAGAGAAGCAACCTGAATATGTTAACTTGATGACAGACTGGGGGACGACTGTACCGAAGGGAGGTAAGAACGAACAATGCTTGTTTGATCCTCAAAACCCGCTTCTACAATGCGCGGAGGACGATACTTCCGCAGCACTCAATCGAAAGTCACAAATTGCCACCAGTTGCACGACGAGCACTCTTAAGCACGAAAGGCTTTACGCAGCATCCTAAATTGTAATTAACTGCCTTTTGGCTTATGAATTTGCCCCTTCGAAACAGGAAGGAATGTTGGGTTGAAGATTATCTTCATAGCAACACACTTGTAGGCAGAGCACACTCACTACTCCCCGAGAAAAGTAGCGCTTCTATAAACCGACAGACCCTTGACATCACATGGAAATTCCGCACTTTCGCACGCAGTGGTTACTAGGCATGCGAATTCGCCAAGAAAATATCGATGTTCAAAATTAAAACATCGACCCCAAACCATAGATATTATGAAATATCGATTTTTTTTTAAAACTGGATTTCTAACCATTGATGTTCATGCACGGGGTGGCAGGATTTAATTTGAAAGTGGTATCATTTGTGAATTTTTAATCGAGATTTAACGGACAAAAAGTTAAAAATAATTAGGACAATTAACTAAACTTGGATTATCTAATTAGATAATTCAAAAATAGTAGAGGCTTTTTCACTGCCAAAAACTTCGTTATTTATTTTTCACTCTCCAAGACTTTGGTCTGAAGATTATTCAATTTAATCTGAACATTATTATACAATTATTTTATGATGGACATTTTTCATTTAATGTTTTTTGTGTCATTTAATGTTAATTTTTTCATTTTATTGCCACTTTAAAAACATAGAACATAAATCATCGATTAACAAAAATCGACTCCGAGAAATCAAACTAAAATACATAGATGATTTTGTAAAAACATCGTCATCGATGTCTTATCTTCAGTGAAGTCGCCTATCCATGGCAAACCGCTGCCCATCAGCGTGAAGCGAAATCCATGGGAGGTGCAGCGGGCGGGCCGGATGGGACGAGTAGGTGGGGAGAAATGACCAGACACAGGACGCAGGATCGGACGAGGTCGAGTGTCGTGAATGGAGTCGGCGGAGCGAGACGAGGCGAGGCCGGAAGGGACGGGAAGAGGCGGCGAGAGGGGAAGACCCGGACAGAAACACGTCCGGTTAGACAGGAAGGACGGGCCGGAACACCACGAGACAGGGACGCATCCAGAAAGAATTTCACGGAGAGGATCTGCAATATTCATTTCGGACCCCCCTATCAATATTTTTTTCAAATAATATATCTTTTAAAATTGATTAGCGTGACGTAAAAGAACTGTTCCTATTTGCAATACTCGTTTGGATGTGATGCGATCAATACGTGGTAATTATTTTGAATAAATCAAGTAAAGTCGGTCTGGATAGCCGAGGCCACTAAGGCCGTAGGGCCGTAGCTGCCTTGCCTCGAAGGGTCGCGGGTTCGAATTCCTCCCTGGGCATGGATATTTGTGTGCGTTTTTGTTGTCCTTACGTGCTCTCTTTACAGTTAAAAAAAGCACAGTGGTTGCTATGTGACCAAGTTGTTGAAAAGCGACATTAAAAAAGTTTTTTTTAAAACAAATCGAGTAAAATTACAAAATATGTTGGAGAGGGGATGTGTGTTCTGTGGCTGCTGAAAGTAATGGCATACGATTTGTATTTCAAATTCGACACGAAGTCACTATGCTCACGAATACGCAACAGTCTCTTCTCAGAATTATTTCGAACCTCCTAGTGTATTATCAAACAGCGATAGTGATGAGAGTCACACATTACCTCGCATATGGACAATGTAAGTTCACATATTATTCTCATATACTGTAATATTTCGTCATTATTTTAATGGTGTTATAGATATGATGCATTTATGAATGTGAAACTAGATTACAAATTACGCAATATCGAAAAATATGAGCCTGAATGATAAACGTTCGTCATTTCATTTTAATAACACTTTTCGAAACTGAATTATATGCCTTCTCGAGCTCCATTTATTCATCATAATAGGCAATCCGGTTGAATTTCATAATACCTGCATTCGACTATCTTAATACAAAATTCCTTCCTCCTTCCGCTTTGAAGTTACGCATGTAGTTTGCTGCCCCGTTTTCCCCCACGTGTGTAAAACCACTTCATTCCCCATACACTCCCCGCTTTTTACACGCGCCTGTGTCTTTGGAGCTTGGGCATTTTACAGCCCCCTACGTGGACTAGCGCGCGTGCCCCAGCATCCTGCAGACGCCGACCAGTTTGCTTTTTTTCGGCGACGACGATGACGACGACGGCGGCGGCGGCGGCGCGCCCCCCAGAGAAATCTCGGGGCCCCGAGGGCACGTCGCCACAGAGGGGGGCCCGGGACGGCGGAGCGAACACAGGTGGTTGGAGGAAGGAGAGGAGAGTTGGGAAGTAGAGGGGAAGAGTGATGAAATGGATGCCTAGGATGATATGAGTGGAGAGGGGTAGGCGGGAGAGGGGCGGGATGAGCAAGGCTATGCGAGGCTAGAGGCAGGGCAAGGAGGCAGGCCAGAGCAAGGCTGGGCAAGGCTGGGCAAGGCTGGGCAAGGCTGGGCAAGGCTGGGCAAGGCTGGGCAAGGCTGGGCAAGGCTGGGCAAGGCTGGGCAAGGCTGGGCAAGGCTGGGCAAGGCTGGGCAAGGCTGGGGTGAGATTCTCGTAGGTGACTAGGAGAGGGAGAGATCGTTAGCTAGGAGAGGAGCGGTGCGGTGCGTTGTGAGGCGGGGCGGGGGGCGGAGGTGGAGGTGGAAATGGCCTGGGCGGGGCAAAGATGAGTGGCTGCGAGGCGGGGCGGGGCGCGGCGCGGCCGTGAACCGCCCAGCGGCGATGGCGGCGGCGGCGGCTGAAAGTGAAACCGCGGGCGGAGAAAGCGTGCGGGCCGTCTCCTCCGGCGGCCGCGGGGTCACTCACCTCGCCCGCCCCGCCCTTCTCTGCCCATTCACGCCTCCCCCCTCCCCGGCCCCGTCCCGCCCCGCCCCGCCTCGACATCGCGTACATCGGGATAAATGAGCGCAATTCTTGGTCAAAGAAAATTTAACACATCACACTTCCAGATTAATTGCAGTATTCCCGTTTTATAACAAAATTGCATCGTAATCGTTATTACTTGCGTTGGGAGACCTTATTTGAGGATCAAGTTGTTGGGGCAATTGAGGATCCACGTCAAGTTTGTACGCAAGGCCATACTGCCCGTATGTGTGAAGTTTTAACCTACACTGTTAGAAATTGCCGCATCACTTAAATGGAATGTACATTAAAGTAATTATCAAAAACGTATATTAAATTTAGTGTACAGTTATACATTAATATGCAAGTGTCAGAGCTTTATAGTCGTATCTGGAATGAATGAATGAATGAATGAATGAATGAATGTAGGAGTGAATGAATGAATGAATAAATAAATGAATAAATGAATAAATAAATAAATAAATAAATGATTTAATAAATGAATGAATGAATTAATAAATGAATGAATAAAAGAATGATCTTGATGGACTGGTGATTATGAGGACATTAAACGAATGATGAGAGACAGGGGAAATAGGAGAACCTCTAAAATAAATCTAAACTGATTTTAACAAATGCATAAAATTTTGTGTACAAATAGATTAATCTACTTTTAATGTACAAAGTTACATTAAGTTTCATGTTCAATACATTAATCTACATTAAATTTAATGACTTTTCTGGCAGTGTATTTTGTTTTATATTAGTATATTTTAGTTACATTAAGTTTCATGTTCAATACATTAATCTACATTAAATTTAATGACATTTCTGACAGTGTATTTTGTTTTCTATTAGTGTATTTTATGCCAGGAATTTGGTCGTAAGAAAAAGGAATTATGAATACTGCTCGCTCCCATAGCATTTTGCGTCGCCTGCACCCAATCCCGCGTCAAATACAGCGTCCCAGATGTCCGCCGAATCGTGTACTTCTCACTCTTCGCCTCCGTTCTACCATTCCACCACTCTGCCCCGCCCCGATTCGTAGGCATCTTTCGTGGCTCACTTCAGCCGCGACCACCAACTCCGATTAACACGTGCGGAAGGCGCGTATTTAACCGAGTAGGATTTTCTTTTGTTGTAGCTACGCGAGACAAGCGAGCCAACGTAAGCCGTATCTTTATGATGGGGTTTGTGTTTGAAATAATGCCTTGGCTGGACACCGGGATGTATGTTTATGACAATCGCGAAACCCGAATCCCGGGGCATCGCCGTCGACTTGGAAACGCGCGAATTCAGCGGGTCAAACGGGCCGCATCCAACTGGTGATTATTTTTCTAAGTACACATAACTCAACTACCTTACCTGGGGCCGCTTAACACTTCTTCCCGTCCAATCGAACACTACCGCCTACGCCCACACCAAGCATAAAGTTCACGAAGACAGATGGGCCAGGCAAGTGAATAGTGTTTGAAACGTCTTTTTTTTATTGTACTCTGTGAACGCGGAGGGTGGGCGGCGTAGAAAGCGCCGGAAAATCGCCCGCGGCGCCACACACACACACACGCGCCGAGTCTCAGGAAGAGGATGGGACGAGGACGGGGGCTCCTATTTCAAATCCCATTGAGGACGTTGTCTTCCAAAAGTGCTCGATCGATAGACTTAGGTCGTTGAGAACTTTTAATCTCTCAAAATAATACTGATAAGTTTTAAGATATCGAAAGTAATTGTCCTACTGAATCGTCATTATTATCTCCATTGAAGTTTTCGCATTACATTTAAACGAATCCAACAAAACTAACTTGATGAAAATCAGGTAATTTGTGTACTTTGCCTTATAAGACTAGAAGTACGTGAAAGGCAGTAAGTTGTTACTTATTAATGTGACTTCTCCCTCGCGGTTCGTTAGCACAAAATGCGAGGAAATTTACAGACGCAGCTGCGAGCTGCATTTCCAGCCATTTTGAGGCATATTCAGACGTTTAAGTATTTACGAGTAATCACAATTAATGAAGAGCGTAGTTTCTGGGAGAATCCCAATATGCATGTACACAATTTCTACAATTATTTATGGCATGTTCATATTCCTCTTCATATTCCTCTTAGATTTACGGAGGATTTAGGAAAAACAATTGGTTGTGCGTTTGATTGAACGGTAATTATAGCAACAGCCACTGCGTCAGGAGATAATTAGACCGTATATCATCAAGCGACTTTACGTTGGAGTGCGTAGTTACCGACACAAACGCATTGATTTTATATGGAAGAGGGTCACTAATTTGTGGTACTGGTGACCTATTAATGTTACATGCATTCTATTTCCTTGAATGTCAGAGTGACGTAAAACGCTTGCAATATCTCTAATACGTAAAGGCAAATGCTATGATATGTGTAGAATTGAGGAGAAAAGGCTTAGGCTTTAACAGTTGAAACTCGGAATCTCGTGAACAAATTTAGCTTTTCTTTGGCTGCCGTGGCATTACGTGAAAAACCTGATGTGCGCGTGTGAACGATGGTGGTAGCGGGAGCGAGAGCGGGGCGAGGGAGTCTAGAGGGGGACGTGGGGTGATGAGAAGTGATAATAATACGAGAGAGGCGAGAGGTGATTAGGGGGGTTGGGACGGGGGCGGAAGCGGAAACTGGGTGGGGCGGATCGGGGTGGGGCGGATCGGGGTGGGGCGGATCGGGACGGGGCGGGACGGGGCGGGACGGGGCGGGACGGGGCGGGACGGGGCGGGACGGGGCGGGACGGGGCGGGACGGGGCGGGACGGGGCGGGACGGGGCGGGACGGGGCGGGGACGAGGCGAATGCGGGGACGGTGACAGCGAGGACCAAGGTGGTGAGGAGGTCATAGGCGTGCGGGGGGCGGAGTGGGGGTAGCCGAACTGCGCCTCTTCCTTCCCCTTATCGCCCGCACGGAGACGCGCCCGCTGAAGGTCGCGGGTCGATACCCGGTGCGAGGCACCGCCTGCTCCCAAGTGGGCCAGCGGCCCGGCCCCGCCTCGGACTCCTCCCCCCCCTCCTTCCTCCCTCAAAACCCCGGCAGGCTCTCAGTCATGCGGGCGGCAGATTCTCAGGAACAGTTCGGGAGAGGCCAGCGCAAACCAACGCAAAAACGCACGCACACACACTTGGCAGTCACCGGGAAGGGGCACTCTGGCAGAAATTTCTGCATTACTTTAATATAAAAATATATTAAAGTAATTATCATGAATGAACATTAAAGTTAAAGTACACGGCGTAGCAAGGTCCATCGCACACGGATAGGATATGCATGGTGATTCTCCACCCACTGTAACTGAGGAACTGTACGTTTTAACCCTTTATCTTTTTAGAAAGTATTTATTTTCTCAACAATTGTCCTTATGGGCCTTATAGACCGGGGGCGTACGCTTGCTAATGGCAGGAGAGGCCGGCATAACGCTAAACTCCATTGATCCAGCTGACGTAAGATTTAATGGCAATATTTACAATTTTTGTGTCGTTATTTTGACGCAGAGATACAAACAACGTAACTACTTTAATCTTCACGAAATGTGGACCAATCATCACCATTTTCAGAAGGGCGCTAAGACTTAACTTCTGGCGTGTCTACCAAGTTCGAGCTCAAAAACTTCTAATTTGCCCGTGTTGCATGTGACAAGCAGCCACTGTTTTCGTCTCAGAAATCTGTAATCCACTTTATCATTACCTCGAATGGTTTATCTGATTCCAATATTTTGTCTGGACGAGTATTAAACGAGGAGAAGAGAGCAAGAATTGAAAGAGTGAGTGTGAATTCACAGTTTCAGCAGCAGAAACCGCACTGTGGCAGAAGAGAACGACAAACTTCAAAATTTTGAGTATTCAGGCGCGATAAAGTAAATAAACATACATGGAAGTAAGGAAGAAGGATACAAGAGCAGGAACAAGGAAACTATCATAAAAAATACGGGAGAGAAACCATTCTAGCCTGAGTGAAGACCGGAAACACGACCGGAAACTGAAACAGAAAGTGGCTGAGCGACTTCTAGGAGAAAAAAAAGACGGCGGGAAGACGAAATGCAAATCTACGAAACTGATCACTGAATCTTAATGAGCAATAAAAACTGGAGGGAAAAAAAGGGTTGCTTGAATCTTTCCGAGAAGGCCAATCAAACAGAAAAAGAGCGCGTGGCGATCGTGTAGAGAGACCGAACTTGAGAGGGAATACCAGCGGTGATTATTGATCACGGATTCTGCGCAAGCAATAAAAATAGGAGGGAGGGAGAGACAGTGAGAAGGAGGGTGACCTCTCATTTCCTGACAAAAAAAATTCTGACTGTTCCGTTTTTTTTTCAAGGACAAGATTTATAGAAAATTTCACAGTATTTTAACAAGATATTAAAGCAAGCCTGACACTAATTTATCAACTTTCTGATATCACCGTGATAAAGTATAAATTTAAAAAATTCACAACAAATAAAAATTGAGCCACTATTTTTTAATGGACCAATTTGCTTCAGGAATAATATCTAATTAAATCTTCTCAAACTTTTCACTAACTTCTAACGATTCTTCTAAAAAAATTCCTGATTTTTTTCCCGACATTTCCAGACCAATGAAATTCCCTGATTTTCTTGGTTTTCCTTGTTTTGTAGACACTGTTTCCAACTGCAGCGAGGACCGAGGGACAGCGAGGGAGAGCGACAGCGAGGGACAGCGAGGGACAGCGAGGGACAGCGAGGGACAGCGAGGGGCAGCGAAGGACAGCGAGAACCGAGGGATGAGGGACAGCGAGAGGCGAGGGCCAACGAAGGCCGAGGGAGAGAAACCCCCTTGTCGGCTTGTAACTTTCCGAGAGGGCCAATCCAACCGAAGTGGAGCGCGTGGCGAACGCGTGGAGGGGCGAGGCGAGGCGAGGCAAGGTGAGGTGCCCACCGTGTTGATTCACGGGTTCGCGCAGCGCCTGAGGCGGTCGCAGCCGGAAGCAGCCGAAGCAGCGGAGGGGGCGGGGCCCTGCGAAGCGGTTCTCGGGACGTGCCAGGGCGACTCCGCGCCACACACACAGCCCAACATCCTGCATGCAGGAGGCCTTTGCACTTAAATCATGCTAATAACAATAATAGATTAAGATTCCGGGCGCGCCAACTACGGAGGTCATTATTCCAGTAAGTGTAGTGCATGCAACTTCTAAGTCCCCCCGACCGGTCTCCCGACATGTGTGGTAGTGTAGTGCATGTTAGTGTAAGGGGAGAGGATAGGACAAGGAAGAGGAAGGAAACATCGCGCGCGGTCCGAAGCCCGCTTGTTAGGGTACTGCTCCGCCATTCGCCTGGCGTTGGTCGAAGAAACCACGAAAAACTACCGATCAGAGCAGCCGGCCGCTAGAATTCTCCTCTAGACAGCAACTGAATTCGGCCTAGTTGACAACGTAGTGTCAAAAATCCTGCCGCCTTCGGGACTCCAACCTTGAACTTCCCGGTCAGAGGCACTGCAGTAACACGAGTTGATGCACTGAGCCACCGCTCCCGGTAATAATAATAGCAACAATTATAACAATTACAATTACAATAACAATTGTACCAATTACAACAATAACAATTAGTGCAACGTTCCCCCCTTTCATCACCAGATGAACAGCAATTAACCCCTGATAATCCTAATTGCGCCCCAGCCGGAGGCGATGCGTTGGATCCCCTGGTGTCGTCACGTAGCGGCGGGGGCGGAGGGGGGAGTGGAGGGGTGAGGGGAGGGGGAGGAGTGCGGAATGCGCGGCGCGGGAATGTCTGCCGCGCCGCTAGCACACGAGCGGCCCACACGGTGTTGCCATGCAGCGGCCGCCGCCACCGCCGCCGCCCGCGCCGCGTGCGTGCGTGCGTGGCAGAGATTCCCGCGCGGGGTGACGCCCTCTCTGCACGGCCCCGCCCCCTCCGCCCGCGCCTCCCACCGCGCTTTTTGCTTTGCTGCGCCTGACATTTCATCAGCTGTTACGGTGCCGTCCAATCGGGACCTGACATCGTAATGGTGGGGTTCAGCCTTCCGATTGGATGACACCGTAACAGCTGATTTACTTCAAACGCAGCTCTGTGAAAAACGCAGTGTAGGTTCGAGTTCCGACGGTGGCAGGATTTTCGATACTAGCTTGTCAGCTGTCTGGAGGAGAATTCTATGGGCCGGCTACTCTGATTGGTAGTTTTCCGTGATTTCTCCGATTAACCCTAAGCCAATGCCGGAGCAGTACCCTAACAAACGGGCCACGGACCGCGCGCGAACTTTCCTTCCTCTTCCTTGTCCTGTCATCTCCCCTTATACACACACACTTACACTAACATGCAATACACTACCACATATTCCGGGAGAACGGTCGGGGGCTTAGAGCTTGTCCCGGCGGGAAAGTGCCCCGCTAGTGGGAGATACCTAGTTGGAGAAAAAAATCCGCTAGTCGACGGTAGGTAGTCGCCATCCAGCTCTCGCCATCCAGCTGGGAATGAACACCGCCACTTCCCGAGAAAAAAACATGCACTACACTTACGAGACCAATGATCCTAGAAGTTGACGCGCCCAGAATCACTGCAATCAATCAATCAATCAATACGCAAGTACCATCCCCTCTGACAACACCTATCTTCTACTTCGTCCACGCCTCTGTATTCGTTGCCCCCACCCCCACCGCCTACGTACCAGGTGAGAATCAAGGTGCGTCTTACCACCATTATTGCAATGTATTAATTTGATTCGATTTATTTAGTCAAAGAACAATGAAAACTTATGTGCCTTAAGGGGAAGAGGTTCCATCTGCTCACATTTTCTTCAACTCCAGAATCCTTTCCTAACCCTTCAACTACAAACAGCTGAAAGATGAAAATTTAGTCTACTAGACTTCCAGACCTCTGATAGTGATCACTGATAAGTTTCAGATATTCAATCGATTCACAAGTCACGTTAAATATATTTTTGATCATGTTAACAGCAATGATGCAAAAAAAAAAAATGCCCCACTTCACAAATCAACGTAGTTAATACTCCAACTCAAAAAATGTCAGTTTTCATTTTTTTTCAGATCTACTGTCTCTCTTTACTAGCACAAGTGAAGAACTACTGACATTATTGGAAACAACCAGCGGTCTCGAAATTAAGGAAGGTGCCATAACATGGAACTGTAAATATAGCACGACTCGCCATAATTTGCGCCGTCACAGTTTCTATCAAATGTCTCTTCTGAAGCCTCGCAGTACACGTTTTGAACTGACTTCAGAATGCTAATTACCGAGTACAAAAACATGCAAGCCAAAACAATACCCCGACGTATGACACTGCTGTTCCTGAATCAGTAATTTTGCAAGAAAAGAAAAAAGAAAAAAAAAAGGTTTCGTTTAGGCTCGCGAGATCCGAAGCACCAGTTTCGAGTTCGTTCACCCCGTGGGCCGATGCTTGGCTTTCTACGCTGCGTAGAGCTTTTTTACTTCCCGGGCGCCCGTTCATTCACGAGGAAATGTGCGCGCTCGGTTTGAAATGACCTGCAAAAGTCATTAACAAGCAAGAGATCCTGCGCGATCGACGCATTCTAAGGTCTGCGTTCGCAATTTTCCGAGTGTTGGCTCAATCCTCGACAAGTGTTCACCTCTTAAAATTCTGGGCGTATGATTTTTTTTCCCTCATAGATGAGCAGAATACCCTTAGAATTAGGAAACTCAGTAAAGCTTCCATTCGTATTCCTCAGAAATACCAATAAGGTCCATAAATTATAATTGACAATGATGTACGAGAATAACAGTGAACTTGTCTTGGGAATCTATATTCCTAATTTTCAATGAGCGCAGAAATTGAAAGACAACTAAGCAGCCTGCAGTCATTTGAGATGAAACATTGGTTTCGTTTCAGAGAAATATCGAGTTCCCAATCAGGAAAATTTGAAAAAACAAAAATGGAACAGTTTCGATATCGGAAAAACGCAAATATATGTTATTCTGCCTATTCCCTTACAACGCTTATCGACTGAATTATCTCACTCTGTGGATCACTGCTTAACACGTAACTGGCGTGAAGCGATATCAAGGCTCAAAGGAAGAGCTCTCATTAAATATTTGTTATTAATGTGTTGTATTGTGGAATAACGAATTTCTTGATATTCGTAATATGTTGTGAACTGTTCTGAATGTATACTATGTTATTGCAATATTCCTGAAAACCGTTTTTTTATAGATATTTTCCATTTATTGTAGGGTTATAACTTAAGAGAGGATATTATTTGTTGCACTTCAGCAGAGTGCATGTTACTTTTTGGAGAACGATTTTGTGTAGTTTTGTTCAGCAGCATGTTTGCTACTAGCGATTTTATTTATTTATTGATTTTACGTCAAAAAGAATTAAAACTGTAACTGTTAAACGATTCATGTTCTTTTTAAATAACATTAGAGGATCATCATCAGAAATCTTAGGACATTTTATTCATATTCATTTCATATTCTGACATTTTACTAAAGATTAAACACGAACAGGTTGATGTACGCTCACAAGAGGAAGTCCTTGCGTATTTTCGGAATGAATTATGTATGCTGTGAAGGTGACTCAGGTATTTCCTTTGCCACTTTCGATTTATGTAGAGTAATTTCCTCTTCCAGCTTCTTGCTGAACGAATGTAACCAACTCCCTCTTAGTCGCACAGGGACGAGGTTGGAGTACTCAAATGAGAATGAAAACTCTGAATTACTGAAATAACCTACTACCCTTTTATGCAATAGATAAAAACAAATACGAAACAGAATATTTAAAAATACACAACAATTAATAAATACAGAGAGGGCAAAGGAAAGGAGAAAGGAGAAGTAACGAGGGGGAGGACTACAGAAGAAAATTCAGAGAAACGAAGAAGAAAGAAAAAACGAAAAGGTCAATGAGTAGAATAACGAGAGAAACAAAGAAGGGGAGCACACGGAAGAAAAAGACCAAAGATGAAACACAGTGAATTCGAAGAATGAGAAGGAGCAGCCGAGGAGGGCTGCCGATCGAGGAACATTTATTTAACATCTTTGATTCGTTCTGACTTCACTATCTTCCAAAAAAAGTTCGTTAGCAGGGAAGAAACAGTCTCACGTCCCATATGCTTTTGAGAGTCTTGGGTGCCAATGGAGTGGACATGGTTAAATTCGCCCTTAGTCACAGGGGTAAGGTGAAGAAAAGTAGAGGTTGGAAGAAGATTGGGTGAATTGCGGGCGGGGTGAATGGGACGCAACAGAGGGGGCGTAGCGAGGGAAGGTGTGGCGAGAGGGGGCGGGGCGAGGGGGCGTGGCGGGGCGAGGGGGCGTGGCGGGGCGAGGGGGCGTGGCGGGGCGGGGCGAGGGGGCTGGCGTGGGGGCGATGGCGTGGGGGGCGGGTAGGGGGGGCAGGACAGGGGCGGGGGGAAGGGCAGGTGTAGAGGGAGTGGCGGGAGGGGCGGGGCGAGGGGCGGGGCGAGGGGCGGGGCGAGGGGCGGGGCGAGGGGCGGGGCGGGGAGAGAGGCGGGGCGGAGGGAGGGGGGCGTGGCCGCGCCTTCGGGAGCAAGGACCGTGGCAGGAAGCGCCTCCGCGCTGCGCCAGCCGCCTTCCGGTGTCATTAGGCGGCGACGCGCGCATACATCAATGCCCAATGATCCACGCGCATTTCCATACAAATTGCTGGAGACGCGCGCCAGGCTGGCGCTTGCGACACACCGACGTTCCAGAACGGAAAGGAGATTGAGGGAGGCGAGCGCGGAACTTGGCACAGAAAAGTGTACGCGCGAGAAAGATCTGGAAAGAGAAAGAGAAACAAGCGGCGAAGGAGACGGGGAGAAAAGAGGATAAAAGTAAATAAGAGAGGTAGTGCTGAGTTTACAAAACATTTCTGCAAGTACGTGTAAATAGAAATACGGAAGGATGAGGAAATAAAGAAATTATTACTATAACATTCCCAAACATTGTCATTCCTAGTTAATAAGGTGAGAAAATTGGACTAATTAGTAGTGGCTGGTATGAGAAATTGTTACTGATCTTACGTTCTGAAAGCTTTAAAATTCTCAGCTATTGCGATTTTGGTCATTTGTGTTTGATCAATTTTTTGTCACTTAGTACATGATCGGACTCTTTTTAAATGGAATATTGAGGAAAGGAACTTCTCGATTTCAATGTTCATATATTTTCTCAATGTATTCTCTTTCATTGTCATCTCTCGTAATTTCATCACTCACCGCGCGCCAGACTTTAATCATCAGTCACCACTGTACGGCTTGATACATACCTGAAACAAGCAAAAACAATAAATTGCAAAAGATGTAAGAGTACGCCTTACTATAGAATTACATTAATTAAGTACCACAAACATATTCTGATCTCTTTCACATCAAACACCTTTCCAATAAAAGTTAAACACAATGCGAAGAAATAGGAATAAAACACTGAAATACTTGGAAACTTTGAAATGGTGTTTTGTAGTGCATGATGTGAGCATTTCATTCCGACATGACAAGAAGTTTTTCTTCTCACTACTAAATGTTGCTATGCAGCGTTCTTAGAATAAAACATATAAATTTGGAAATCTGTATTTCAGCCGTGAATTATTCCAATCGTAATACGAATTACCGTCTGAAATTGACCACAGTGTCGACTAATTAGTTTAGTTTGCGTGAATTTGTTCCTAAGACTGCTAGTTGATGAAAAGCGACAGCTGGGCTTTGGTGGTGGGCGTGGCAGGTGAGTTTTCAACCCTTTCTTCATCCTCCACACCTTTAATTACCACATCATACTAGGTATTTTTTACAAGAGATTAATGTACACGCAATTAATAGATAAAAACAACAACAAAAACCAACTATGTTGCAACATTATGATACATTACGACTTACAAGTCATTAATGCTACTAATAATATATTCATAATGCTATTGATAATATATTCAATCACTTTTACTAAAATAATTTGGAACACATTTCTGAAGTGTACGTATATTTATGTACGAATAATAATAATAATAATAATAATAATAATAATAATAATAATAATAATAGTAACGCCAATTATCTATTATATAAAACTCATAGACACTTGCGTCGCAGACAAGACTCATCTCTTTGAACGCCACCTCTATTGTTAGGACCACGAAGAATTTTAGAATTTTAATCCACGACGTTTTTCTTCGGCTCGATGTTCATTTTATTTAGAGCAAATATGCGTCAGGAATCAACCGTCTTCACTTTCTTACCGAAGAAACTTTTTCTCATTTAAAAATCCATGATTTCGACTACGTTCGAACTCGTGAACCGACAAATGAAGTTTATTACGAGGACTCCACCAGAGACGTTTGGTTGTTGCGTTACGAATCACAGTGCGCGGAGCGCTTTGTGTACGAAGCGTCGTAGAGAGGCATTGTGCAACGGCGTTGCCCCCGAGAGGAGTGGGGGTGGGGTGGGGTGGGGTGGGGTGGGGTGGGGGGAGGTGCATCCTCAGCCGCCTAGCGCCTCTCGTGCCACTCGCGACCCCGCCCACGCCGGGGAGAGGAGTCGCTTACGTAAGGGTGGGCACACGGCGGGCCGCGCCCGCGGCGGTGATGTGATGGTGGCGGCGGCGGCAATGGTGATGGTGGTGGCGGCGGTGGTGGTGATGGTGGCGGCGGTGGTGGTGGTGATGGTGGCGGCGGTGGTGGTGATGGTGGTGGCGGCGGCGGTGGTGATGGTGGCGGCGGCGGCGGTGGTGATGGTGGCGGCGGCGGCGGTGGTGATGGTGGCGGCGGCGGCGGTGGTGATGGTGGCGGCGGCGGCGGCGGCGGCGGCGGCGGCGCAGTGGTGATGGTGAGTGGCGGCGGCGGCGGCATGGTGGTGGTGGCGGCGGCGGCAGCGGCGGCGGCGGCGATGGTGGCGGCGGCGGCGGCGGTGGTGGCGGCGGCGGTGGGATGGTGGGTGAGGAGGTGGCGGCGGTGGTGATGGTGGCGGCGGTGGTGATGGGTGGCGGCGGTGGTGATGGTGGCGGCGGTGGTGATGGCGGCGGTGGTGATGGTGGCGGCGGTGGTGATGGTGGCGGCGGTGGTGATGGTGGCGGCGGTGGTGATGGTGGCGGCGGTGGTGATGGTGGCGGCGGTGGTGATGGTGGCGGCGGTGGTGATGGTGGCGGCGGTGGTGATGGTGGCGGCGGTGGTGATGGTGGCGGCGGTGGTGATGGTGGCGGCGGTGGTGATGGTGGCGGCGGTGGTGATGGTGGCGGCGGTGATGGTGGCGGCGGTGGTGATGGTGGCGGCGGTGGTGATGGTGGCGGCGGTGGTGATGGTGGCGGCGGTGGTGATGGTGGCGGCGGTGGTGATGGTGGCGGTGGTGATGGTGGCGGCGGTGGTGATGGTGGCGGCGGTGATGGTGGCGGCGGTGGTGATGGTGGCGGCGGTGGTGATGGTGGCGGCGGTGGTGATGGTGGCGGCGGTGGTGATGGTGGCGGCGGTGGTGATGGTGGCGGCGGCGGTGATGGTGGCGGCGGTGGTGATGGTGGCGGCGGTGGTGATGGTGGCGGCGGTGGTGATGGTGGCGGCGGTGGTGATGGTGGCGGCGGTGGTGTGGTGGCGGCGGTGGTGGTGATGGTGGCGGCGGTGGTGGTGGTGATGGTGGCGGCGGTGGTGGTGATGGTGGTGGCGGCGGCGGTGGTGATGGTGGCGGCGGCGGCGGTGGTGATGGTGGCGGCGGCGGCGGTGGTGATGGTGGCGGCGGCGGCGGTGGTGATGGTGGCGGCGGCGGTGGTGGTGGTGGTGGTGGTGGCGATGGTGGTGGTAGTGGTGGCGGTGGCGGTCAACGCGGACGACGACGCGGGCGGCGGCGGCGTCGGCGAAGGCACTTTCTAGCAGGTGCCGGAGCGCTTTCACGGCGGCGCGACGCTCCGGTCTTTCAGACGCCGCCAGCGTAGAGGCGCGGGCACGCGCTGCAGAGATGTTGCAATACTTCAGTCGATACCAAATTTGGTATTACAGAGATTTTTGCCAAGCGGGATGCGATGTATCGTATAGGATACAAATTGATGCGGGCGCATGCACACACTTAACGTTATCATAGTTATAAAGAAAACTATATACAATCAAAATTATCACGTGACCTGTAGCCAAAGCTGGTCCTGATCGCTTAAATATGGACACATTAATAAAGTCTGAAATAAAAATATAACAATATTCTGCGCAAAGTATTGTAGAGGTACCGACAGCCTATAGATTCCATCGTGGGAAGCTCGTTGCAACCAGAGTAGATTTTACAATCAACCGACTCAAAATTTTTAGTCGTAAATTAGAGGAATATAAATAATAAGATTATTAATAATAATTTTGCGAACGATGGAAGTCACATGATCGCAATAAAACTCGTTTCTTACTGTGGTGCTAACGCTAAATACCCATGTCGCCTCATGTGGGTGAACAGTTTTAGCCTAGCAAACGTCTGTGCAGGACGCGTAGAAATTTAACGTCAGCAGCATACTCCTCGGCCACGAAAACAATTTTGATAAAAGGTTCAAGTCACATGATTGTCTCAAAGGAAAAACCATTTCGTTGCACGATAGGATGTTGAAAACCTCTTTGGACACTAACAACAGAACGAAATTTCGACATGTCGAACATATAAAGCTCATATTTGCCATATCAACTAGCATCAATAGAGCATTTCAAAATTCCACCATCATGAAGTAAAATGCAAAACTATTCGCTTCTGATAACTGATTAAGAAATAATAGTATTTTTAAACAATACTGATTTTATAAGCCACCCCGATCTCAAGACTTCGTCGGCCTGAGGGTCGGTGCGTCCCGAAATGAACATTATTTCAATGAACAATAATATTTAATATTGAAGCAACAGAATTAAGTATCGGTTAATATTATCTCAAAATCCTACCATTTCCAATACACACTAACATCGACCCACGAGTTTGAATGCATGAAAATAATATGCGTTTTATTTCATCATCAAACGCTTCTCTAAAGTTTAAAAAAAATTATCTACTATTAGACTCAATTTATATTCGTTAGCAATACATTTAGGTTTCACTCATTTAATAAATGCAAAGCAGTGTATGTATCCCGAGTAGCAATACAAGATATGTCGCTACTTTTAGTGTGATAATAATAAGAAAGAACGCGCTTAAACTATTAACATAATCCAATTATTACATTTCAACTTTTTTCACATCGCTATTAGAATATTTACATTATTTATTTTACGTTTCTTTAAAAACATCTAAGATGGTTAGGAACGAGTACTGATTCGCACCAAAGATACATTTTAAAAATTAGAATAAACAGAAATGTGAAGTACAATAAATTTTATAATAATTCTTATCATATTAGAAGTTTTGTTTTGACTCCTCGACAAAGTTTATTGAAAAATTCGACTTTTTTGTTATAAAAAATTACATCCTGGCCCCGAGGAAAATCATTCAGATCATTAGAATTTTCGTGGTGATTCCACGACAAAAATCGATTGAAAACTTAAGACTTTTTTGTTATGCAAATTGCCCCCTCCCGGGAGTACAAGTGAGGGGAGAGGGCAGCGATGATTGAGACAGCAATGGAGACGTGGATGGTGGCCGCGGCGCGGCACGCGGTATGAACGGCAGCCGCTTTCTCGCCCGGGGCGGTCTCCGCGGCGGCGGCGGCGAGTGAGAGCCGAGGGAGCAGTCCCTGCCGCCGCCGCCGCCGCCGCCGCCGCCCCGCCCCACCCGGTCGGACTGGCCGGCTGGCCCGGGCGGCGGCCGACGGCCAGGCGTTGGCGAAAGCTCTCCCGCACGCGCCCCAGCACACGCATGCACACATGCACACATGCACACATGCACACATGCACACATGCACACATGCACACATGCACACATGCACACATGCACACACGCACACATGCACACACGCACACATGCACACACGCACACACGCACACATGCACACACGCACACATGCACACATGCACACACACACACACAATGTTCGCACACGTCCAGATGGATGGTTACGGGCAATCCTCTCTAGCTGGTGGGTCAAAGAACCACTGCAACTCCACAAGGGCAATATCAGATTATTGAACATTAGTATTTACGCACCAAGGACGTTATAAGGGTTCTAATGATAGGCCAAATACACGAGGGCTTTTTGTCGCCCGAGATCATTAGAACCAGTCAACGCTCGTGATACATGATTTTGTTTTTTACCTGATTGATATTGATTCAGATTTACTTATTTACTAATTAAGTAGATGTTGCCTCTTTCTTTTCATATTGCCTTCCCATTATTCCCTCCGTAAGAGAACATGCAGCTCCACTGAGCTGTTTTCATATTTCACTCGTAACCATTATCTTCTCCATTCAGGTCAATTATGCAGTGTATATCGAGCTCCGTATTGATAGCAATAACAATCTATAACGTTTCAGTAAAAAAATTTTTAAAAAATTAATGTTTTTGAATAAATTTCGCAATATATAGAACAACAGATAAAAATAGTGTGATAATTCACCTTGTTCTTTATTTACGAGTCTCTCAACATTGACTTTAATGTACTTAACAATTATTGCAAGAATTGCCCAGGTTATTAGCCACTATAAACATCCGACTTTTTAAAAAATTTTGCATATTTCATTTATGATAACAACAACTCAGAATGCGACGTCGGTCGGTGTGATCGCACCGCACGGTGAGGCAAGGCGGGGGTGGGGACATTGTTCTCGGACCTCCAATGCTGGAACGCCAGAAAATTCGTGTAAGATCACGTTATAATGCCGGGGTGCATTCAATCACCCCGCCAGCCAAAGACGGAAAGAGATTAGAGGAGGGGCATGTTACTTATGAATTTACTTGATGCAAAATCTCCTTCGCTTAAATATTACAAAGTTTCACGTTTTTATTAATAGATCTGTTTCCGATAGAACTTTGAATGCAAACGTGCAAGAAATTAAAATTTGAACGTTCCTGTACATACATTGGATTCCATTTTTCTGAAATCCAATGTTATCGTTTCTTAACCACTGCGTTGATTATTTATTAAAACAAAAATGATTATTTTGACATCACTTACTATATTTTATATTTTATGTTTTTTCGTGTGAACGAAAATGTCCACTAATTTTTACGTGCAATTTATACATAGATTTAAAATTCAGAAACTCATTCATTCGCCAACACAAACTCCGAATGGAACAGAGAGCTTAATTATGTACAATGAATCAAAATTTCTACAACTACATCACCGCACAGCACATCACAGATCAATTTCTTCAGGTGAAGATAATAATCATAATCAGATACGAGTTTATAGTGAAACTGAAAAAGAAATGGACCACGACAATGGTGCGACTTTTTTCTCGTATTAAAAGGCTAAACTTTCAGTGCTGCAATCTGAAAGTACGACTGTCTTCATATCGGTGACGTAAGGGCGCAAGTGTTTATATCCTCTATCCTCATTGCAGGGCGAGGACATGCATTACCTCCGCATACCTCTTTCCCCCTCCTTTCCTTCCTCACGTGCTCTCGTTCTCCCGGCCTGTCGTAATAATGTCGATAACTTGGCCTCAAACCTATGCAATTGCCCGTTGCGTAAAATGCCACTCAAGTTACGTGAACCCGTTTTCAGACGAAGCACTCGTAAAACTGAAATTTAGCATGGTTCTTGCGGAGCATATTTACCATGTCGGTGTCAGGCAATGTACTAAACATTCTCTTTTCCAGGAATCTGTCGAGTGTGATGCAATTGTATTGACGTCGATGGGTGCCGAGAAAGTGACAGGCCGTAGTCTGAACGGATTAATTGAGGAAAATCCGAGATTATTTGACCTTTGATGAACATATATATGTTAACTAAGCAGGATTCAGATTGAAGAGGAGAACAAATTTTTCTCAAATAAATGAGAATGACCCAATAATTTATTCTTAGGATAATTTTGACTGTAATAAAGACCTACAAAATGTCGGAGTGGTAAATTTGTCTCGTGACAACCCAATCTACATCAATTAAGATTGAGACTTTCTCCATTCCACTTTCATCCGACTAGCTTTTCAATCGATACAGCGTGATCCTGTCCTAACTGCGAATTCTAGGTAACATCTTACGATTTCGATATGTCCGAAAGACTTCAGAAGAGAGAAAAAATACAATTCCATCCCAACGAAACATTACAGTGTCAACATAGAACTTGTTTGCATGAATTTGAAGATGATGTTTAAGGTTTTCGGTTGCATTACTGTTTGTGGAATGACAGGGTCTTCGATGAATTACATGGACTCAAAAGTGATGAGTTGTTATTGGGCTCGCGTACTATATAGAGGGTTCCAAATTTATCTTTAGACAGATGTTCGTTAGATTTAACTTCAGTGTTACTATATTATTATTTTATTAATATTATTATTTATTTCCATCATTATCATTACTCTCCAAATTCTTAACTAAAGATGCTAGATGGTAGTTTAAAATAAAATCAACTGCAGTCGGCAACCAGCGCCCTACAGCACATCTGGTAATTGTCCGTGTATATACAATACGTTAGACAAAATGTGGAATTTTCGTATAAGTACGATGTCTTTTGAACGACCTGAGAGTTTAGATAAGGTCTCGCACAAAAATTTGCAGAACAAATCCCAGAGTTGCGATATCCGTCAGAACGAGCTATGATATTACGCCCCTACATTCGGCTGATTTCCCGACTCGTGTGCGTAAGAACTGCACGTAAACACTAATTATTCTGCAAATCCCGAGTAACAATAATGTTAGCCGGGTCGGTGGCCGAGATCGCTAAGGCAGTAGTATCGTAGCGATCTCGGACAGAAGGGTCGCGATTTCGAGTCCCGCCTCGGGTATGGTTGTATTTGTGTTCGTCCTTTCACCCTCAATCACCATATCGTTTCATCTCCACAGTTACCGTTAAATCCAATAGTGGTCGCTAATGACTTAGATGCTGATGCGACCTTAAATATCCCCCCCCCCCTCAAAACAAAATTATGTTAGTCAGCTGCTAGTATTACTATTATTGTTATGACCATTATTGTAATCATTACTAATATCACTAGCATAATTATCATTATGGTTTATTTTGGTATCATCATTGCCATCGTCATCATCATTATCATATTCATAACATCTAAGAATCGCAAGTTGTTATTCCCAAGCCCTGCGCTCTCCGTCTAAGCGACTCCACGACGCTTTGCCAGCACGCGTCCTCCCGTGACGGCGGGAAACAAGCGAGAGGAAACGACCTTCTGCTGTTCATGGAAGCAATTACCCTAATGCGACGGGCCAGGAAGAAAGCCCGCGCGGGGAACCGAACGAGAACGGATTTGGAGACACAAACGCGGGTGGAACTGAGGGATACCCGAGGAGATAGCCGTCGCAAACGGGATTAGTAAATGCAAGTGCGACTGATGAAAAGAGGAAGTTTCTGAGCCGGAAAAAGAGTCGCGCTTGCAGAGTAACACAGAACACGTCGAAGATAGAAATTGTAGACAATAGTCACAACGAACGTTAGCAATATGACTTCTCATTACTACTACTACTACTACTATTAGTATTATTATTATTATTATTATTATTATTATTAGTATTATTATTACTATTACTATTATTATTACTATTACTATTATTATTATTATTACTATTATTATTATTATTATTATTATTATTATTAACGCAACAAGGCTCATTTGACCAAACACCACTGTATTGTCAGTTAAATCTCAAAATAAAAATTAATAAACGAGACCATTTTCGAATTTAATATCCCCGCGTGAACTTCAACCGTCACCAGTTTCAAAAACATTGATGTTTAATAACGTCGATAAGTTTGGGTCGTCGTTGAGAATTATCGACGTTTTAATTTAGAGCATCGATGTTTGGAAACATCGACGTTTTCATTTAGAGCATCGATGTTTGGAAACATCGACGTTTTCATTTAGAGCATCGATGTTTGGAAACATCGACGTTTTCATTTAGAGCATCGATGTTTGGAAACATCGACGTTTTCATTTAGAGCATCGATGTTTGGAAACATCGACGTTTTCATTTAGAGCATCGATGTTTGGAAACATCGACGTTTTCATTTAGAGCATCGATGTTTGGAAACATCGACGTTTTCATTTAGAGCATCGATGTTTGGAAACATCGACGTTTTCATTTAGAGCATCGATGTTTGGAAACATCGACGTTTTCATTTAGAGCATCGATGTTTGGAAACATCGACGTTTTCATTTAGAGCATCGATGTTTGGAAACATCGACGTTTTCATTTAGAGCATCGATGTTTGAAAACATCGACGTTTTCATTTAGAGCATCGATGTTTGGAAACATCCAACGTTTTAATTTAGAGCCTCGAAGTTTGGAAACATCCAACGTTCTAATTTAGAGCCTCGAAGTTTGGAAACATCCAACGTTTTAATTTAGAGCATCGATGTTTGGAAACATCCAACGTTTTAATTTAGAGCATCGATGTTTGGAAACATCCAACGTTTTAATTTAGAGCATGATGCTTATGTACTGAATGTTTTTATTTTGAGCATCGATGTTTTCTTGACCATTAGCATCCCCAGTTCGAAGACGCTCGTCAGCGAGATTCGCGGAAGGCCGCGCGCGCGCGCGTGTAAGAGCGTCGGCCAGCCGCCGCGCGTGATGGGTGCAAAAGCGCGCTCTCATGTTGGATCGGAAGCGGGCGCGGAAGGAGGAAGCGGGAGTCGAGAGGGGAGGGGGCGGGGCCGCCGATTCATCGCAGCCGGAAGGCCAGCGCGAGAGCAGCCCTGATTCAGCAGCCGCGCAGCTTTCGCGGTCCATGGCCTCGGGGGCCACCGGCAGGGGCACGCGGCGACCGAGGAAGAGCGAAGGCGGGGCGACGGGAGCGGCGGACGAAGAGGTCAGGGGCCTCCAACTCTCATATAAGAGGGAGTTTGTGCACACCATAGCGGACAGCATTATCCATCTCCTGCGCAGATGCTCAAAGTGATGCGAACCATGAACTGCGCATGCGCAGAAGATCGATAGTGCTTTAACGTACGAGGGTGCACAAACTCCCTCTAGTGGTGGAGACCATTACAGTGGCACGATCTACTGCAGCACTTTCTTACAGGAACTAAAATACGCACTACTGCCAACGATTCGTGCGAAGCTGATGCGTGGGTTCGAGGGACGCAAGGAGGCGCCTAGGTTACAAAAGAATAATTGAACATTTAGAAGACACCTTTCCTATTTCTCACAAATGATCCAAATTTTTTTGTGCGGAAGTTGGCGAGGGAGTCTAATCTGTAGCTGTACCGGTGACAATCTCGCCTCTTATAGTAGCACCCTTCAGCTTTGTCTCCGATTTTGATGGAGAGTCCAAAGGCCCTGGAAGAGGTTATGCTGGAGGAATTCAGTGAGCAACGAAGGAAGAAGGGTTGAAGGAGCGGTGGAGGAGGACAAGGGTGGCGGCAGAGGAGACTGTCATCAGGGCGGAATGAGGGGCGGAAGCGGCGATTAAAGAAACAGTGAATTATGGAAGCGGTGCATTAAGACAGGCTGATGACATGAAAAGTCAGAATTCGAAGGCAATGGACAGTTATGCTGTGGAATACCATCTCCATTTGTAATCACAAACAAAATTCTTACTAGCATAAAAAGAGCGTGAACAGTTCATTTTATAAGTCGTCGCTGCACAGAAGAATAAAGGTGTATTTCTGTGATCGCAGGTTACGAGTGTTAGTTAAGGACTTTAGAAGTTTTACCTTGCGACAAGAATTATTGCGTATCACGGAGCCACCATATTCACAAAAGAGTATTTTTAATACAGAAAATACGAGTTGATTAATTTTAAATGTTACAAAGGTATCACATCGTAATTCATCAAATCTGATTCTTTTTAAAGTAATTGAATTTTGAGAAAACAAGGATAAAATTCGACTGTACCGAAAAATAACGTTCCCCTAATTTTTCACTTCCAACAACGTGCAGTTTTCACGCAGTTTTTGAACAGAAACTGCACGAAAACCCCCAGTATCTCATGCCCAAACCGAACGTCGCAAATCAAACCAACTTCTAACTGTTCTTGTATTAAAACGTAAAATGAACTGTCAGCGTTTAGCTGGATCGCGGTTCCTCCGTTGAGAGCATCAATATCAAAAATTAATTTGCCACGATGCTCCCGATTGGATATCAGAGCCCAGCTGATGAAAAGTTAACTCTCCCTACATTGTAATAAGAGTAACATTGAATAATAGTGACGTAATAGTGAGTACTTCTTGAACATACTCCGATTAAAAAGTATGGTGAGTGAAAGCAATCAGTTGGAGCGGGGTTGTTAATATCAAACTTTACGTTGTAACGAAATCCCGATTGGATCACCGCGCCCCAGCTGATCGAAGCCAATTCGTCCTACACTTTAATAAGAGATCGTCCCTATCCTAATAAGTGTATTGAGGCTTTATGAACATGCTCCACTTAAAACACAAGGCGAATTGACAGCGATTAGCTGGGAGCCCAGTCGGGAGCTCCAATATCGAACATTAAAGTTGTAACGGAGCTCCAGATTGAATCACCGCGCTCCAGCTGATCGATCAATCCACCCTTCGTTTCAATCCGCGTACAGCTCCCGCGCTCACAGCGGCGGCAGCAGCAGCAAGGGCATCTGCAATGCAAAGCCCGTCCCACGCCGCGGTGACACACGCGCGAAACCCACCTTGGCGCGGGGGCGGCGGCGGCCGTGGGGCGGCGGCCCGGGGGCGGCGCCCGGGGGCGGCCAGTCTTCGAGGAACGCCGTGGGGTGGCCGTCCACGTATACCCACACGCCGCCGCCCGGGCGGCGCGGGCGCGGGCAGGGGCGGCGGCGGTGGGCTGCAGACTGCGGCGGCTCCTGCTGCTGGTGGTGGTGATGCCGTTGCCGCAGACGGGCGTCTGACTCAGGCTCCGCCGCCGGGGCAGGCGCTGAGTCAGGAGCGCGGCCGCGGGCGCCGGCGGGGGCGGGGGCCTGGATCGGATGCGTCGGCGCTGGGCCGCTGCGGGTCGTCGGCGACGGAGAAGATGTGCGAAGTTTCGATGGCATCGTAGCAGTTCGGTCGTTCGCTTCGTTCGGAACTTGTTTCAGGGATTCTGCCGGCGGTTTTACACGATTCCGTCGCTCGCTTCAATTGCAAGTCTCCCGAGCACTTCTACTACCGGGTTTACACGATTCTGTTGCTCGCTACAATTGCAAATCTACAATTGCAAACTCCCGAGCAATTCAACTGGCGGGTTTACACGATTCCGCTTTTCGCCTCAATTGCAAAGTCTCTCGGCGATTCCACTGGCGGGTTTACACCCTTGCTTCAATTATAAAGTCCTCCGGTGATTCTGCTCGCGGTTTTACTCTGTTCCTTCGCTCGCTTGAATTGCAAAGGCTGTCCCCGGCGATTCTACTGGCGGAGTACACGATTCCGTTGCTCACCTCAATTGCAAAGTCTTCCGGTGATTTTATTGGCGGGTTTACTCGAGTCTGTCGCTCGCTTCTATTGCAAAGTCTTTCGTGGATTTTATTAGCTATTTCAGCTCAATAGATTCAAGTTGAATACATTTTCGGGTTATTCGCTAATTGACGGCGGTATCGATTGTCGGTCATTCACTTCGTTATTTTTTCGGTGTCTTCCACTGTCGATTGTAAAGTCGTTACTTTCAACTCAATGAACAGGTGCTTACGTCATCCAGAGATGGATGATTACGTCGAACCTCTGACGCTCACTTCGACCAGAACCTCTTACGGGGATTCTACTGGCGGTTTACGCGATTGAATTGTTTTAAGTTTGGTTGATCTTCCTGTCATTCACTAATCGACGGTGTTGTTGTAGCGCGGTCGTTGCCTTCGAAACTTCTGCGGTATCTTCCACTGCAGTTTCACGGTCGTTTCTTCGAGTTCAATTGCCCCATCTTCGCGTCTGACTGAAGGGGTTGTCTCAGCTTTGTCGCGATCTGATTCAATTGGGATTCACGCGATCTAATTCAATTGATTCGAGTTCAATTGAGAGATCTTCGCACCATCTATTTATCAATGGAGTTGTGCGTAGTGCACACACACACACACACACGATATTCTACGTCACTCACAAGATTCGTCTCTCACAACTCAAATGCTGGCGTGTGGCTTTTTTTTTAACAAAAGCTACATTCAGCTCCTTACACGAATCCTGTGATTTTACACTTCAGTTAACGTACTTAGTTCTTTCGGATTGAAAAAGTTTAAGCAGTAGCCCTTAAATAGTGTTTATCTTTTAGTGAATTACTTACGGCACCTCCGGTTTCTTATGGTACACACAATTCTTCTGTCGGTTATTAAGCAGCGAGTTTTCAACGATCAAAGTCAGAATCAATCAATATTCCAATTTCGCCAAGAGGAACCTTAAACAGCAATTTATTTCATTTCGTGAAGCCAATACACGCCACAGAAAGTGTCCGAGAATAAAGTATCCACTGCTTTAACATCGCTCGCCAGCTGAGGCTCACTTTGAAACATCGTGGACGAACACCACGACAACCGGTGACGTGCTCCTCCGAAGAAGTTTTCTGTTCTCAGAATGTCTTCAGCGGAATTCTTGAGACGTTCTATGCGTGTTTCTTCAAGAAGGTTCCCTACGCTCCACGCAAAATTCCGCACTTCCTTTCCGTGTTAAAACAGGCGCGGGTGCAGGAAAGAATCTTTAATTGCTTCCTGGCATGTTCTCAGAAAAGAACGAGCTTTCGCGTAGCAGTGTTTACTCCATGCTGCAAGGAGTCGCACACTTTCATCACACTCGTCGTAAAAATAAAAAGGGTTCACAGAACTAAAAACCTCTTCAGGGAAGTTTTGATTCAAAAGTAATTCCCTGTGAAGATTCTTTGAGGCGTACAGTCACTTAGAGAATAGCTCTGAGGATACCGTTCGGGCTGTAATCGTCACTAACCACTCAGGATTTTTTTCCACGGCAAACTGTTTCGTGAAATTTGGTTTCTTCAATATTCGATATTAACCTGTAAGTTACCATATTTTTTAAAAATCAATAAGTTTGAAAACTTACTTTAAAAAATTTGGGAAAATGATTCACTTGTTTCGTATGCAACTCAAAACCCTTAGAAATTATTACTTGAATCTAGCGCAATAAAAATCGATTTTACGATTTCAAATTTGTAACTAATGTATTTGGATCTTAATAATTTAAGTAATAATTAAAAGGAGCAAACATTAAATACGATACTTTGAATTCCAGATGTTTAAACAAAATATGCGAGGTATGTTAAAAATATGAGTTATAATCATTTATTAATCACTTTAAGTGATTATTATTCGTGTCCGAAGTGTTATTTCTCATAATGCTAGATAACTGCTGAAAGAGATTTCCCGTACGTAGCCGCGAGCCTTTCACGAATCTTCCTAAACCAACAAGTATGCAATACAAGCACTACAGCTTGCGGATTTTCGACACCAGCTGCGAAGCTGCGGGACGCAGTGATCAAGGAAGATAGTTGAGACAAAGAACGTCAACTCGAAGACTGACACCAGAAAACTTGAAGCCTGTCTGCTGCGGATGTGGACGCAGAGAGGTCAGTTACCGCGTTGATTCATCATATCTACAATACAGAGAAAACAGGCCTCCTGAGAGCGATTTCGTATTATTTGCGCCGTTTAGAAGCGCGCGAAGTTTAAAACTTGTTGAAAGAGTTATCGTACGCTCAACTAGAGAATGACACACAGTGAGTTCTCTACGAATCCATGAAACCTCATTCATAGGCAACCTACGGCTCAAAAGACACCTTCGTTTAGTAAGGAAGTCACCCTGCAGCACTGCCATCAACTGAAGGTTCCGCGTAATTGTATCAACTCACCCCGTGGCTTCCTTTCGAACAACCTCCGGGTTTCTCCCCTGTCTAGGGTAAGCTCTAAGATTTTGTCTAGTCTTTCGATATGTGTGGTAGAGTGGAGGATGCACGTGTGTGTGTGTGTGTGTGTGTAAGGGGGTAAGAATAGGGTAAGGAAGAAAGAATGATACGCACAGTCTGTGGCCCGTTCGTTAGGGTACTGCACCGGCATTCGCCTGGTGTTGATCGGAGAAACCACGGAAAACTACCGATCAGAGCAGCCGGCAGCTAGAATTCTCCTCCAGACCGCGTCTGAATTGAATCTATCTAGCTAGGCGTCGAAAAATCCTGCCACCATCGAACTCAAATCCTTCCTGTCCACCCCCAATCAAACGCGAGATCCGGCGCCATTCTACAAGTCAACTCGCGGGCTTTTCTTCTTCCAGCTCACCCCTTCATCCCTCTCCGCCACGATCTCCCCACCTAGCCGCAAACGCAGATCGCGGAACGCAATCCACGAGGGAGGGAGGGAGTGGTGGCAGACGTCGCGACGCCTAGCGCCGGAGGAAGCGCCGGCCGGCGGGGCGCCGAGCATCGCCCCAGCGCCGTGTCCCGGAAGCGCCGTAAAGCGGAGCGGCGTAAAAAAGCTGTCGCCTCGACCTCCGCCTCCGCGCCGGCCACTTAGGGCATTCCTCGCGGGATCAGCTGGCGACGGCACCCGCCGAGCCACGACCAGGACGACTAGGGGCGGGGGACCGCGGATACTAGGGGCGGGGACCGGGGAGACTAGGAGCGGGAGGACTAGGGGCGGGGGACAGGGGAGACTAGGGGCGGGGGACCGGGGAGACTAGGTGCAGGGGACCGGGGAGACTAGGGGCGGGGGACCGGGGAGACTAGGGGCCTCGACTTCGAGTCTCAGTCAACCCACGTGGAATTGGAAAAACTAATCTGTTTTTTTTCTCCTAAGGGGTCAGCTTAAACCAAGATTACTCTTCCCTCTCTTGGCATCACATCCACTAGCATCCGTAACTATGGTCTTGGGAGCGGACGTCCCTCACTCCATCACCATTTCCCCTCTCTAGTTCGCCTGCATGGGACCCTACCTATTGAAAACCCGCTGAGAACGTCAAGGCCCGTCTCAGCTAATTTATCGGTTATCGTCAAAACAGCCGCTGTGAACCTTGGACCCATAGCGTAATGCATAATATTGGTAGGGGAAACGGGAGTATCCCGTGAAAACCTGCCATGAACCAACTTTTTCCATTACAAATCTCTCTTTGAAATCCACCATGAGGATTTTGTGGTGAAACGAGTTCAGTGTAGTTTTTCTCGGGGTTCTCCCGTTTTCCCGGCGGCTTATTTCGCCATGCTTTTTCCGACTTTTCCAGGCTCGGGTGGTACCCCGCTTGGGGAGATACCTGAATGGGAAAAATGTGAAGGGAGGAGGATCCAGAAGCTGACCTGTAGTATCTGACCATACAGCGGGGAAAACATTGCTATATACAGTGGCAACCAACACTACACTTACGGGGCTAATACCATAGCAGCTGACGCAGCTGGACCCACGAAATAATCAATGCACCACACTCCTTGACCATTTACTTCATTATTATCACTATCATCTACTAATTAGATCATGCAAAACGGCGATGATGGCCTCAGCAATTGAAGGGACTATTACAAAAATGTATAAATAAATATATAAATAAATAAATGACCAGTGGAATGGAACGAATTTACACGAACCTGTAACGAACTGTGATTGAAAGCCGTCAACAAAACTATCGACTCCCTCGCTTTTCGACAGAAAAAAAATACACTCGCATATCTCGTAAGAACAAGATATGCGAGTGTATTGTAAGCAACATCACAAAAAACAACTTAAATTGACAAAGCAGCCCCCAAAAATTTCTGGGAGAATACCAGGCTACCCTCAATAGGCCTGCACGAGGCTACCCGATGTTTTCTGAACAGCGATAGCACGCATAGATAGCTCCACAACGCATGCGCAGTGCAGCTAAGCTTCGTGGTGTGTCTCGCTCGCGCCGTAACGGTCTTCGAGTGCAAAGATATCTCGCGCCAACTATAAACGCGAGCGTTTAAATCAAAGCGATTACTAACGGGTTAAAACCTCCTACGTTTACGAAAGCAAGTCGCAGGTGGACGAGTGTAATGCACGGACACCTTCCAGTACTGCCGCGCCAACGGGAACGCCGGTAAAAGAGTAATAAATTGTGTCCCCGTAGGTTAGCATTCCTCGGAGATGACGAGACGATTCCCTGCAACCGCCGCGCGACGCCGCCGGTGAAGATCGTTCGGGAAATCGCCGCGGGAAGTCAGCGAAGCGGCCGGTGTTAGATGGGCGGGAGCGAGGACCGTGATGATGCAGGCGACTCGTTCATCACCCGTCACCAATTTGGCAGCCTTCATTTCCTTAGCGACCGCGGGCACTGAGATGGGTTTATCATCACATTCCGACGAGGGGAAATAGTAAAAACAGTCTACTTATAGCGAACGTCTTGGGGCTAACATGTTTGGTTCACTATATCAGAGGTTCACTGTATCCGATGATGTCAAAATTAAATAGAATTTCTCCACTATTATTGATTTTATTAATACATCGCAAAATTCATTAACAGAACGTACTGAAAATTTCAATATTTATTTGTAGGAGAAATAATACATTATTTTCAATGGTTTGTTTCGTACATTTCTTCCTGCAAAGTTCGTGTTCCCTCCATAATTGATTCTGCATTGTTCTCTGTCTCTTAAGAATTGTAATGTTGTCATGACACCTTTAAATGCCTCTTGCACTCTTGGAACACCATCTCACTCTCCGAAGGCCCTTTTAATCGCCAAATGATGTAAGAGATTCAATTAATTTCCAGAACTTATTTCCTACGTTCACTATAGCAGAGGTTCGGGATCACTGTAACCGAATCTTGTTTATGCCTATTTGTAATGTAAGTGAAATGGGACGAGTGACTTAAGTTCAAAATAACCGAGGGTTAATCGGGTATATCAGAGTTCACTATAACCGGAGTCGACTGTACATATACGATGTCGTTTCATCTGAATGCACATTTATTTTCACGAAGCGCTTTTATCGATGGCACCTCAACCATCAGCGCATGGATGTAACAACTGTGATCCAGGTAAATGAATAACAAGAAATTCAGAAGAGAAAAATCGGTCTGTATTAATACTAATCGTTTCTGAATGAAAGGGGGAACATGTCCTGGACCACAAAAATAGGAATCGATGAAAGAACCATCATCGATATGTATTGTGATACTGTTACGAAATTATCATTGGCACTTGCATAATTACATGTTTATTTAGTTTTAATAAATTAAAATAATATTTAGAAACACGCTAGAATTGATGCTTCTAATTCATGGACATCGATGTTATATTCCCAGTTTATCAGGCACTTAGTGCCAGCTTCGTAGTTTACCTGTCTGTAGAATATCTATCCAAGTAGAGCTGCAAAATGTGTTGCGAAACGTTTGTTAAACTTTTTACGTGTTTTTATAGAGAAAGATGACAATGGATTCGTAACGAATGTCGAGGAACAAATAAATTATTTCTATATTCTTTTAGGAACCAACATTGGGAGTGCAAAATTCTTACGTTCGCGAAAGCACGCTTTACAAGTGTTTGTTTTTGGAGGAACCGCGAGGGTCAAGGTTCGTTCCTCGTCTGTCACACGCTTCCTCCGGACGGAAACGCGAGCGAGCCACAGGGCGGGATGACGCGCGGGAAATTCCCAGTAGATCAACAGGCTGTCCATTAACCTCTGAGGTTTCCTTTCGGTAACATGGCAGGCCGAGCACGGTGAGATACGAAATGATAAAAATACTTTTAGTAATGCAATGCAGTAAATATTAATTATTTTTATCTTATCATGAACAACAATAATAACAACGATATTATTATTATTATTATTATTATTATTATTATTAATGGCAAAATAAATGGATAGATTCAGAATGTAAAATGTAATAGCGCAAGGAATTTGCGGTGACACTCTTCAGTTGAGAAATACTATGGGTAATTAAACCAACAAATTTGATGCTCATTTGCTAAATTCTCAGGAAATAGCCTCAACAATGTATTTCTGTTGTACTTATTGTTAGCATTCACATTTCGAACGTCATTAATTGTATTCTTATTATCCACGTCTGCTGTCATTTACTAAAATTAACTCAACCGAGTCATCGAAAGCTTTTCGCGAGCGCACTCGCAGCTCCTTGGTGTTAGTCACCGATCGCTAGCGCTGGGTGCAGGGGGCGGGGCGATGTCGTGGTCGCCGCTTTCGCGGGAGCCGCCAGGCAGCGCAGGCGTCGCGCGGCCGAGACGAAGGTGGAGCGAGCGCACGAGAGGGACTCGGGGGCAAAGGTTGAGAGGATGGCGACGGCGGAGGAGGGGAAGGAAACGACACGGAGGAGGCCGCGGTTAAGGAGAGTGCGGCGGAGAAGGTTCTGGAGGGGGAGGAGGATGACGATCATGGCGGCGGAGGATGGTGATGACCATGGTGGAGGATGACGATTATCATGGTGGAGGATGACGATTATCATGGTGGAGAATGACGATTATCATGGTGGAGAATGACGATTATCATGGTGGAGAATGACGATTATCATGGTGGAGAATGACGATTATCATGGTGGAGAATGACGATTATCATGGTGGAGAATGACGATTATCATGATGGAGGATGACGATTATCAAGGTGGAGGATGACGATTATCAAGGTGGAGGATGACGATTATCAAGGTGGAGGATGACGATTATCAAGGTGGAGGATGACGATTATCAAGGTGGAGGATGACGATTATCAAGGTGGAGGATGACGATTATCAAGGTGGAGGATGACGATAATCAAGGTGGAGGATGACGATTATCAAGGTGGAGGATGACGATTATCAAGGTGGAGGATGACGATAATCAAGGTGGAGGATGACGATCATCAAGGTGGAGGATGACGATCATCAAGGTGGAGGATGATTAGCATAGTAGAGGAGAGCAATGATGGCGGCGGATGAAGTGGAGAAAGGGGGAAAGGAATAGAAGTAGAACGAGAGAAAGGGGGTGCAAATGGAGACGAGATGAGAAAGCAGAGAAGGCTAGCTGAGGAAATAATGAAAATACAGAGGAGACGTAGAAGAAAAGAAACGAGGTGGAGCGGAGGTGCCAGCACATATGACGGAAGAGTAGTGTTGTAAGGAAACAAAGACTTAGGGTGGAGCAGATGACAGGAAACCGAGGGGAAGGGAGAGAACATGCAAACGAATGAAAAGAACGAGATCGTGGAACAGGAGTGGTGGCGGTAGAAAAGCGGAGGCAGACATACACACGAAGGCTGATGATGGCTAATGGACATACAGATGATGGCTAAGCCATCCAAAGCTGCCATTCAAATAAACAATATTGTTGGCAATGACACCTATAATTATTCCAAACAGACAAAGCCCTTATTCCAAACAGACAAAGCCCTAAACCAGAGGCAGAGTCGGAGGTGACCTAGCCCTAAACCAGAGGCAGAGTTCCCTAGTCGCGCAGGTGCGCTCACGGAAGTCCCGGCGTCCAAGCTCTCCTTGGGCGTTTATTGTAGGGAGAATTGCACTTCACCGGCAAAAAGCGGCAGCCAAGAAACGCGCAGGACTCTTACTTGCCGGCTCGTTATGTATCTCGCTTAGGCATACCGACAAAGATACAACCTCCCGAGCAGACGTGCACGTGAAATCTCGACCTCAGCGATCAACCCGCCATTTGGTAAACAAAACCGTGCTAACGAATCTTAACTCAAAATTACCAAAATTTACATTTTTGACAGCAACATTTCTTTATCGGGTTCTGAGTCGATACTTCCAGCGATTTTGGCTTATTTACACAACTTTCATTACCTTCTCCACTTGACTATTTCCGATCCGTTCATGCATCTCTCGCTGGTCAAACGTACTGGACGTCACACGAAACATCCCGCACAGTGGCCAAAAACGAAGGACCAACCACGGAGATGAGCGTTGAACACTTTCACACCACACACCTTACGACAACGTGAATCAACACAGCGCATGCCTCACTCGTATTTAAAGGTCTCGTCACACTAGAAAGCGCCACATCACGAACAAACACTGAATCAAACCCGGACACTTTACTCGTCGCACACGGCAGTCGCCATCTCGTCGAACCGTTTGAATACCCGGTGTCGCGTAAACGGTCGTCGAGTGCTGCTCTGGGGAGCCGGTGCGGTGCGCTGCCTTCACGGCCGATCGCCGCGCGTCACTGACGCGAGGCCCAGGCACCGGGGCGCCGCCGACGCCGCCGACGCCGACGCCGTCGAGGCCGCGCCCGCTTCGTCACCGCCGCGCTCTCGCGTACGCGAGGCGCGCGCTCTTCCGGGAACGGATGCGTTTTGTAATGCCGGCGACGTGGGAGGAGGAGGGGGCGGCGGGGGCGGGGGTGAGGCTGCTATATGGCACGTGTGGTGACTGGGACTGCGGGGGAAGAGATGGCGGGAAAGGGAGAGTGGCGGTGGGTCTGCTGCGGGGGCGGAGAGGTGGTGGCTAGTGCGGAGAAGGGGGTGGGAGGGTGGATTCAGCGAGAACGGCCAGAGTTAAGGGCGGCTTCAGCGAGAACGGCAAGAGTTAAGGGCGGCTTCAGCGAGAACGGCAAGAGTTAAGGGCGGCTTCAGCGAGAACGGCAAGAGTTAAGGGCGGCTTCAGCGAGAACGGCAAGAGTTAAGGGCGGCTTCAGCAAGAACGCCAAGAGTAAGAGGGGGGGTGTGGGGGCGATGGGAGATGGTTGGCGGCGCAATGGGAGGGGTCGGCGGGCGCTGCAGTGATGACACGCGTCGGAAGACACGTGGGCGCACAGAATGTTTGCACGGAGTGTCGCATGAGATCCCTTATACGCAAGGGAGGATGACGAAGACCCAAGTTGCAATATGCAGAAGAGGACGGCATGGCACGTGCGACAGGGGGAGGGATTGCATGGACAGAATCGTCTGCCGGGAAGGTCAGGACGAGCCAGTCCTCGATTAGCAAAAGGACGCGCCGACGTCGGCAGTATAGCAGTGGGCAGAACGGGGTGGACGATGACAGCCAATATACCGCGGTTCAACAGGTTCTGCGTGAATCGGGAAGGGGCAGGAGCGTTGTAATCAGCCGAACCGTAAGGTAGACTGTCACAACACTGAAGTTCGGTTACAGGGTCGCCAGAGTAAAGATATCTATAACGGTGAGGTAGGGTGACTTCAGTTCAGTGGGCGTCAATTTCACAGGGAAAGTATGAATGAATGAATATTGATTTCGAGCGCGTCTTCTAGCAAGGCCATTAATCCTGTTAATTTTAGTTCATGTTACGTTTTCCCTTCAGGTCCCCCCCCGCCGGGATGGGGACCGCCCGAACCGAGACAAGCTCTAAGCTCCCGACCGAACTCCCGGCATGTGTGGTAGTTGCAGTGCATGTTAGTGTAAGAGCGTGAGGATAGGGCAAGGAAGAGGAAGGAAAGATCGCGCGCGATCCGTGTCCCGTGTGTTTCGGCATTTGCCTGGTGTTGATCGGAGAAACCACGGTAAACTACCAATCAAAGCAACCGCCGCTAAAAATGTTGCGGGGAAGAAGGGAGGGTAGGTGGTTGGGTGTGTGGGTGGGTGGTGGCGGTGCCTCTAAAGGGGAAAGGGGGCGTTGGCGAGGGCGGGGGTGCGCGGGGTGACACGTGCCATGGAGGACCAGCCGCGCGCCAAAGGCAGAGGCGACGCTACGCGGGGCGCCTTAAGTGGGACGCGGAGATAGCGAAGGTCGCGATTGCATGATACAGGAGTTCGTGCGGAGACCGCCAACGAGATACCCATTAACAGCAGCGAATAATAATTATCTTCCAAGGCAGTCACGCCATACACTGAATACCATGGAATTGTTGCTCTGAACATAATGTAGGAATTTGTGTTTCAGTATGTTCGCAGAATGTATTATTCTACAACGAATCCAATTTGATTCTTCTTCCCGTGGCTCCAGTTACAGAGATAAATGAAGCTTGGTATCATTTCCTTTCTGACATACGCTATAGTGAATTTGCTTCGTCGTCTCACATCGGTTAGATGAGAAAACATTATTGATCTTACACTCCTGTGGTTTCTTTTTATGTGTAGAAATATGATTCTCTTCATTGTCCATAAAAATATTCTGATGTTCATATTTCATTGTGTATTTATAGTTTCTCGCCAGCACAATGTAGAAATCAATTAAACAGTAATAAGATCTTACATTAATTCCGAAGAAAGAGACAACAAGATAGAGAAAGAGAAACAAACCAATCAACATAAATGTTACTAAATAAAGTGACCAGAGATGTTACGAAGGGAAGGGAGCAGATTTTCAGGCAACAACAAAATATGGGTGTTGTTGCCAAGAAAAAAATCTTCATTTAGGAAATTCATTATAATTATGCATATAGCGTCAGCAACTTGAAAAACATTGTTACTCTCAACTTCCACTTAACAATAAGGAACAAATGGTGATGTGTATAATTTAAAAATCTGAATTTTATGCGCCAAAATTTAATTGGAATGTGGATGTTGACAATGGGTTCATTGGTAAATTTTTGTGTCAGATCCTTATAGAATTACTTACAACTCTAAAAGCAACGTATCATTTTCTCATAACTCGAAACTAGCGAACGAGGAAAAAACTATACCGCCTAGTACGTCTTACTACGAGCACACGGCGACACTACAACGGGCTCATTGGTAAATTTTTGCGACACTTTCTTACTGTTACTTACGCCTCTAAAAGCAACGCATCATTTACTGAGAACTCTAAGCTAACGAACGGGGAAAAATATCTATGCCGCCTAGAACGTCTTACTCGGCGCACACGGCTACATTCAAACGCAAAAGAAAGGAGCGAATAGTTTCCTCCTGCTTCGCCACAACAGGTTGCGAGAAACGGTGGGCCAACCGCTCTTACTCTCGGCGGCCGCCGCCGTGGGATTCTCCCGCACGCCGCATTCCGAAGGCGTTTCCGAGCGCAACTCGCCCTGAACGCCGCCCGGCGCCTCCACGCACCGGCCGGGGCCAATACATCAAGGACGCTGGGGGAGGGGGCGGGGCTACCATAAGTGGGAAAGGACCACCAGACCTATTTTTATTACTCCTACCATCATTATCATTTTGATTTATTCTAATTATATTATTATTATTATATTATTATATTATTATTATTTTATTATTATTATTATTATTATTATTATTATTATTATTATATTAATGTCGCTGTCTGGAGGAGAATTCTAGCGGCCGGTTTCTCCGATCAACACCACCAAGCGAATGCCGGAGCAGTACCCTAACAAACGGGCCACGGACCGCGCGCGATCTTTCCTTCGTCTTCCTTGTCCTGTCCTCACCCCTTACACACACACTTACACGAACATGTACTAAACTACCACATATTCCGGGAGACCGGTCGGGAGCTTAGAGCTTGTCCCGGGTGGGGCGGTGCCCCGCTGGTGGGAGAGTCCTCGTTAGGGGGAAACCCCGCTAGCCGACGGTAGGTCGGCGCTGGATCTCGCCATTCAGAGGGGGAAGATCACCGCCATCTCCCGAGAAAATAAAATGCACTACACTTACGGGACTAATGACCAAAGCCGTTGACGCACCCGGAAACACGAAAAGAATCAATTATATATTATTATTATTATTATTATTATTATTATTATTATTATGTTATTATGTAACACTCTGGTACTACGGTCATTAGTCCCGTAAACGTAGCGCATGTTTTATTACAAGAGATGAAGGTTTCCCCCCCCCTGCTGGATGGGGAGATATCTCGCCGCCCTACACGCCGGCTTGCGGTTTGTTCCCGTCCAGGTATCTCCCACTGACCGGAGGCACTCGAGATATCCCAGACAGGCAGTGCCTGGTCTCTACTTCTGAGGGTTTCGTTCTTTGAAGCGCATCGAAATCTCTTTTTACATCTTTCACATTTGTTGGGCAAGTCTTTCACGTCCAGTCTTCCAAATATCACACCTCCACATGTTTATATTATTTCGTATTTGTATAATCATGTTAACATTATTGCCGTATCAATGCCTCCTTTATATTCATACATTAATATTTTATTGAATCCTGATAGCAGAAAAGAGTAGATTAGTCATTATGTGGTTTTTGAAACGTTGCCTATTTTAATTTCCTATTGTGTTCTTGGTCTTAGTTTATAGTTTCATTAGATTACGAAGTTTTCCGGATACTTTTTCAAGTTAGAATGTAGCTATTAAAAGATACGCCTCTTTCGAAAACTGGTAACTTCGTTCATACCATGCTTTCAAAACTCCATTCATTGGAATTCTTTCCCAATAAAATCTACTTTACAGTTTTCAAACAATGAACACGAAGCGATAAGATGCAAAGAACGTCCGAACACGTCCTCAAATCTTTTCAGAGCTCAAACGAAGTGTGGGCGTTCTGTAGCATGCAGCAACGGATAGCGCTCACCCACACACCACCACCACCACCACCACCACCAGGGCGGTCGCGAAAAATCGACGTGACTCTTTCGCAAACTGGTAAGTGATAATTCATAATGCATACCATTCATTCAGATCTCTATACGGCAACATTCATTCAGAACTTGGAGAGAAAATCATCAGTGAATTTAACGTTAATAATAATGTTCTTTCCCCATAAAATGCACTTTACAGTTTTGGGACAATGAACACGAAGCGATAAGATGCAAAGAACGTGTCTTCAAATCTCTCCCGAGCTGAAACGGAGCGTGGGCGTTCTGTGGCATGCAGCGACGCGTAGCGCTCACCCACACACAGCTGCCATCACCGCCGCGTGTTCGCCGAGAGAGCCGCCGCCGCCACGCCCTCGCGAACAATCGACGTGACGTCACGCAGGCGACTGCGAGCAATCGATGGGCGGGGGAGAGCACTGGGCGGATGTTGGGGGGGGAGGCGGAACTCTGCCCAGATGAGGCGCAGTGTGGAACTGATTGTGAAGAATGGCCTTAATGAGGAGAAGGAATGGCCGACTGGGGAACGGCGAAAGATACAGCGATATCACGAGTGCTGTTGGCTACGCGAGTTGATGAATGGCTTAATATCGCTAGCATCGGAGACGAGTCGGTTTGTTATGTTTTAATATTTCTAATGAAACATTTTAAGACCTTGGAGAACATGCTACGCCATTTCTGATGAAGTTGAGATATATTTCGACGCCCCCATAGATGTATCTAGATGTTGGGTTTTTATTTTAAAGATTCACCGTAAGATGACTAATTATAAATGAATGTTCTTTATCCCAATGCGTAGAATGCAAGGTCTAAACCTTTACTTTCCTTTTCTCAAAACTTACGTTTAGTGGCATAGCATGTCATTGCCCTGAAGTTTTCATTTGGTCTCTAGCGTTGACGGAATACACAAGGTTGAAGGTAAACCATTGAAGGGCTTGGGGGAGTTGCAAGATGAGACGCACCAGCCACAGCCTTCCACTATTCGTAAATATTAGTGCCCCGATTTTGGTCAAAGTGTGGCTTAACTTGCTATTATGTGTGACTTGTCATTTATGTAAAAGCATGAGACAGCAACAAGATAAACCACAAAAGCAACAGCACGCCTTCCTCTACATTTAATATCTCGATTTTGATGAAAGGACTTATCATACGTGTCTTCTTCATATTTATGAATGCTTGGGCAGTAACAAGAGACAGAGAGATTTCAACCAAAATCCTGATATTAACATTAACGAATATAGAGAGAGCAGCTTTGACTGCTGTGGCTTCTCTTACAGCATCAAACCCCTTCAACTCCCAAACAAATAATACTCAACCCATTAATTTCATCACGAACAATCGTTTGTTCCCCGTAATAACATTAATTGCACTAAAACACAAAAATCCATTCTTAGCAGTTAGCCCCGAACAAATTGGGCAGGCACAAGGCGCGTGTGTTTCACTGACAGTGGTGGATGTAGGTGCGCCTGCTGTAACGAAGTGCGAGTCAAGTCCCGGATCTGGTAAACGGCGGCGTGCGAACGGCCAAGGGCGTTGGCCGGCTTCCGAGGCGGCGTCGTTAGCAGCGACACCGAGAACAGCGGCGCCGGCACCTTGCAGCACGTCGCGCAGATCTCCCCGCCCCGCCCCGCTCCGCAACCCCCCGCCCCGCTCCCCGCCCCGCCCGCCCAGCCCGCCCTGCCCGCCCGCCCAAGCCCCTGCCCCCTCCGCCCAGCCCAGCCCCGCTCCGCCCAGCCCAGCCCGCTCCGCCCCTCTGCAACCTGCCTCGCTCCTCCCCCGCTAAGTCACACTCCCTCCCGCTCCAGACTATTCATTCCGCTCCGAATCATACAATTACTTGTTTTTTCTCGCTCCTTTCCTCTACATTACACACCACTCTTCACCGCTTCGTCCCGCAGAATCTAACTCGGCTCTTGCCCGCTTCAACCCGCTCTTCCCAGCTCCATTCTACACCGCTCTTTCTGGCTTTGCCCAGCTCTTCCCCGCTCCATCCCACTTCACTCTTCCCCGCATCGTCCCAGTCCGTGCCTCACCCCCGCTCCTACCAGCTACAGTCATCTCCGCTCCATGTTTCATCCTCTTCCATTTCACCTCTTCCGCGACACGTTTCGCTCTGACCATTTTCATTTCACTCCACTCCACTTTTTCTCTCTCCTCCCCGTTTGTCCCCACACTACTCTTCTTCGATTCACACCACCACATCCCTGCACATCGCACACCCCCCACTCTTCCCCGCTTTGACCCTATCCTTCCCATCCCTCTCTTCACTGCCCCCTCCGCCCTTCCCTCTGTTCCCACGCACCCGCACCCCTTCCCTCCACATACCCCTCTCCGGAACCCGCCCCCTGCCCCGCCTCTGCCCGCTCCAACTTCGCCTCGCTGCAACGTGCCTCGCTGAACTGCTCTGTTCAGCACCTCCCCCGCTGCGCCTCCTCCCGCTTCGGAGTCTCTATTCGGCTCCGAATCGTAAAATTACCCGTTTTATCTCGCGCCATCCCTCTATATTTCACACCAATCTTTACTACTTCGCCACGCTTCATCCCACTCAGCTCTTCCCAGTCTTCGCCCCACTCCTCCCCTGTCCATCTCATCCACTCTTTCCCGCTTCGCTCCGTTCTTACCTGCAACATTAGAACCGTTCTTTACCGCTTCATCCCACTCCGCTGCCTCCCACTTTGCCCCGCTCTTCTCCGATCCATCCCATCCCGCTCTTCCCCGCTTCGCCCCGCTTTTCACCTGTCCATCCCATTCCGTTCTTCCGAACTCCTCCCAGCTTCAACCTTGCTCCAGCAAGTATAGCCATCCCCGCCCCATCCCCTTCCACTTCACTTCTTCTGCGATACGTCCCGCTTCGACCATTTCATTCCACTCCACTTTTCCCAACCCTCTCCAGTCCTCCCTTCTGCGTAGACCACACTCCATCTCGCCCAGTCCGCCGCCCAGTCCCCCGCCCAGTCCCGCCCCACCACCTGCGGCAGCGCGTGCTTCGGCGCCCCTGTAGCTGCGGCGGCGGCCGCTGTCGGCGGTCGTCGCCTTTTTGTGAAAGTCGGCTGCGAGTCCGAGCCGGCGCCCGCGCCCGCGCCTGGGGTTCCATTGAGTGGTGACGTAGGCCGGCGGGTATTCTCCGAATGGCGCTGCCATTTCACCTCCCCCTCCTTTGTCAGCGACGCGGCGCCGCCGCCCACGGCGTGGGCTGCAGTTGCTGCTCGCCCCTCCCTTATCAGAGCCCCGCCCTCAAGGATTCTCGCCTCCTCCCCCTACCCGCTTTCTTTGGTGCAATCAGAGGCGTGCGCAGCCTAAAATACGAGGGCTGCCCAAATACACTTCTGGGACCCCTTTTCCATTATTAATTTTTTCCACAAGACTTTTTCTAGGAAATTATGTGTCAAGGATAATCAAATCATTTTAATACCACTACTATTATATAAAATTGATTTTATGTTGAATCATTACAGATTTGTCCGGTCGTTTGGAGGGCTTTTCCCCAAAATGTTGTGTATCAATTCTCCAAATGTCAGCTTAAAAAAGAGGAAGTCAGGAATTGATTTTATCTATGATTTAAAACATTTCATTATTTCATACTGATATCCTTCCTCTATTAAATTCTACTTTATCGTGTTACAAAATTATTAAGTTTCCAGGTATTACAAAATTATCAAAAGATCAATGTCTTTTCTTGTAAAATTCACAATGCTTGTATTATTGAAAGCAGAATGTTGCTTTGTTGAAGGTTATAAATTGTTAAATGTCAATATGTAATGTAATGAAATGTGTAAACATTAATTGTGAGAGCGTATGTATGCGCGCGCGCGCGTGTGTGTGTGTGTGTGTGTGTGTGTGTGTGTAAGGGGAGAAGATAGAACAGGACAAGGAAGATGAAGGAAGAATCGCGCGCGGTCCGTGGCCCGTTTGATAGGTACTGCTCCGGCATTCGCCTGGTGTTGATCGGAGAAACCACGGAAAACTACCGATCAGAGCAGCCGGCCGCTAGAACTCGGCCTCGACTTATTCTGTATCATTCGGTTGTTGCAAATCATTCGCACGCACTTCATGCTCAAGGCAAGCCATGGAAGGTGGTTGGCTGACTTCCCAGAGGAGATGACAGGGCTTCACTTTTGACATGGGCTCGCGGTGGTTACGCCAGCTCGCACGCCCGGTCGGGACGAGAACCGCCGGCTGGCGGGTAGGCGGCGTCCCTGGTGACGCCTAGCCGTGACGTCACCATCATCCAACACCCACTGCGACTTCACCCGGCGGTGGCGGTGGCGGTGGCGGTGGGGCGAAAGGCTAAGGCCGGGACCTATTGAATGCGGCTCGATCCAGCTTCTCTAGGAATGGAATTTGTCATAGATTTATGGACAGTACCGTAATGCAAGCGTGGTGTCTTTGAAATGCCGTAAATATGCCATATGGGGAAGATAACTTTATTCCCTCGTGAATCACAGTAACTGAGAAGGTATTAATTCCTAGTATTTGTATGAGGATCACGACTTGCACAAGAACTGTTCTGCAACGGCTTTTTTTTTTTTTGATAAAATGATACACCAGCGTCAATGTATCACAATGTAAATAATACATCGACCCCAAACCATGATTTTTTGAAAGTGGTGTAGTAACCTTTATTTAACTAATTGAACTTTACTAATTGCAAATGCGTTGGCTGCATACCTCCGTGCGAAATGCAAGAAAAGCAGCAAGAACTACCGACGTCATCTCCCAGTCAGAAGAGAGAGAGTCTGTTCGATAAAGATAGTATAAACTGCGTTCGCTTCATTCAGTGGTATCGTCATCAGTTTTTTCATATGTTAACTTTTACAAAATTGTGATAATCGAACTTCATTCGCAAATACAACATCGAAAACTTACAAACATCGAGCATAAAAACATCGACTTTCATCAATGGATTTATGAGTGGTACACTCAGGGACGATGCTCATGGGCCTTCAACTCCCCTTGATGCATGCAACATAATGCGAATGATACGAAGCCAATGATACATATTTAAAAAATATGGATTTTACTAATTTTCACTACTATCCAAAGTCCTTGATTACATCGAAATGTGAATGAATGAATGCCTTATTTTACGTGGCGAGACTCAGGCCATGAGGCCTGTTCTTCCGTCTGACCACGCAAATTTCGTTACGCTCCTTTCACCTAGTAGGGAAGAAAGAAAGTATTACTTGGGCGACGGAACAGGCAATTTGAATTTAGCTCAGAGGCTTCATTTAGGCTTGAGGATCTTTTACATGCAGTAAATCTACTAACATGGGACAGCCGGGTTTACTTCCCCTCCGAAGGAAGGCGTACGAAGGATTTTTTCACCCTTAAAAATCCACGGGTTCGAACTCGATACGCTAACCGTTACACCACCGCCGTCGCCGTATGTTATAAATACGAACTAGAAGTCATCAAATAAAATACATTTTATATTTAGCGTCAATAACAAAAACACTTCATAATAGAAAATCAAGTCAGCCAGACACTATACCTGTAGCCACGCCCTCCCGAAAAATTGTGGTTGCGTCTTATTCAGTATTAATAAAATATAATGATAAATTACGAACAAGCGATAAATAAGCAATTTACTTCGCGTTTACTGTACTCTTCTTTTAAGATGCGCACAACAAAATAAAGAGATCTCCACGCTTTCCCTACAACAAAATCAACGTGACTTTTCCACCTTAATTTACTGTCGAAATGGATTCCCAGGTACTTCCACGAAGAAACTCTCGGAATAATGTCGTTACTTCAGCGGTAATTTGTTTCGCTTTAATTATGACCCCTGCCGAAAGTGATGGATTTGCTTTTAGAGCTCTTTATGGTCATCCCATTAATTTCCGCCCAGTAATATAACGCATCAAGATCCCGTTGCAGCATTTTTTCATCCATCGAATTTATAATGCGATACATTATGCAATCGTCTGCAAACAGCCCGAACAGTTGACATTAATTGCGGTGGCAAATCATTAGCAAACGCTAGAAATAGAAGGGGTGCATAGACACTCCCTTGCTATATTCCTGACGTAACGCTTGCACAGGAAGATAACTCTTGCCCAATTCGGACTGTTTCGTATCTCGCAGAGACTCACAACCTCGCAGAAACATGGATAAACGGATGTTTAAAACCATCTATATTAGAGAGTTTTTGCAAGACGGGAAATCCATTGTCTTAGTACTTAAACATTATTGTCAATAGGAATTAACGTATCTTCAGAAAAATGAGTTTTTGCATGTCGTACAATCGAAAACATACGTTACAATTAGAAACTAATTTGAGTTGAATACCTGTAACAGGATCTAAAAGCTTTTATTGAACATCTGTGTATCTCTGAGTCCACTTTTGCTTTTTCAAGCATTACAAGATAGTAAAACATTTGATATACACCTATCTGAAATCAAAGGAGCCTCAATACATACATAACCTCCAAATCCTAAACAATTACGTTAGTTTATTTCTAACATATTTGAATTAACTTAAAAAAAATTGCCAATAAGTCCCTGCCTTATTACACGAGTATCGGTGTTGGTAATATGAATATTGTATTTTTCATTACTTCCATGTTTATTGTGTGTTAGTGTTGTATTCGTGTTTAGAGGTGGAGGCGAAAACGTAAAGTGTAAGTTACGAACACATCTGTCGTCGACGACGAAACAGGGAAATGTCGGGACCCGCCAATCGAAATCCCGTCATTTGATGCCGGCGTATGCGCAGTTCAGTTCTCCACAGAATTGTCGTGTTACGTCTTTCAAAATCAACGACTTGCAAAAACACTATTTTCTAATAACAACAACGACATCGATGTATCGGTCCTACGAGCGACGGTGAGGCTGGCGCCACGGTGCGACCCGCGCGCGGCGCGGGGCAACGCAACAAGGCAGCGCCCGCGCACCTGCGAGCGGCCGTGGCTACGTCGGCGAACCCCCACCGGAGCCCCGCAGGGCGCGGCCCGTTGACAACCCCCCTCCCCCTCCCCACCCACTCGCCACACCGCACCGCGCCGCCGGCCTTGGAGCTGCCGCCGCCCGCCGCAAACCTCGTGCCGGAACGCGCGCTGCAGTCGCCGCCGCCGCCGCGTGTGTGAATCATATGTACGCGGCGCGCTGCGCGGCTCAGCTCCCGACGCCGCGACCGGCCACCACCTGGCCGCGTGCCCGCGGACGGGAGGTGGGAGGAAACGGAGGGAGGTCGACGAGATGAACAGAGGAGGCGAGGAATACGAGAGATTAACTTGAGGTAGGGTCAGAGAAGAATCGGAGCGAGGGTGCAGAGAAGAATCAGAACGAGGGTGCAGAGAAGAATCAGAACGAGGGGCAGAGAAGAATCAGAACGAGGGGGCAGAGAAGAATCAGAACGAGGGGGCAGAGAAGAATCAGAACGAGGGGGCAGAGAAGAATCAGAACGAGGGGGCAGAGAAGAATCGGAGCGAGAGGAACAGAAGAATCGGAGCGAGGGGCACAGAAGAATCAGAACGAGGGGGCAGAGAAGAATCAGAACGAGGGGGCACAGAAGAATCAGAACGAGGGGGCAGAGAAGAATCAGAACGAGGGGGCAGAGAAGATTCAGAACGAGGGGGCAGAGAAGAATCAGAACGAGGGGGCAGAGAAGAATCAGAACGAGGGGGCAGAGAAGAATCAGAACGAGGGGGCAGAGAAGAATCGGAGCGAGAGGAACAGAAGAATCGAAGCGAGGGGAAGAGAAGAATCGGAACGAGGGGACAGAGAAGAATAGGAACGAGGAACAGAGAAGAGTAGATTATGTCATAAGTATCTTATTTTTTATTACTGTTTTGACGTCGGTGAATATACATTTTATTCTCATTATTACATTTAAATATTTATTGAAAACTGACGCATATTTTTATCATACTTGCTTCTCCTCCACACACCAACAAGCGCCTTTTCTAGTTTCGTCTCATGACAACATAGTTGGTACTACAACACGAAGATTGGAAGACTACAGTAATGGCCAAGAATGAGAGGAGAGAGGGTGGGGACAACAGAAGTAGGGAGAAAAGGGGTTAAGAGATAGCCCAGAAGAATAGAACCGAAGGGAAAAGGGAAGATATAAAAATAAACTATGGACTAAAGAAAAAAAAGGACGATGCAAAGAAAGTGCTGAAAAACAAGGAAGCAAAGAACCAGCAAATAGAAAAGGAGGACCAGGGAATTGCTGGAAACCATTATCGTATCTCGGAACAGAACTGAATATTAATTCGGAGATAATGGACTGACAGGCAAGAACCTCAACACTCTGAGAAAATCTGCGGGCAACGCATAATTCCGCCCGAAAAGGAAGAAATTTGACAGATCTAATTAAGAAAAAATAAATGAATAAACTGGTCCAAATCGCATAGTCGGGTTCAATCAGGTGGACAATGACCAGAGCGGTTTGATAGAAGGTTGAGGTGGCTCAGAGGCACACAAGCTGCTGCGAACTCAAAGAAGCGTTGAGTAGGGATGGGGTGGGATGGAGATATGGATGGGGATTGATGGTGTGCGGACATATATAAAAAAAAACTTGCCGTGCCTCTTGCACAAGTAGAAGCCGCTTCTTCCACATTACGAGTATAATAAAAAGCAAATAGGATGCCTTATAACATCATATAAAAACGTTGCTACCTTTGCAAAACTGCCAAGAGGAAATTACATTAGAAAACCATTATTTGCAGTTGGATTTCTTATACGCTCGATATATTTATTTTCTCAAACTGAATCCACTATTACGGAAACGTGTGTAACTCTCTCACATCTCATATCCAAGACTGCCCCACAAAAGGAGATAATGAGAAAGTTTTCGTTATCTGCCCCGAATCAAGTATTAATGTTGAAATTCACAGAATCGTTTATGATACAACATGCTACCAGTTGCAACAGGGGACTGAAAATATTTGCACCGAAGAAAGGAACATAAAGATAACACCCATAATCATTGTTTGGACGAGAGTCAAAATTTCTTTCAATTGGAAGACCTTCGAAATTCTAAGTACTCTAAACAAACCGTAATGAAATCCTCCTAAGTATTAGTGATAAAACCAAATGTTAAAGAGAAACATAAATAAGCGCTTCATTATAATTTCACACAGTGTCATTTAACACACAGTTCGTTTTTAGGCACCCACACAATTTTATCGTAAAAGTGACAAAACGCTAATCAAAATGCACTTTACCACAGTTTGCAAAAAGGGTAGTATAAATTCGATCAATTCCTGACATCGAAGCGTTTTCCGTTGCGAGTTTTCGTCTTGCGAACAGTGTTTGCGTTCACTTTGTCGTCTCTTAGTGGATATAGAGACAGCGAATCAGGTGCAGACACTTGCCTGGCAAGAGGTAGGCAAATGGTCGCGTCAAGTGTGACTGCACAGCTTCTCAGGAGTTCATTCGCCCAATAGGAGCAAACTCGCTCGGCTCCCAAGTACCCTCAAGTGACTTCCTGACGACGTCGATAGCTCTGCAATCGCTTAAACGATTAAATTTACTGTTTTGCTTCGGATGGATGTTACAAAGATAAAAGTAAACGTGGAAGGCTGAAGGATAACGACCTTTGCATTGCCGTTACGCAATAAAAAGCTAGAAAATAAATCACATTGATTTTCTTTCGAGATGAGCCATGCGGAATTTGCTTTTAAGAAAAACTACGAAACAAACTTTTTAATGCACCGCAAATGGGTATGAATTATAAGTCAGAATGTTTAAGAGGAAGAGTTGGTCAAAATAATTATTTTCTTTCCTTTTCTGAAAAAAATTTTCATGGCTTCAAAACCATACGAAGTTCTCGTCTCCGTCTTATCAAGTATATGTCAACGCATATTATTCGTAAGCACAATGCTTAAAGCTTCACAGATTCACGCCTTTTATTCAGTCGAAACTATTGTCACAGCAGTGTCCCCTACCGGAAGATCCTAGGATTTGAGTCCGGCCAGATTTTCGGCACTAGCTCGTCATCTAGGGAAAATTCAGCCACTGTCATAAGGAGAATTCTAGCGGAAGGCTGTCCTCTTTGTAGTTTTCCATTCGTTCTCTGTTCAATACCAGGCGAATGCTGGAGCCGTACCCTAACAAACAGGTGACGAACCGCGCACAATCTTTCCTTCCCCTTCCTGGTCCTTTTCTCATTCCTTACTTACAAACACTTACTCACACAAGCACTACACTACCACATTTGTAGGGAGATCAGTAGGGAGCTGAGTTAGACCCGGTGCCCCGTTGGTGGTACCTGGCTGGGGGAATCCCCGCTAGCAGACGGTAGTTCGGTGCCGGATCTCGCTATCCAGCCAGGGGAGATCGCCACCTCCCGTGATAAACGGTGCACTACACTTACGGGACCAATGACCGTTGACGCGCGCGGAACCATCAATCAATCAATCTGTGGAGAGGGGCGTGTCCCGAACGCTGACTGCGGTGGCGGCGGTTGGGACTTCGCCGGCGGCGCTGGGCCGCGAACTAGGGCGCACCTCCTGCGTTGCGCAGCTCAGCCCAGCTCAGCTCAGCTCGTAACTCAGCCCAGCTCTACTCAGCGCGTTCCTCGGCGCCTTAGTGCCACAACACCACCCGCCAAAGGATTATTTTTTTAATTTCCCATCCGCTTCATTGATTTATTATTTCGGGTTTCCGGGCGCGTCAACTGCTAAGTTAATTTGTTCCGTAAGTATAGAGCAGGTTTTCCCTCGGGAGGTGACCATGATCTTTCCGCGCTGAATGGTAAGAACTGGCACCGATCTACACGACAGCGAGCGTGGTCTTCCCTGACCAGGTATCTCCCACCAGCAGCCCACCTTTTCAACTTTTTTAGACGATTTAATTAATAATTTAAATAAACGTCACCCGACGGAAGTGTATTTCTTGTGAATGTGGCGTGGAAGATCAATGAAAACCCCCTTATGCATATAATCATCCAAAACATTAAAACCTTAATTATCCAGGAAAAGCAATAACCATACGTTGGCTGCCAAATCCACGCTCTTATTTGGTCTGTCACAGAGAAAGCTCTTTCGATACACACTCAGCAAGATTCCACACACTCGCAATATACTCGCGTCTTCAGTTCGACAATATTTTCGCCAGAGGCGGCAGATTTTCGGCACTTTGTATCGTTGTGCCACCAGCGCCTCTCCACTACCTACATCGGCTCTGCCCACCTCGTTCAGAACGTGCCCGCAGCGTAGATACTCGTATAACCTGGCTGCAGCTCCGCATATGGCTGGCGTGTGTGCAGAGCTCGTCCCCGACCTCCCGTTCACCCGCCGTTTTAACAGTCATCTTCGGGCCAACCGTCGCCACAGGAAATTCCTACGCGGGCTGCGTAATTCTACACAGGAGGCGGCGGCCTACTTACTTATCCATTTCTTCACTGGCTGGCTCGCCTGCCTGCGCGACGGTTGCGGGATTGGCATACCTTCGCAAGCAATATCGACACGCCGTCGTAGAGGAACCAAAACGATTACGTTGCGTTTGAAAAGTATGGAGGCAGTAACGTACTGTCTTAAAATTCAAAGTTAGAGCGACTGGTTGTTTGAACGCAGGTGAAAATGATCTTAGTACGCCGTGCCAATGAGCGCACCGGCAACACAGTCGCGTCTAGTGATTCGTTAACTGTGAGATCTTAGGGTTTGATCCCGTCGGCGGAGGAGTTTTGATCCGAGCTACAATGTTGGGGCGAACTTAGGCTCTATTTGGAAGAGAAAACAGCGGTAGGCTGCACTGGTCGATAGTTGCCCGTGGTTTCCCTAATAAATACCAGGTGAATGCCGGTGCAGTACCTAAACAAAGGGCCACAAACGGCGCGCGATGTTTCCTTCCTCTTCCTTGCCCTACCCCCACCCCTTACAAATACACTCATAGTAATGTGCACTACACTACCACATAAGCCACACTACCACAGGAGCCTAGAGCTAGTCCCATCCTGGGGTAGAGCCTCTCTTGGGGGAGATACTCGAAGGGAGAAATCCCAAAAGTCGCCGAACCTCACGTTCCCGCGCGGGAGGAACACCGCCACCTCCTAGGATACAACACGCACTATACTTATGGGACTAACGACTGAAGCAGTCGACGCGCTGGGAAACCCTACATAGCGATTAGGCCGATGCGGGTCTACCTCGTCGTGTGGCCGGGGAGCGGATGACCGCGCCCCGGGGCCGCACGCAAGATCTCCCGGGGCGGCGGGACGGCGCGCCGCGGCCCCGCCCAGCCCAGCCCCGCCCCCCGCCTCGTCCCGTCTAATTGAGCCGTCGGTGGCGGCGTGGGGTCAGAGCGTTTCCCTTGTCGCAATTTCCTCCCGCCTGCTCCGTCTAATGGACGCAGCCCCCGCGCATGCGCAGCAGCCCGCACGCGCCATTGCGCCACGGCGCCTTTCCCCTGCGCTGGGCGGAGAAAGCCATTCGCTCTAGGTCACGCCCACACGCCCTTACACCCACCCACCCTTATTCACCAACATCTCCATCCACCCGTCTTTATTCACCAATCAATCCCCTCACCCACCCCATTTATCAACAAACCAACCCACCAACCCTTATTCACCAACCAACATATCCATCCACCCTTATTCACCAACCAACACATCCATCTACCCTTGTTCACCAACCAATCCACCCACCTGCATATCCATATACACTAACCATTCCACCCACTCACCTAGCCACCCACCCACAGTTTTTCACCAACCAAACACAACCACTCATCCTTATTCACCAATGCACGCAATGACCCACCCTTATTGATCAACCAACACACCTACCCATCCACCCTTATTCACCAACCAACCCCCCCAACCCACCCATCCTTATATACCAACCACTCCACTCACCCATCTTTATTCACCAATTCACCCACCCACTCACCGACCCACCCACCAACACCTTTTCATCAACCAACGAACCCACCAAGCCTTATACATCAACCACTCCATCCACCCACCCATCTTTATTCACTAATTCACCCACTCACTCACTCCCCACCCACCCTTTTTCACCAACCAACCCCTACCCACCCACCCACCCTTTTATCAACCAACCACCCTACCAACCCTTATTCACCAACCTACACACCCACTCACCCATATTTACCCCTACCCACTTATTTTCGCCATCCAATACACACACCTACCTATTCTTCTACACTAACCACTCCACCCACCCATCTTTATTCACCAATCCCCCCGCTCTCCCACCCTTTTTCACTAACCAACCCCGCCGACTTTTTCATGAACCAACCCACCAACTGTTATTCACCAGAAACCATACGAACCCACCCATCGTCACGCCCCAATACACACCAATCCACCCACCCTTACAAACCCTCAAACTCTAGTGTCGAATTTAGAAACTGACTGGAGAACAATTTCAGCGGCCAACTTTTCTGATAGGTCGTTTGCCTGGGTTTCTCCCTTTCTCCCTTCACGCGAATAGCCGGAGCAATACGCTAATAAACAGGCCACAGACCGCGCGCGATCTTGCCTTCCTCTTCCTTGTCATATCTTCACTTCTCACTTAAACATATGCATTACACTAGTGTCAGGAGACCAGTCGCGGGCTTGCTCCCGGCTGGAGCGGTGACTCGCTGGTGGGAGTCACCTGGTTGGGCAAAACCCCTTCGACGTGTCGGACGGTGCCGTATATCGTCATCCAGTGGGGGGGGGGGATTACCTCTACCACCAGCGGCACAAAAACAAGTTTGAAACCTAAGGGACTACCGACCTTAGCAGTTGGCGTACCCGGAATCAATGATCATACAAACTCCAGTCTATTTTCACCCGTCCACACAATACCGCCCCACGAATACACACCACACCCTCACTCCGCTATGGGCACCGACGCCCCCCCTCACCTCTAATCTCACACCCACTCACAACCACCACTACCCGCAACACTCACCCGCTCAATCACACCCACCAAACCGACCATCGACCCAACGCACACATCAGTGCTCGTTTGCGAGGGTCGTGTGAGCGAAGATGGCCAGCAACCTGCGCGGGCAACAGATCCTTGCGTAGAGCCGAGACGCCTCGAATGAAACGTGGCTCTATCTCAGGCCAAGTTTGAGCGTCGACTGCATTTCAAGAAGGGCTGCTGTATCTCTTCAGATACAGAAAGCGCACTGATGGAATACGTTTTCACTTCGTATTTGATCAATTTCTGTACTTTTGGGCTTCCAGTTCCCAGGCTTTCTCAAATACGAAACTACTTCGTCATTAAAAAAATGTGTGCCTGAGAGGTGAAATTCCCCAACTTTTCAGGGGCTATCCAACAGAAGACAATGCACAACATTCATAAACAAAATTGGCTGAGGTAGTTCAGGAATTTAACGCAATATAATCAAGTAAATCTTAATGGCAAAGGTGAAATTTCGAAGTCAAATCGACATAATGACAATATACGAACCTGAGAGAATATGGAATACCGAGTCAATCACAGAAAAAAATGACAAGTCTCCAAAGCAACGAAATTTATCCGTTTTTATGCTCGATTGCTATACCCAAGACCGAAACAGGATTGATACAAATAAGTTAAAAATAAATGAACATTTACTCATTTAACAACAATTTATACGCTTTCTTTGTGTTTATGGTATTTTAACGACTGTGTATACAAGTCAGAGAAAAACTACGTACTTTCCCTTAATTGAGAAGGCAATATTAAGAATAAATATTTTAATACATCATGAATATGAAGCAAAATATGTCATTGATTTTTATTTTAATCGTGAGTACGTAAAAGTATAAATATTGAAGTTGAAATTAATATTGAAAACATGGAAACATTGTTACGTTGATACATTCGCAGATGTATCGTGTCGAACCCAGAAAGGGTAGTAACGATCATGACCGCAGCGGGCCATGGAGATGCAGAGCGTGAAGACGGGGTGAGCAAGTCGCCGGGGGAGGGGGTGCGAGGCAAAATGGGGCGGGGCGGGGCGGGGCGGGGCGGGGCGGGGCGAACGGAATGGGTGTCGGTAAGGAGGTCCGGGCCAGTTAGGAAGGACGCGAGGGATTGTTGCAGGGATGACTACTGGGAGGGGCAGGGCGGGGAGGGTCGGGTCATGGAGGAGCAGAGCGCGAGGGCGGCGGGAGAAGAGCGGGGCGGGGAGCAGGGTGAGGAGTGGGAATCGGCGGGGCGCGAGGCGGGGCGGCCGGTGTGGGGGTCGGGACGGGAAACGGGGCGGGGAGCGGGCTTGGAGGAGCAGAGCCTGAAGGCGGTGGGTAAAGAGGGGGCGGGCGGGGAGCAAGGCGGGGAGTGGAGGATCAGAGCCAGAGGGCAGTAGGTAAAGAGCGGGGCAGAGAGCCGGGCGGGGAGCAAGTTCAGGAGGGGCGGGGCGTCGAGGAGCAGAGCGGAGCGCAACGGAGAGGAGCGGGGAAGGCGTGGAAGAGCGGAGCGGGTGGAGGGGGAGGGGGCGGGGGCGGGGCGGGAGCGCGTGCTGGCCGCGGGCGAGAACGGTCGCGAGGCGCGCCCCGGCTGCTTGGGATGCTTGCGCCCGTTTTTACGGCTTCGCCACTCGCCACGCACGGCCCGGGCGCCTAACACTCCGCGCAACTATCGCCTCGCCACGCTGCACACCTCGCGTTACATCACTCCCTCCACACTTTTTATATTGCCTTTTTCACACTAGCGAATATTATTATGGCATTGGGTGAGAATTACTGCAGCACACAGGTAAAGGTACGTAGCAAACCGAAGTGGAGGCTTTCCCTGCATTTCGTCTGGCACAAATGTCGTAAGAAGAGTTCAGAGAATGTCATTCACTCGGAAAGAAAAAAAGAAAAGATTTTGTGATTGAGCTATGTTCCAGAACAGATTTATTAATTTATCTATTCTTAATATAAAACAATCTATAATAAACTTTAATCGTATTAGTATTTTTCATAAATTTACGTAGTCTAATGTTTGCACAGTATTATATTAAGAATTGTGAATTAAAAAATATTGCCAACTATTTCATTCCAGTCATTTTTACTCATGCATATTGTTATTAAGTATTAAGAGATTCATCGACTATAGATCAATTATAATATAACGCAGGTGTTCTGTAATAATAATAATAATAATAATAATAATAATAATAATAATAATAATAATAATAATAATAATAATAATAAATCGTTTCCACAAGATATTCGAATGAGGCTGATTGAATGGGGAGGGACGGACAGGAACGTAGCAAGACGGGGTGGGGTTCTGAGGGGGCAGGTCTGGGCGAATATGAGGGCTCAGAGCGAAGCGTCACGGCGAGAGCGGGCGGGGCGGGGCGGGGAGGGGCGGGGCGGGGCGTGGTGCGGGGGGGGATGTGGCAGGGGGAGACGGGGTGTGGCCGCTAGGGGTGGAGCAGAGCATGGAGAGGTGGAGCGAGGCGGAGGGGCTGGTGAGAAGGGGCGTGGCGGGAGGGACGGGGCGGGGTGGGTTGCGGCGCAGTGGGCGAAGGGAGCGGAGCGGGGCGGGAGGAAGGCGGAGGGAGGCAGCGCGGTGAGCGTAGGGGCGTGGCGGTGCGTGGCGGGCAGGGAGGGGAGGGGGAGGGGAGGGGGGGAGGGCCGTCGCGTGCCGAAGCCCCGTAACGCGGCCGGGGGCGGCGTTCCGCAACGCCTCCCAACTATTTGCCGCCTTCGCGTCTCCCGCGCCGCGCCGCTCCGCGCCACGCCCAGCCTCGTCTGCTCGGGCACTTGCCTTCGCCTCGCACCTCGCACGCCGGCCACACGAATGCACACACGCAGTGCTACAAAATTTTGGGTCCCAAGCAAGTCCCCTTAAACGTAGACCCCCCCTCCGGAAAAATTAAAATTGTGAAAGTGTATCAAGAAACTACGAGCTATTTTATTTCAACAAATAACAAAAAATACGTTTAAGCTAGAAAAAGTTTTGGGAAATAAATATGTAAATAGTTGTAAGTAAAAGTATGCAGTGATTACATAATATTTTTCCCGCGGTGAGTTTAAAACGCTAAAAAAATTGTGTTTAGCGTTTAACAATATTTCTTCTTTAATAAAATTACTTTCATTTCATAGAGTCGTACTTTACAAGTAATTGGATATTTTATGAAATGTCGCACTGCCGTACCGCAACCTTTAAAGATACGTTAGCAATTTTCTCAACTGCTAATTTCTTTTTCAATTTATTACTATTTGTTCCCCTATCTGTCCCACGATCGGGGCCCCAGGCGATCGCCCGGTCTGCACACGCCTATGCACACACGTATGCGCATGCGCGTTCACGCAGTTACAGGGTGTATACGTCCATGCTCGCACGTGAATGACTCGTAATGTGGAGTATTTCGGCGTGCGTGTTTCTTCTGCATGTTTTTAGGTGTATGCGTCCGTGTTAGTGTGTATCTGTATAAATATTGGCGTGATATAAGCATTTTTATCACGGTTCATTATTACAATCTACCGTTTGAATAATCTTAAGCACTCGCTTTCATAATGTCCAAAATTCACAATCGATTTATAAACGGACAATATTTACTCGGCCATCATACGGACATTATTTTCCAAATGGACATTCACATTTCAGATAGCGGATAAACGAGACACTTACAGAAAGTTTAGAGACTACAAATCCCAATAAATAATGGAAGAGGAGACTGAAATATCAAATTATTGTTTATTGATATTGATTTGATAATATCGTTTTCTTATATATACATGAGACAGTACACTTGTACGTCGCTATTGTCAAAGTGCAATTAGCAGACATTAAAATATTAGAAAAATGTCTTATATTATTATTATTTCTACTGGGAAAAATTAAATCACCGTAAAAACAAACCGTGTATCACAATGTGTTTCTATAAAATATTGACACATGTTATGTTGGCAAGAAAAATGAACTCGTCTGCTTGAAGGAATACTTTCAATGACCTATTATATATATCAAAAGTGTTCATTTCACATTTGAAATGTATGCAAGTCTCTAACAAGTGTTTTGAACATTTTGGTTATTTGATAACATAACACATTACCCTTTTTATACTGTGTTTAAAATGTCGAATAAAACTTCTTCAAACTTTAATCATTCTAACAATGTAGAAAACGAAAATATCAAATGACAATTCTGACGTTTCTTCGGTTGAATTACGTATACCATGAATGCGAAATACGAGAAGAACTTTTGTTAAGCTATTTCAATTGATTCCCACGACGACAACCTATGCCTACGTGACCACATTGAAGTTGAACTCTTCCACAAAGCTTGAATACGTCGAACGATATTGGAGAGTACGAAAATCGCTTCGCTCCGTCTCATTTTACATTTTCTCTTCCGAAAAACTTTTTAGTGAGAATCAGAGTCGCACAGATTTCAAACATGCGTTGGTTTGATTACCAGTAAAACGAAATACGTCAGTCAATAGTGATCAATTGATGACTAATTTGTAAGTGCTGACGAATAAGAACTTTTTAATGGATGCCAATTAAAACATTCGTAACAATTTCAGGCCGGCGTAGATGTCTCAGGGCATCAACTGATGTCACTGCAGTGTCTCTGACCGGGAGGTCCTAGGGTTTGACTCTGGATGGGCACTCTGGATGGCGCTTTCATGACCCATTTGTTAGAGTACTGCTCCGGCATTCGCCTGTTGATCCGGAAAACCACAGAACACTACCGATCAGAGCAGCCGGCCGCTAGATTTCTCCTCTAGACAGCGACTGAATTCGACCTAGCTGAGTAGCTAGTGACGAAAATCTTCCCGCGCCGTCGGGACTCGAACCTCTGACCTCTCGGCCAGAGGCGCTGCAGTGGCAGTTCGTTTGTTGCACACTACCACCAACGTAATCACCGACCGTCCTCTACACGCTACCACACTTATTTACACGAACCCTTTTCTATTCCGAAACTTTCTTCCCCACACGATCCAAAATAGCGAAAAAATAAACGCTCGCCCATCCCGTCGTCGGAACTCTACTTTCCCCCCAGCTGGGTGGCACGGCAGCCATTACCCGTCGCGTGCATCGAACGCCCAGGATGGCGGGCGGGGCGCGTTTAGAAATCTAGCCAGCATCACGCAGATACGCGAGCCGACGGCCGGCACGAGGCTAGCCAAAGGTGGGCATTACAGCGCCTGGTAGAAAAAAAAAAGAACGGTATGGGAGAGGTCGCAAGCCTCTCGTGAGGTACACGTCAACCATTAGAAAGATTATCTGGATCATCTCGAAGTGAGTGAACGGGACCACACGTTAGACTTTCCTGCAGAACTTGAGAAGTTGGAGATGCGCTTTTGGATCTTGGAAGTTGGAGATGCGCTTTTGGAGAAGTTGGAGATGCGCTTTTGGAGAAGTTGGAAAATGCGCTTTTGGAGAAGTTGGAAAATGCGCTTTTTCATCTTCAGGGGTGGCAAACAAGCTTATCATATACACAGCAGGAAAAAAAGGTATTTCAGCATGGGATAGAAAAAAGTAAAATGTAGTGGATTGGTGTTGTTTTTTCTTAAACGAATATAAATTTAGTAACAAAAATAAAACAATCTGAAGGTAAAAAATTGTCTCTAAACATGCGGTACAATAAATATGTTAAAGTAGACGTATACGGAACCAAATCTGTCGACGACGCTTTGTTTCCCAGATGCCCAGAGTATAATCGATTGCGTTTCTGCAAAAAACAGAAACGGAGAGTCAATACTTCAAGTATGAGAGGTGCTGGAACGTTCCTATGGGTAGGCATACACAAGTAAGCGGGGTTTATGACCCCGGCTTGCGCCGGTTTTATATCTGTCACTGACGAATTCTTCCGACAATGAAAAAGGTTGACGTAACAATGCGGCGGCGACAGATTTTCAGACAAGACAGGCCTTGAAGCGGCACAAAAGCAGAAGTAAGTATTGCTTCGAAGATTAACATCTATAGCCTTTACTCTAATTGAAAGCGCAGATGCATAGATAACGTAGATAACGTCGATTAGAACGGCGGTTGTTTCTTGCGATTTGGGAGAGTCCTTTTTCGGTCTGTCCAGGCACGATTTCTTAATACCCCGAAATTGGCGCCCGGGCGCATATGAAACGATTGAGCTCTAACAAATGACTGTTATGGGTTCCGAAGGGGTAGCGACTTCGCGTTCATCGACCGGGGGGGGGGTAGATAGTTGGTCCGCGGTAGTCGATGGTTACGGCAAGGGTCTTCTGCCAAACAAATGCGCGTGTGCAGTGAAAGAACTTCTTTACGCGGTTCATCTTCAGCTTCTTTCACTGGCAGGGGACGCATTCAAAAGTACAATGGCTGCGGAAACTAGCATCGCCTTCAGAATGCAAGCTGAGGAGAATGCGAGCAGGAAAGAGATTCCCCCGCTGGTGCCCGCAGATTCCATCCACCCGCCTCTACCAATGCACCCACCTCAATTCAATTCAATGATGCATTACATTTCACGCGGAGAGGCTCAGAGTATCAGTCCTGCTCTTTCGCCTGAACAGTACATTTTGCCACGCTCCTTTTGCCATCTAACAGAAAGAAGCTAACACTCGGGAGGTGAAACAGGCAATTTAAACTCAGCTCACAGGCTTCTTTTAGGCTTCATCTTTTACAACGGATAAATCTATAACATTGAACAGACAGCTTTACTTCCCCTCCGAAGCAATTTTTTTCCCTCCCTTAAAAATCGAGTTTCCGCTTCGATCGAGGTCGAACCTGTGACCTGTGATCTCCGATCGAGTCCGATATACTAATCGTTACACCACCCAACTAACGACCTCTCCCGCCTCCGTCTCCACCTCCGTTGCCTTTCCCTCCACCCTCGTTGCCGCCGCCGCCGCAGGTTCCCAGGCACCGGAAGTGCAAGCGGCGGCGGGGGAGGCGGCCGCGTGAGAAGCGGAAGCGGGGGTTCGCGAGGCGCAGGTCTGTGATTCGACGCCAGGCGGCTGGGCCGTCCGCACCCACGCGGGCCGATGTCGGGCCGTGGGTGCGCGCTAACGGAGTCCCCGAGAGAGAGGCTCGTCGCGGAGCGGAGTCTTTTGTTTTGGGGCGACTCGCGTAGCGCTCAGCCCGCCGCTTTCCACCGCTGCGGCCGGGGTTCAACTCCCGGTCCATCCATGCGGAATTTCTGGTGGACGAAGCTGTTCACGAAAGATTTTCTCGTTTTTCATCTGCGTCTCTGCTATTACCCCATCCTTCAAATCATATCAATCACCCATCCATAGATTCTTTTAAACTCCATGATGGCTGACAAGGAAACGGCCTTAGCATCATAACTAGGGGCGGATTTTGATGATCTAAAACATTGTCAAAAATGATGAATAAAATGCCCTTAATGTTTTTAAAATGCCCTAAAAGCAAATAAAAATAATGTAAAAAATGTGATCAACACCAGTTTGAATGAAGAACTCAAGCTGGATAATCTACTGATATAATCGAGGCGTATTCCCTTCGTTCAAGTGCACTCAGATTGCAAACTTTTGGTTTGGACTGTTCTTTTCCGCGAAATCTTTGTCTTTAGTTATTCCTAAATCGACAGAACTGACAATGACGCTGTTAGATGTTACAAAAACCTTAGATAACATAACGGTTAACATTACAATTTCTGAGGAAAATCAAATAGGTCACTCAGGAATTTTGTGGTGACTGTTTGTTGCATTCTGTAAATTTGATTTAAAGCAAGTACCATTAAAATTTTAAAATCTATGAAATCAGTGAAAAAATGCATTAAAAATGACAGAAAAGGGTAAAAAATGACTAACTAGTCGAAATCGACGAAAAATGCATTAAAATAATAAAACAGGTCCTTTTCTTTTGTCATAACAATAAATTAATTTCCATACTACATAGCATTGTTTTAAAGTGAAAAGAAAAATACAGTTCATTAAAATCCGCTCCCTTACCTTAACAAAGACAGTGGTGCAATTTCTTGACAAGTCTAATATCTTAAGATACTTAAAAATGAAACCCAAAGAAAATAATTAAGTCCTCCACTGGATTAGGAAATACACTGAAATAAGGGAACTGAAAAAAAATCAAATTTACTGTGTGTTTTCTGTCATATGCATCCCAGGCATTTAGACTGCGTGGAATCCACATCAATCCGCTCACAACATATAAAAAGCTAAACTGTCTTTACACAATATACAATTTGCTGTGTGGAAACCAATCCTATCTCCTTTATGACTGGAGCTAAAGGAACCTTCACAGTATCCGGTGCGACTCCACTTCTATTAACAGTATTATATTGGCATTGTAAATAATGTAATGATAAATAATATAAGAGGTTTCCTGGCAACGACAGTTAGTGCGTAGGACTCCCATTCACCACTGACTCGAGTGAACGTCAGGAAGCTGCCTGAAAGGTCGAGCTGCTGTTGCTAGATGGTGAAGAAATGAGAATTCAAATACAAAGTAGTTACCTGTAAACGTATTTCCTTTCAACGTAACAAGTAACTTTCCTGCTGCGTCTGTATACATTATTGGAACCTTCAAGTAAGTACTTAGGTAGAAGAATGTTTCTTCGAATATGCCTTTCTGAAAATATACAAAACATTCGATGCAAGGATTAATATTTAATTCAGCTTTAAAATAATTTTGTGCCTAATCTTCGACAAAGATGAATACTGTGGTATGTCGCACAAGATATATTGAAGAATTAACGGGTAGGGTACCTACGTTCTAAATATTTGTAAATTAGAAGTACCATTGAGTTCTTTGGCTATTCGTATTTAAGGAGGAGAAGTATTTAATATGATTCAACCGGTAGCGGTAGTTTAGTGCATCAACTGATGTCACTGCAGCGCCTCTAACCGGGAGGTCCTAGGTTCCCACTCCCCACGGAGGCAGGATTTTCGACACTAGCTTGTCAGCTAGGTCGAATTCAGTCTGGAGGAGAATTCCAGCGGTCGGCTGCTCTGAGATCGGTAGTTTTCCGTGGTTTCTCCGATCAACACCAGGCGAATGCCGGAGCAGTACCCTAACAAACGGGCCACGGACCGCGCGCGATCTGTCCTTCCTCTTCCTTGCCCTATCCTCTCCCCTTAAACACACTTACACTAACATGCACTACACTACCACATATTCCGGGAGACCGGTCGGGAGCTTAGAGCTTGTCCCGACTGGGGCGGTGCCCCGTTGGTGGGAGAGTCCTGGTTAGGGGGAAACCCCACCAACCGACGGTAGGTCGGCGCCGGATCTCGCCATCCAGCAGGGGAAGATCACCGCCATCTCCCGAGAAAAAAAACATGCACTACAGTAACGGGACTAATGACCAAAGTAGTTGACGCGCCCGGAAACACGAAAAAATCAATCAATACGATTCAGTTAAACTGATTCAGTTAAACAGCACGGTAATTAAGTTTTGAATTTAGTTCGGGGATGTTTGATTTCGTGTCCCTCTCATCCCCTAGAACGAAGAATAGTGGTGGCGGAGGCGGTGGTGGCGGAGGCGGCGGTGGCGGTGGCGAAGGCGGCGGCGGTGGCGATGGCAGGGGCGGTGGCGACGACTACGCCGCGACGTCCGGCGGCGTCTGCGGCGAAAGCGGGCGTAGAAAGCTTCGCCAGACGCCGTCCAAAGGTCGACCGCACCTGCGGCCCAGACGCCGCCTCCGCCGCCCCCGCCCACGGGCGGCCGCCCGCCCCCTCCCCCCGCGCTCACCGCCACCCGCCCATCACCGCGTTTACATGATGATAGTGTTCTCGTGATAGAGCTCTCACCAAAGTACACCGAGCAAGCCATCGTTTGCTGCCGGCTTTCGAGCTCTACTGAAGAAGACCGCCGCAATTTGGAGTATTTCTCTGCCTAATTATTAAGGCGGCATCCTCTTCGTGAGATATATATTCATAGTACACTCAGGAGGGGTTTGAGCGAAATCAGACCATGCTGGTGAAGACATGGAACCGATCAGATACCACTTGTTAATTCATTAGTTACACATGAAATACTTACAAAAAGCTGATACGAAATGTCCTAAATGCTGAAGAAGACGTACTTTATAAAATAATTATGGTAACCATCACAGCTTATTACCGATTGTTAGTGATTCTAAGACACTGACCTTTATTATTATTATTATTATTATTATTATTATTATTATTATTATTATTATTATTATTATTAGTTATTATTATTATTATTAGTTATTATTAAATGCTAAGAACGCATCATCAATTATTTTGTACGACTTGGAACTGAGGATTTCAGAGAACCTATGGTGAGAAATCTGAAGGGTCCAAACAATTATTCAATTCACACGAATTAAAAGAACAGGTATGTCTAAATCTGGAAAATATATTAACAAACATTCTGTGTAACATTCAACTTCGAGTATACTTGGAGATAATTCAAAAAGTAGGTACTTCAGTATTTAAACATACTGCAGTATTTATGACTTCCAAAAAATAATTTACTTACGAATATAATCCATAGAGCCCAATAGTTAAACACTTTTAATAACGGTTACATAATATTCGTCAACAGAAATAACAGGTTTAGGAAATGCATTCCTAACACTCCTTTCTTCTTCCACCTTCCTCCCATGACGCAAGCTCCGCGCGCTCCCCCTTACGTAATTAGCGCGCATAGCGTCTGTCCGGAGAAGAAAGACAATCGAGCACCGGCAAGGGGGCGGGGTCGTTAAACACGACGTCTGCAGGTTTCCGCGGTAGCGCGCCGGGCCGCGCTGTTTCAGGGCATAGGCGGCGGCGGCGGCGGCGGCATCCGGAGACGCGCCACAGCACGACTTCCGGCGTCGTAACGCCGCCGTCCCGCCATGATAAGGATCGCGGTTCGATCGCCGATTGGGTCACCGGCTTTCTCCGGCGAGGCGCGGCGCGGCGCGGCTTTCCAGCCTCCTCACAATACAAACGCAGGCGGAGCATGCGTGCGAACTGCGCGCTCCTCCGAAGCTCCCGCTTTCACTGGCGCTCGCGGCGCCGGCGGCTGACGGAGCGATCGACTCTGTGCCTCCGACGTGCCGCTGCTCAGTCCCCTCCGCAACCAACCGAGAGACAATCAATCGACCGTCCGCCCCCGACAATTAATCGACCGTCCGTGTAGTCCCCCGACAATCAACCGACAGTTCTCGATCCTCCCGACAATCAAACGACCGTCCGCACGGGTCGCCGACAATCAACCGACCGTCCGCACGGTTCGCCGACAATCAACCGACCGTCCGCACGGTTCGCCGACAATCAACCGACCGTCCGCACAGTCCTCCGACAATCAACCGACCGTCCGCACGGTTCGCCGACAACCAACCGACCGTCCGCACGGTTCGCCGACAATCAACCGATCGTCCGCACGGTTCGCCGACATGCAACCGACCGTCCGCACGGTTCGCCGACAACCAACCGACCGTCCGCACGGTTCGCCGACAACCAACCGACCGTCCGCACGGGTCGCCGACAATCAACCGACCGTCCGCACGGTTCGCCGACAATCAACCGACCGTCCGCACGGGTCGCCGACAATCAACCGACCGTCCGCACGGTTCGCCGACAATCAACCGACCGTCCGCACGGTTCGCCGACAATCAACCGACCGTCCGATCCCACCCCATCAACAATCGACTGACTGTCCTCTACCCCCCCCCCGGACAATCAACCGACCGTTCATTGATTCCCCTGACAACCAATTATCTTCTCCCCTGACCAATCATCTTTTACCGATTCACCACTATCAATGACATTTCAGAATGTCAATGATCAAATCATGAAAACCGATTTCGATTCTGTATAGCGTCTTCATCCCACCCCTTCCATCCATTGACTTGTAGCCGCATCGAGTCTGTGATTGCGTGTCGCCCGCAATTTCATGGCCAATGAAACTGACGCAAGAGCGTGGCGGAGAGAAGTCGCGCGGGAGGCCGCACGTGCGCATTCTTGAACTCAGGATGAACCCATTGCACCCACACAATCAGAGACACTTCCACTGCAGTAATACCGGCCATTCAAAGCGAGATACATTGTTTCTACGTGCGACGCAGCGCCATTGTTTTCAAGTGAAGTCCTTTAACGAGGATACTTTCACGTTTAATACTCATTTTTAGTATCTTTTATGGTGCCGTACGCGCTTTTAATCTATTCATGTACTTTTAATTTTTTTGTACAAAGAGATTTTGAGAATTTATTTGCATTAGACGAGGAATGTCGAGGTCGCCTACGTGTAACATGGCGCTAATTGATTAGTATATATTTTTTACAGCGGAGATATCTACGGTTAACGAATTTCATACAACGAAGAATGAAGCACTTCAAGTGATGTACCGAATTTATTATTCATGATAATGTTTTTCTGCACACATTACAATTGTATTATCAACGGATGGTCATTGATAATGCAATGATAGTTACAAGACACGATCAAATGGGTTTTAGAGCTGGTGAAATTCACAGGCATTCAAATGAGCGATCTTCACAAGAAAACTTTTCTCAATTACGTTCTGAAATACAATATAAAATAGTAAACGTAGACGAGAAACAGTTACATGGCCGCTATGTTATCTTTCACGCAAGGCGTATCATCGATCATTACGTATTCACCTATGACATCAGTATTTATCTCCAGTGATGCTCAAAAACTTACCACTGCTCCATTCTGCAGCCAACACACGTTATGAAATGAAGCTCACGACTCACCTGTAACAGACAAATGGAAAAACAGATTAATTCATTGCATTCTACTTCACATTTAAACAAGTGGAAACCCAAATAGTACAAATGAGAGAACTTAATTTTCCAGGTTTCGCTTTCATGAGAAAACATGGTGTAAAAGAGGAAACTACATTATATTTATTGCAATATAGAGAATATTTATTGCAACATAGTATTTTATTGCAATACAGTATTTATTGCAACAGATTCAAGTATTCTGTGTATATTTTGGCTTGTAATAATTCACAATGAGTGAAAATATTTTCAATATATTCCAAGTCGTAAATTTACAATTCATAACCTCAAAACATGAGGTCTTTAAAAAAGATGGAATAGCACGAGATCATTGTAGTGTAAACTCCCACGTCCGGCCGCGTCATAAATCCATGTGACACAAGATGGAGGGAGGCTGGATTGTGGGGTTATGAACTGATTCAGTTCCATTAAAGATCAACACGCGAATCAGAAGTTTACTTGGAGATTAATATGAGCCTCTTTCTACACGAACCATCCTCTAACAAGAAAATTCAGTAAGGTTACTCACTTTCCATTCACAGCTTACAAAAGGAATGCAGACCTGGGTCCAGAGATACAGGAATTAACATTAGGGAATAACTTTAATAGGTTTGAATTTTCAAAGACTGACGATTGACATTACTTCTTTCCTTAAACACTTACGCCTCGCAATCTTCCTCTATTCTCCAACATTTACCATCATCCAACAAATAAAAACCATCTCACCCTACTCCACTTTCACAGGATCCGATTTGGATTACCCGTAACTGTTTATTGTCAGACTTACAATATCACAACCAAATGGAAACATTTGTTCTTGCAAAATCCACATCTAACCAGTGAAACAAATTATTTTAAAAGAACAGTTTTACTTAAATCATACTGATTATTTTTTTATAAAATAAATTGTAAATTTATGCTGAAAAATAAATAAGGACTGTTTCCAAATATATGTAGCTAACCGAAAAGTGGCTTTTCGCCTTTCTTAGCCAGTTTGTAGTCGCGGGAGCCAAAAGTTGGGCTCCAAAATCTCTCTCCGCAGGATCGCGGTCCGATAGCAGCAACTCCGTAAGGCAAATGCGTCCGTGAACATCGAAGTAGATCTTACGCCGAGTCGTAACGTGGGGCGCGGTTACGCAAAGCGAGTTGGCGACGCACACGCGACCTTGCGGGCGCAATTGGGTGTCTGCGCGTGCGGTTCCTAGTAGGGCGAGCGCTGCTTGGGAAGAGTGGGAGCGCGCGTGCGCCACGAGACACGTTGAGTCACGGTCATCGGGCGGAGCGAATCCCATGCAGCGGAGTGGCTCCCATAACCCGTCCCGTCCCGGCCCTTAGCGTTAAATGTGGTCCCGGCCCATTCCGGTCCAGCCGTCCCAACCCAACTTGATCCGTTGCGTTCCGGTCCGACCCTTCTGGACCCAACCCGATCCGACACGTTCCATTCCGACACGCCCAATCCCATCCTGACTCGTCCGTCCCGTCCCGTCCCCTCCCCTCTCGTCCTGTTCCTTCCCTCCCCGCCCGTTCCATTCCATTCCATCCCGACCCGTCATGTCCCGTCCCGTCCCGTCCCGTCCCATCCCATCCCATCCCATCCCATCCCGACCCATCCCATCCCATCCCGACCCGTCATGTCCCATCTCTTCCCGATCCGACCCGTCCCATCCTAACCAGTCACGTCCCGATCCATTGCCACCCAACCCGTCCCATCCCATCCTGATCCGTCCCATTCCAACCCATCAGATCGCGATCCACCCCATCCTGCCTTGACCTATTCCATTTCATGCCTTGCCATCCCATTCCATCCCTTCCCGCCCCGTCCCATCCCATTCATCCCAGCAACCGGATATCATCCTTTCCCATCCCATGGGACGGAAAGATTCACATCCCATCCAGAACTTTGTACTCCCTCCAGAAATATTGGATGAACTGATGCAAATCATGCCTAAAAACTCATAACAATGTTGATTCAGTGGTGAGTTGTAGTTGACATTCACATAATTGAAATTATTGAAGGCGTTGTCATTGTCAACAATATTATTATATATATTATAATAACAATGTCAACAATTATATTATATATATTGTTGACAATGACAACGCCTTCAATAATTTCAATCATAACAATGTACAATAAATTCTGTAATAGTGAAATGAAAGTGAAATCCTCCATGTCGAAGGTAAACGGTCGGTCGACGAATCCAATAATGAATACAATCAAGGAATATCACTGATCCTGCGATGTTATTTTAACACGCTTTCAATTAAACTCCCAATCGACAACTTTTAATCAAAGAAACACATGTAAACAATATATCTTCAAAAAGAAGTTTTGAAGCGAGATTTTCAACTGATTTCATGCGAAGATTCTTCAAGTGGCGGAGTGACAAAATAATAGGAATCATCGGAGCCCCAGCATAAGTTAGCCAACGTTCGTGAACGCATGCATATCATTTTTTGTACGTTACTCACCGCCCCCCTCCCAATACGAGAGTATCAAAACCATTCCTTACGTGACTGAACCGAGTGTGTTCCGAACTGATTCACGCCGCCGTCACCTCCATTGCAGAAGCGTCTCCGCCCCCAGCCTTACCCACGTGCACGTTGGCGCAACCGCACGCTGCGACGTCACGAGCCGCACGTGCAAGAACCACGCGCCTCCGTCACGTTCGCCGCGCCACGTGGCACCTCCGATCGCATTCGCCGGCGAAATCGTTGAGCCAGCAATCGCTCGGCTCGTGAGGCCCAATTCATAGCGGACACTTTGTCGGTTCGAACGGCCCTCGCCCGGAACCCTTCGTGTTTCCGGGCGCGTCAACGACTGTGGTCATTAGTCCCGTTGTGTAGTGCATGTTTTTTCTCGGGAGATGGCGGTGATCTTCCCCCGCCGGATGGCAAGATCCGGCGCCGACCTACCATCGACTAGTGGGGTTTCTCCCTAACCACGACTCTCCCACCAGCAGGGCACCGCCCCAGCCCGGACAAGCTCTAACCTCCCGACCGGTCTCCCGGAGTATGTGATAGTGTAGGGAATGTTAGTGTAAGTGTGTGTGTAAGGAGAGAGGATAGGACAAGAAAGAGGAAGGAAAGATCGCGCGCGGTCCGTGGCCCGTTTGGTAAGGTACTGCTCCGGCATTCGCCTGGTGTTGATCGGAGAAACCACGGAAAACTACCGATCAGAACAACCGGCCGCTAGAATTCTTCTCCAGACAGCGACTGAATTCGACCTAGCTGAAAAGCTAGTATCGAAAATCCTGCCGCCGTCAGGACTCGAACCTAGGACCTCCCGGTCATAGGCGCTGCAGTGACATCAGTTGATGCACTGAGCTACCGCTCCCGGTCATGATGGCCCGCCCTGGACATGATGCAGCTAATTGAATAATTGATTAGTGGTTCCGAGGGCGTTAAGTGCTAAGCTACACTTACGAAACTAATGAACTTAGTCCCGTAAGTCTAGTGCGTGTTTAATTGCGGAAGGTAGCGATGGCGGTAAACCAATCCAAACTGAACTGATTCATTACTAGCGATTCCGTGCGCGGCAACGGCAAAAGTCATTATTCCCGTAAGTGTAGTGCGTGCTTTTTGGATCAGGGGGGTGGCGGTGGTCTTGCTCCGTTGGATGGCGAGATTCGGCCTCCGCTTGCAAGAATTTCCCCCAACCAGGTATCTCCCACCAGCGTGGCACCACCCCAACCGGAACAAGCTCCAACTGGCGTCCTGACGTGCGTGTTAGTGTAGTGCATGCGAGTGTAAGGGAACGAGGAAAGGAAATGATGCAGCAGCGAGTAGAGTGTGTGGGTTTGAGCCCAGCTTATACTCTTACTTCGAAGATCGTTCTTGGGTACTGGCAACTCGTGAACTCCTGTGTCGTCCTGTGTCTTCATCTGAAGTCGCAACTTCATTAGGGACTGCATTTTATTGACGTCCAAAATGGACGTTTCCACTAAAAGTTTTTCAATCCTGTTTTAAGACACACGTCTAACTGTCAGTTCCAAAAAAATGTAGTTTCATCACCAGAAAAAGAAATCATGCCATGAAATTTGAAAATGCATTCTTTCGAAATCTTGGGTTTTCCAATAAAAGGGATTGCGTCTCAAATAATTCACTGTACAATGAAAATTTAATCAACATCAATTTTAAAATATGAAAATTTATCAATAAATGCCACATTCTATAATCAACCTATTTCACGAAGTCAAGACTTGAACAAAAATATTTTGAAGGGATAGAGAGAGAGAGAGAGAGAGAGTTAAGTTGAAACTGGTGAACTAATAACATTAGTGTAATAACATTCTAAACGAAACAACGAAAGTTGTAGACAGTCCGAGCAGAGCGAATACATAATATCACTTCTTTTCACTTCTATAATGAAACCTTGAATTGTAACGAGCTAGTGGCACACGAACATTCTAGCACGCAACTCTTAATTCCGAATCTATCGAAGCGTACCTATCGACAATACAGAACAAATTTGAAAGCTTCATTCCATTCTGAGTCATGCCATAGCTTTGTCCTGCCGACATAATGCAGTAGCAAGATCATTTTTCTTCTATTTGATACCAAAATGCTGTTATTTATAGGTAGCAGTATTAACCATGTACTTTATGTATTTAATTTGCAGAAGCTTCTGCAAGACAAAGCAAGACAAAGGGCAAACCATGCTAATCATTATGTCTTTGGTCATTGACAAGATATCTTGAAACGTACCTAAGCGCCTTGAATTTAATATAGAGATAAAATGTATTTTGTTAATCGTTGTTTTGTTGTCCCATTGGAAGTGCTCTGCGAGGTTATGTATCGTTATGTGATGTTATATTTCTTTCTCATGAATTCCCACCTCTCATCTCAATTTTCGAACAGATTTTACGTTTCTTTTTACGTTTCAGTGTATCAATAACTTTCACCATCACGCTGTCAACTATTGTGTTAAAAATGCCGTCTCTGCCAGATTAAACGGTATCTAAAACTCGTTCTATCTAATATTGAACTTTAAAGCTCAATTTTAATACCTTTCCTTCACGAAAATTTGTATTTATTCGAGACCAACTAGACAGTGACGCATACGTACATCAAATTTCAACTTTTTTATCATCGATTTTTTAATAACTTTTTTTGGATTATGTTTCGATAATTCAAAAATCCAGGCTTCTTTATTGACGAAAACTCAATTTTAATTATTTTTCACCCTTCGTCACTTTGGCCTGAAGAGTATTCAGTTCATAAGCATTTGCAAATTATATTACAATTTTGTTACTATGAACTTTTTCGATTTAAAAAACAAAACACGAAAAAACATCCAACACAAAACATCGATGTTATAAAAGCATCGCCTCAAAAAAAAAAAAAAACCATTACATACGTCGATGATTTTATAAAAGTTTTAGGAATGATATAATTTTAGGAAGACGCCCCAACAAATTTCCCCTTTTTCAATTTTCGAAATAATTTGTGGTTTCAACGAACATGAGACTACCGCCATTCTCTTAAACGTTTTTACCCAATCCGAAGACAAAGTTCGATCAAAACATTTGGTGCCGTTTTTTGAGAAAAATTTGAAAACGTTTTTGAGGCTTCATGTGAAATACCCTAAAAAAAACAAAATATCCATTTGAAACTCCCAAAGCCACGAGTTCATTCAGATGGATTGAAGAATATAAATTTTGAAAAATATAGTCTCAACAGTTTAGACGCTAGCGTTGACTACAGATG